>BSQZ01000001.1:33299687-33462187 GCA_033239005.1 Lamellibrachia satsuma | reverse complement strand
CGTCCTCTACAGAGCTCCCACAAGTCCTGCTCCAGCTTGTGTCACATGACCAATGTCATGTGACACATCCGTAACTTCAGTTTGCTGAAGAAGACCACATGATTCGGTCGAAACAATCAGATCGAAAACCAAGTGTCTTGAGAAGTAATTATGTTTAATATTATTTTCATATTATTATGAAAATAATATTATTATTTTCATATTATTCGAGTTTCCGGCTTTTGAGAGGGAGGGGGTTCACGATAAGGGGTTCACATAAAAAGGGATTAATATTTTTGGAAAAGGGGTTCACAAAAAGAGGGTTCATGTGAACCCCCTGAACCCCCCTGGCTACGGGCCTGTTCATTGAGCTTTTCATTTTTGTAACTAAAGGGGACACATTTCATACTCAACAAACAGTTGTGAATGGAATATAAATGATTGCGTAGAGGATGAAATAGTGATTGGCAATATGTATTTGATGCGACTTCAACTTGACTGAATGATACACACACGTACCCACTCACGCATATACCCACTCACTTATACAACCACGAACATCTACATTTCAATGAATCGTGCAATATATATTAATTGCTCAAATTTAGGATTTAACAAGATTGAACAAGATTGTCATTGAATCCAAATATAAGAAGAAGGAAGCCATTGGAATGAACAAGTTTGCCGACAGACTGGATAATGCGTTATATAAGAACATACCCTTATATTTACGGCAACTTCTTACAAGTGGTATCAAGTGTCCAACATTCTGTGCTTGCAGTACTTTTGAAAGTATTGTAAATATTTTGCAGTATTAAAAATTTAGTATTGGAGCACGCAATGCTCCGAGACGTATCCAAGCTTGCATATTCCGACCACCCACCGTTCTTTGTAATTCGCACGCTTCACCAAGTGTATTAGTCATCAAAGAGCTGAGCTGGCCGGGAGTAGGCACACCTGGAGGCATCGCTTGATCACAAACATTATTAATTGAGCATACGTAATGCACTATTGATCGAGCGAGCAAACGTATAATAACGATACATCGTTTCAAAATGGTACGAGGTCGGGTCTGTCGTTTAGCCCAACACTTGCAGCGATCTGCCGTAAACAGCTAGAAACAGTCCACGCAGGTTCATTAGTAAAGCCCTCCTGCGGATTAAACGATGTGTTCGTGTTGCCTTGACAACTTCCGATGATCGTTGAAACAAGTTGTTCGGTCCGTGTGAACGTGTCTGGTTGATCCTGTGTTAGTTTTCGCGATATGACAGTCTCGTCGCTGGCGCCATGACACGTCGGACGTCCAACGCCTGCTGGCGGCGCGTGTTCCGGCTCCTCCTGGGCGTGCTGCTGCAGCTGCTGCTGATACGTGCCACGGCCGAGGTCGTCGACGACGATGGTGAGTCGAAGAGTACGCGACGTGGTGTTTTCGGTGTTTGTAAGGGTGTATTTGCTGACAAATTTAACGTTGTTTTGTGTCCGTATCGCCTACTAGCCCGAGTTAACCAGCGTTGCGCGGGAAGAAAAGTATTTTCCACGTATCTACATTATTGTAATGGTCAGTGATTTTTTCGCTTTAACTCGCTTTTCTTGTTAAAGCACTTCTACAATGTTACAATAACGTAGCTAGTGAATGTATGTTATGCTATATGTAGACGCTTTCTATCCATAAACACATCTAAGGGAAAACATACCAACTAGAAAAACTGTGAAAATATTCAAAATTGCTGCATACATCCCCGCTTAGAGTTGTGTACACACTGCCCGTACTACTTAGAGATGTGTACACACTGCCCGTACTACTTAGAGTTGTGTACACACTGCCCGTACTACTTAGAGTTGTGTACACACTGCCCGTACTACTTAGAGTTGTGTACACACTGCCCGTACTACTTAGAGATGTGTACACACTGCCCGTACTACTTAGAGTTGTGTACACACTGCCCGTACTACTTAGAGTTGTGTACACACTGCCCGTACTACTTAGAGTTGTGTACACACTGCCCGTACTACTCTCGCATTGAAATTATTTTGTCTGACCACTTTCCTCCAGACATTTGTCCCATTAATCCATAGCGGGTGGAGGCCATATCCCGAATTCTGTTCCGCCCTCTCGACGACTCGTCTCCATCTCTCTCGATCTTCTGCCATTTTCTTTCATTCTTTGCTGTTCAAATTCAATAGCACGTGTTGCAGCACTGCATGAAATATTGTTGGAAGAAGATCCGGAAGAGAAAACCATTGACCCGTGGAAATTGTGGAATGTAGACTTGATGCGAGAGGTCTACGTCGGAGAAGTTCTACTTCAATTTGATGGTAATTCTAGATTTGCCTATGTTAGGGGCCGTCCATAAAGTACGTCATGCTCGGGGCGGGGGTGTCGGCGTAAGTGCTACGGAGCGTTACATCGGGGTGGAGGTGTCTTGGCGATCGTTACGTTACATCGGGGTGGAGGTGTCTTGGCGATCGTTACGTTACATCGGGGTGGAGGTGTTTTGGCGATCGTTACGTTACATCGGGGTGGAGGTGTCTTGGCGATCGTTACGTTACATCGGGGTGGAGGTGTCTTGGCGATCGTTACGTTACATCGGGGTGGAGGTGTCTTGGCGATCGTTACGTTACATCGGGGTGGAGGTGTTTTGGCGATCGTTACGTTACATCGGGGTGGAGATGTCTTGGCGATCGCTACGTTACATCGGGGTGGAGGTGTCTTGGAGATCGTTATGTTACATCGGGGTGGAGGTGTCTTGGCGATCGTTACGTTCGTTATTGAAACAGGTGGTTTGCTCGTCTATCAGTTTGATATCAGACTGATAGCATTGATTGTCCTGCCAGTTTTTGGGGTATATTTCTGAATTCGAACGGGAAAGGAATGCGGACTCTACCATGTATCAGTGAAGCCTATAATGGCTCGCGAAACGTCTGCAAACTTGGTGAAAATTTGATGTATGCACAATAAGTGTGGGAGTCTTTCTCAAAACGAACCTAGTTTTGGGGGGTGCACAGGTCAGCGTTACGAAGTGTGACAAAGTGGTGGAGGTCTCAAAAAAGACAAAACAGCTTGACGTACTTTATGGATGGCCCTTTACATAACAAATTTCATTGTATGCTAATGCCTGAGCCGTATAGACTACAACATGCGAGCATACTCGATGTTCAGCATACATTCATCGACACATACACCCTTACTGAAGCAGTACAAATCCCAGAACGCAACTAGCATCTTGCGCCTTAATTAATATTCGCCACAAGCACACGCGGCGGTGCGTGCGTGCATGCGTGCGTGCGTGCGCGCGTGCGTGCGTGCGAAATGTTGCGTATTATTGATTCGATATCATGGCACTTCCGAAATGCTAGAAACGATGGCGACATTTATTAGCATTCAATTGTTATCGTTGTGACAACGATATATTAAAACCCATCGAGGGACGTAAGGCCAACAGAATAGACTAAGCAGTAAGCACAGATGGAACAGCCAAACGCGCCCTGAGTCCACCGACCCCTTTCAACAGACAACCGAGTCAATCATATTAACCGCGTCACGTCATCTAACGAGATGACGTTTCCTCGAGTGGAGACGATTTGCTTATTGCATAGATCCACCCAGTTTAAATACGAAAGCTGGTCGATCGATTAGTAACCTCAGACGATTACACATTAACTGTGGAAACCGCAACACAGCACCGTGTGAACTCAGTACTTACAATGCAGCATATTTAATAACGTTTTCGCGTTTTAACAGATACAACGTCTCATTGACAAGTTCTGTTAGCGAATAGCAGGTTAAGCGGTTTTTTTGCAGTCGCTTCATCGTTACACGGAACTTTTTTATTAGTTCAGCTGTTTTTATAATAAATAAAATAAATTGCACACTGTATGCTAAACTGTGTAAGAATAGCACTAACTGTGTAAGCACAGGTGATACCAAACAACATATTATGTTTACCATTGTAACAAATAAATCCCAAAACGCAACTAGCATCTTGCGGTTTAATTAATATTTGGCACCCGCAGACACGCGTGCATGTTTGCGTGCGTATGCGTGTGTGCGATTTTGTGTGTGCGTGTGCGTGCGTGCGTGTGCGTGAACATGTGAACCTGTATGTGTGTGTGTGTGTGTGTGTGTGTGTGTGTGTGCGTGCGTGCGTGCGTGCGTGCGTGCGTGCGTGCGTGCGTGTGTGTGTGGTGGGTGGGTGTGTATGGGTGCGTGTGTGCGTGCATGCGTGGTGTGTGTGTGTGTGTGTGTGTGTGTGCGGCAAAAATGTATGCATGTATGCAAGTATGCACTTATGCACGTATACGTGTGCGTGCATGCGTGGTGTGTGTGTGTGTGTGCGGCAAAAATGTATGCATGTATGCAAGTATGCACGTATGCACGTATACGTGTATGCATAGTACTTTGATACTATTTGGTTGGATTTTACCACAGTTGATAACTTTACGCGTGAAATCTGCCTGGATGTGACAAATTCAAGATCTAGTCTTGAATATATGTCCTGCTACATCGGACAACCGAACCACCAGAAACGCTTTCTACGATTCCGAATCTCCATGTACAGAGAACTAACGTTGGGACGTTATCTCCGCATTCGCGTGGAAAACCTGCCACCAGTACGTCAAGTACACGTCAGAGAGTTCAGTAAGTACAAATCAAAGAGTTCAATAGTCCAAGTCAGAGAGTTCAGTAAGTACAAGTAAGAGGGTTCAATAGTCCAGGTCAGAGAGTTCAGTAAGTACAAGTCAAAGAGTTCAATAGTCCAAGTCAGAAAGTTCAGTAAGTACAAGTCGGAGATTTCAGAAGTACAAATCAGAAGTTCAGTAAGTACAAGCCAGAAAGTCCAGTAAGTCTCCGTTTTGGCCTGCACTGTATTTTGTATCCACGGATATAAGGAACATCGGATGTATGGAACAGCTAGACCAAGTCCCAGCAGGAGCCTTACAGCTGTAGTCCACTGTAATGTGTGTCTCAGCCATTAAGCAAATACAGCCGTTATTTGCTTAACAACTTCTTGTAGCTTGCATTGTTAATAATAGTAATGACAATAATATAATAATATGCATTCATATAGAGCTTGAATCCGTTCAACATAATATGCTTTCGGGTGCTTTATATAACATTGCATAAAGGGTTGATGTAAACCACTACTTCGTTAATTAAATCTAAATTGGATGAACCGGAGAAACACGTCGCCTTATCTTTATCCTGTCGGGATCGGTTTCACGTTTCGACTTGTGATGGGTATTCAATAGAGCTGACTGTGTGGGATAGTTTACTGTCGGGATAGTTCAATTTATACGAAAGGGCATTGTTGCCATGCATAGAAAACATAAGTCGAATTTTTTTATTACTAAGTCGACATTTGGACTTATTCGATTTAGTAAATTTCGACTTATTCGATTTCGACTTAGTAATTTGAAATTCGACTTAGTAGATCGAAATTTCGATTAGTCGATGCGGTTAATGACACAAAGGTAAATTCTGATGAACCCACAAATAATTGGCAGTACGATGATGGTCTTCGCGGAATACACGGCCTACCTCAAAAAACGCACTGACATTTCAAAATGTCACCTCATATATGGTCCATTTATTATCTCATCAGTTTAACTACGCACCACTTAAGGCACCTTCGTCACCATTTTGACTGGAAATGCATCTAAGCATTTACGCAATTTGCACGAATGTCATCATGAATATTTAATGCATGATATTTCACCAACGTATTTGAACAATAATATGTTGCTGCTAACGTATCAAATTCAGTTAAAATCACCTGAACGCACTGACTGATGACAATCCGCAATAGTATTAAATGTTATTCTGCAACATTTTGTCCGGCTGAACATAACATACTACACATGTTGGAATGATTTTTGGACAAAGTTCCCTGGGAATATATCTCCTTAAAAGTTTCGTTAATGGTTCTTCTTTGTTCTTGTCTTAAGTACAGGTGTCGTCTAAGTACAGGTGTCGTCTAACTAAGAAATCAACACCGAGATAATTAAAGAACTTTCCGGAAAGGACAGATAGCAAAAGACTAACATCAAGAAAGGACAGGTAGCGAAAGACTAACATCAAGAAAGGACAGGTAGCAAAAGACTAACATCAAGAAAGGACAGGTAGCAAAAGACTAACATCAAGAAAGGACAGGTAGCAAAAGACTAACATCAAGAACGGACAGGTAGCAAAAGACTAACATCAAGAAAGGACAGATAGCAAAAGACTAACATCAAGAAAGGACAGGTAGCAAAAGACTAACATCAAGAAAGGACAGGTAGCAAAAGACTAACATCAAGAAAGGACAGGTAGCAAAAGACTAACATCAAGAGATTCGATGGTTCAACACCGAAGAATATTGATAACAATTCGTCACAAACTGGACAATTTATGTCAGCTGTCTAATAAACACACCAAGACCTGGCAACCAATCTGATTCCAAGAACCGGCCGACTCTGACCTAGCTACCCAGATCGAGTCAGTGAGGCTGCAGCCGTAGAAAATATCGAATCGCCCTAAAAGACATGACAAACAGCACAGTGGAAGTCTGTGACTCGTCCATCGGTTCTGTAGCGAGGTGTATAACATACATATACAATTAAAAAAAAATTATCAGTCCAAAGAAAGATGGGATATGCTCGATGAACTTCGACGGCATAACTAGTATGTCTACTGCTGTCAATTTTTGCAGTAGTACTGAACAGACTGCGCAGTGCGGTTGATCCGTTTTGCAAATGAAGATGTTTTTGCAACTTTTCTGCTCGCCACTGTTGCTGATCATCTCATGACAGCTGCAACGTTCAACACTGACGATGGCCCTGACGCTCGTGAAGGTTCACCTCAAAAGTGCAAGATGAAGTATATTCCGGAATCAAGTATACAGGGTGCCCGTAGCAACAGTTTAAATCATGCAGAATGATGTCATGCGAAGCAAGGGACTCGCGTGAAGTGTTTTAGCAAGACAATATGTAGAGGCGCAAAACCATATCGATCGAAACAAAGCTAGCTCTTTCCTGCATCACGTACGTCCGCCTGTAGTTGTGATTTATGACTAGTTTTGAGCATTGTGGAAAGAAATTAAGATCAAGACTTCGATCCTCTCATGCTACGGCTTCAAGCCGAGAATACGACATTCAGACAATGTACCAAACAACGTTATATACGAGCATAGAGTCACACGCGTACGGGGGGCGGGGCAAATAGCTGTCTTTTACACATTTTTATGAATGAACAAGTCAGCGAATAACCATTGCGCCCAGTTCTTTGCAGGACACAGACGGGGGGGGGGGGGTGTCCTAACAATTAAGTTACTCAATCCCTTTATCAGAGTTTTGTTTATTTAAACAGTTCCACATCGTGTTGACAGTCACGCATCAATGATTTTACCATCAGTCGATCTGTGCTATGTCGATATGGGATGTGTTGTCTACTTAAGAAATGTTACAACAGGTGAGTACGAATTGTTGAAATACTTAGTTTATATGTTAGCTAATTATTTCAAGATAGCTCAAATGTTTGGAAAATAAACTATGGAAAAACATCTGTGAGATATGTGTAATATATATTTGAAACAAGACTTCGTGTTTTGCATATTACTTTTGTTATTTGGTAGTAAGAGTGCGCCATCATTTGATAATTGTATTGGGTCACGATTGTAGTTGTATACTTGTATGCAAATGTTAGTTCTACCAACAGACGTGCTGTGACATGCACATAATGTATATCGTCATTTATTGTTATTTTCGTACTAGAATTTACCTTAAGATAGAACATATTAATATAGGACCGCTGTTCATTGAAGACAATATAATGCGGAATGTAGATTGAATATAAAAATACAGGAACCGAATAATACATGTTTATTTGATGCATTTGGGTTGGGGCCTACACACAATGATCTACAGGTATGAAAAATTAATAAACGTTATTGTCTAAGTGCACCCAGGGGATATGGCTGGTGAGGCATTCTTCGTGACGAACACCACATCTGTGATGAATCTGACGACACTCCCCAACAGCGAGTCTCTGCAGTGGGACACTAACAGCAATCTCCGAGGTCGTTACCTCATAACGAAACGTCGCAACTGCAGCATCGATGTTCAGGTCGAAGTATACCGTAAGTGTGCTGTCGATGATGCTGAATTTTAGCCTGCATCCGACAGGGGCGCGAGACCTACTATTTTGCCGCTCCATAAGTACCAATTCAGTTGGTTATATGTATGTGTGTTATAGCAAGCACCAAAAATCAGATTAATGGTCGAGTAAAATTAAGAATTGAAGTCATATATTCCTCCCTTAAATTGCTATCAACAGTAGATTAAAACAAACCTATATGATAGTAGATGCGACATTATTCACATTGCCGGTTGACATATGTATCAGGAAAGCCCTGCAGCATGTGCTGTGGAGTTATTCCAGAGTCGAAAGTTGAAACACAGAAGCAGACGGGTTCGTTTCTGTTCACTGCAGAACGTTGCATTGAAGAAACATGCCATTCATTAAGCTGTTGTGTCTCTGCAGTGTCGAACGTGGTGTTGAAGAAACATACAATTCATTAAGCTGTTGTGTCTTTGCAGTGTCGAACGTGGTGTTGAAGAAACATGCCATTCATTAAGCTGTTGTGTCTCTGCGGTGTCGAACGTGGTGTTGAAGAAATATGCCATTCATTAAGCTGTTGTGTCTCTGCGGTGTCGAACGTGGTGTTGAAGAAACATACAATTCATTAAGCTGTTGTGTCTTTGCAGTGTCGAACGTGGTGTTGAAGAAACATGCCATTCATTAAGCTGTTGTGTCTTTGCAGTGTTGAACGTGGCATTGGGGAAGAAAATCAATTCCACTATGCTCGGTCCGACAGACGAGGTCGTCGATGGACTGACAACATCATGCATTAAAGTTACGCCATTCGATTGGTCTGTTGATTTTGGCTATCCCACGCACGTCGTGATGGTAGTTGTCCTGTTTAATTCTCACTCGAACGTAAGCGAGTTCCGCATGGTTGCCTCCCTGTCCGGCAAGGCGTGTCTGCCTCAATCATTCACCTTTTTTGGGAAGGGAACGTACAGAGTGAAGTGTGAGCAGGTCGTCTCCGACGTCGGGTTGAAAGTCAGCGGTAGCGGATTCAGCCTTGACATCTGCGAGATGCAGGTGCTTGCATTCGGTGAGTGCGTTGGTTTACAATAAAACCTTTCGCGAATCGTGGTGCTAAACCAAAACATGTAGCCGTCTTGTGCACGTCTTGTAGCATGTTTGCGTGTTCGTCGCCACTTGGCGCCGAATTTGATCACCGTGGAAAATTACACAATAGGCAGTGTCTGTTTGTTGGTTGGGACTGGATAGCGATTGTTGGCGATTTGTTTAATTTGTATGAATGTCATCGCCTTCCTCTGTGTGACACATATTAAAACAGTCATATTAGTGACTCATTCCCCGGAATCTTACGTAACAAACAATTTTGATTGGAATATAAATTATTGGAATATGTAATAGTGAATGACAATATATATGTAATGCGACTTCTACTTGATTGAATGATACACACACGTACGCACTCACGCACACGCGTACGAACATCCACATTTCAATTAGTCGTGTAATATTTATTAATTGCTCAAACAGGGCTGTGTCATAATAATTTAACAAGATTTAGCAAGATTGCCATCCAAGACAAAACCCCTATGGCAAGTGGACAATGCGCCCATTGATAGTCCAAAAAATTTTCATTTATGTGTATCCCGCCTGAAATATTTATTAGTTTTGTTTGACGCTACTGGCATTTACAGTACTTTTTTTAAACCAGTCGCTAGGGTTTACAAGTGAAACGAAGCGTTTATACGTTGTGGTTAAATAAATTTTGTTTCGATCGAGTTCGCGAGATCGATCGAGTTCGCGAGATCGATCGAGTTCTGCGAGATCGATCGAGTCTTGTTGCCACTGAAAATAACTTTGTAGGATGTGCAACGAAGTAATGCCGCGATAAGTATAATATAATATACTACCCAGATAAAAGTGCCTACGAGTTACCATAACTTAGTAAATTACATTTAATATAGTGAATCAAAATGAATCACTCACAAAGTTATTCACAGAGGACAATAAACGAAGGTAAAAAAGTATGTAAATGTTACCAACGTGAACATGTTTAAACACAAAATTGACAATTAAGACGACAATGTCACGAGCCGACCTGCAGAATGCATAACGAACTCAGTGCAACCTTACACGTGAGCTCGACAAGTTTTACCGTTTCATCACCTTTCTCTCCGCTACGGCGCCTCATACAGGTGGACGATAACAAATCCTGAATTTCAGTTTAACTTCTACTTGGCATAGTCCCTTATACTGTATAGTAGACATGTTTCAAGTTTCATTCACGAAAACTAAACAGTGGCTGCCTGAGATGATATTATGTGGGCATACCAAAACGTCGTTGGTGGTTAAAAGGTCACACCTCGGCTAATTTCGTCTTCTTAACTCCCGGTTTTTTGACAGTGTGTCCTTCCAACCAGCTACTGTCGATGGTACGTGTGCATTGTTTTCGTAAAACGACCCTGTAACAATTTACACCTGTATACAACTATGCCCGGTATCTCCTACCTGTTTCTCTAGATGCCGAAGCAGATTAAATGGTGACAGAAATGATCAATTGTAGTCAACAGGCTAATTCAAATTAAAGTGACCTGATACAAGTCGTATTCGTGCCATTTCAGGTCGTGCCTTTGAAGAACCATTGCAATCTACCCCAGCGATGACACTGATTGGTGACTACCACAACCACAATTTTCGACATCACCTCCGGACCAATAACTGATGTCAGTCTGGATACTTCTGACGTACCCACAACTGATGTCAGTCCGGATACTTCTGACGTATCCACAACTGATGTCAGTCCGGATACTTCTGACGTACCCACATATGGCATAAGTGGGAGCAATGTCAAAGTCACTCCAATTGGAATCGAAACGACAACTGCCTACATTTCTGATGTACCCACAAATGGTGCAAAGACCACTAAAGGTGAATGTTGAGATGTTTTCATTAACTTGTGGTTAACAAGGAAATCTACCATTGATATAATGTTGCGTAATTTCCTTTTTAAATCCTTTCAAATAAAAGAACAATTATTATGTATTAATTTAATCTATTATTTCCTGTAGCAGACTTTTGGGGGAAACTTGTCAACACCAAGTGATTATCCATTGTCTTCTTTATTTACATACGTACCGTTTCTGGTTTTACAATTAAACGCCTAAGCACTCTGATTTAACCACCATAAATTTAGCATCTCTCAACTTATATCTGCTATTTGAAACCTCTCTCCTATTGCGTTCCCAGTATTATTGTCTACTTGTACCACCTTCTGTTGAACTTTCTCCACACTCAAAATTTCTTTTATTATTTATTTGTTTAACTTTCTAATTTTACTTGTACCTGCCTACCTCTGTGTGTACTTTTTATTTTCTAGTATTTCTTCTCTCTCCACAACAATTGCTTAAATGTGCAATGTTTGTAATAGCCTCTTTTTTTCAGGTATTTTTATCCGAACTGTTTTCCTTGTTTTTTCGTCCTTATCTTTCCTGTTGTCTCGACAACAACGAAATGAGTACAATCGTAAGTGTTTTCTTCCCCGATAAATAACTTAAACCGGGACAGATGATATGATGCATACGTATAATAACTCCGCCCTCTTTGTCTCCCATTTCAGTCCTTCATAGACATTACATAACACACACACGCACGCGCATGCTAACGTGTGCGTGCGTGCGTGTGCGTCGCGCGTAATCTGTTTCCCTGATTTCATAGAACTGCGCATGCATTTATCAGTCGCGCTGTCAGCCCTCAATCAACCGGAGAAATGACTGGATCTTCCACTTTTAGAACACATTCTGAGTAAACCACTGGATTGATATTCTTCATTTTGGTTGCATATGATTAGTTTTTATTATCTCTGTTAGGTGCATAGCCCAAAAACTATCATTTTTGCTTCGCTTTAACATATATAAGCTGCAATGTCCATGCCCTCTACCACTGGAAACAGTACGATTGCTAAGGTGTAATTTTTTATTTATAATTAGGATTAGCTATTTTGTTTCAGCGATCGAGTGTACTCGACCTCCCGTAGTTCCAAACGCCACCCGTACCGGCGAAAGTCACGCATTCGAAGCCGTAGTTTCGTATGAATGTAAACAGGGCACTCGCTTCGAAGACGGAACTACATCGAAGTCGATCACGTGTCTCTACTCCGGTTCATGGAGTGACACCATCTCTGAGTGCGCACGTACGTACGTTATGATATGTTATAACGGACACGTAGACAAATGTTTCTGCACCGGATGCGACGGGTTGGATGGTTGATTTACAGTTTTTGTCAGCATGTGTGTTCAACAATACAGAATGTTTGCTTCGCTTTTGCACAATTCCTTTGCACATCAAACTATAGTTCTTGAAAAATCTTCCATACTGGACGACTTCCTCATTGGCTCCCAGACACGTTCAGTTGTTGCTCCCACAAAATCAATCAAAGTAGGGTCTGTCGTATGCCCTATCTGTACAAAAGATCCATTATTCCCTAAATTTTACCCGTTGCGTTTCACCGCAGCCGCGTGTATTCGCACAATCTGAACAGCCCCATTTTGCACGCCGACACTGCACCTGCTCGGAATCGATTTGTCAACATCTCCCAGTTCTCCATACCAGTTGTAAGGTATTCAGCAGCATCGATGTTCACACCGTCGCTCATATTGCAGTCGTCAACAGTTGCCGTACCTGTTGCAGCCGTCACCAGTTGCCGTACCTGTTGCAGTCGTCATCAGTTGCCGTACCTGTTGCAGTCGTAACCAGTTGCCGTACCTGTTGCAGTCGTCATCAGTTGCCGTACCTGTTGCAGTCGTCATCAGTTGCCGTACCTGTTGCAGTCGTAACCAGTTGCCGTACCTTTTGCAGTCGTCATCAGTTGCCGTACCTGTTGCAGCCGTCATCAGTTGCCGTACCTGTTGCAGTCGTCATCAGTTACCGTACCTGTCGCAGTCGTCATCAGTTGCCGTACCTGTCGCAGTCGTCAACAGTAGCCGTACCTGTCGCAATCGTCACCAGTTGCCATACCTGTTGCAGCCATCACCAGTTTCCGTACCTGTTGCAGTCGTCATCAGTTGCCGTATTTGTTGCAGTCGTAACCAGTTACCGTACCTGTTGCAGTCGTCATCAGTTGCCGTACCTGTTGCAGTCGTCATCAGTTGCCGTTCTTGTAGCAGTCGTCACTAGTTGCCGTACCTGTTGCAGCCGTCATCAATTGCCGTACCTGTTGCAGTCGTCATCAGTTGTCGTACCTGTCGTGTCGTACGCAATCACGACTCTCCATTTCCCACTATCACAGATATCTACAGATATTTCAGTTATTCTCTTTCCCAACCAGGCTCAGTGAGTCAGCTTCGTCTCCCCCAATCTTTCCCGTTGTCATTTGATGTTCTAGTTTGCTCTTTCTCAGCAAGTGTCTCAGAAATTCTGCATGCCTTGTCATTTTCTTTTGAGAAAACTATTAATATTAATTCACATCTACGTTTCATATGTGAGTGCCCCAAACAATCGTTGAACGAATTAATTTAAATTGAAGCTAAGTATAAATTGAAGCTAAGTATAAATTGAAGCAAAGTATAAATTGAAGTTAAATATAAACAGAAGCTAAGTATAAATTGAAGCTAAGTATAAATTGAACGGACTGGGTGCTGTGCTGTATAAGAGCGTACCTTTTACTTTAGACCCATTTACTCCTGAACACCTGTGTGTGTGTGTGTGTGTTTGTGTGTGTGTGTGTGTGTGTGTGTGTGTGTGTGTGTGTGTGTGTGTGTGTGTGCGCGCGCGTGCGTGTGTGTTTAGAGGGGTAAACTGCCACACTGGCTAATCATGAACCGGAAACGGGCGTAATAAATTATCATGATTTCAGTGTTAAGACAAACGTCAGAACTACTTTCTCGGTTGCTGCGCCGATTCTGTGGAACTCACTCCCTAATGGCGTTAAGTCGGCAGAAAATATAGTAACACTTCGTTGTCAGCTAAAACCCCTACCTGTTTAAATTCACTTATCCGTCACAGTTCCCTAGCGTACCGATCCAACTCGAATTATTAAACCGTCTTGAAACTGTCTAACCTTTTTGTTTTGGTGCACTACTGAGATTGGGTTTCCCGAGGATTTTAGCGCAATAGAAATTTCGGTTGCATTGCATTGTACTAGTGGTCGACTGTGGCCAACCTCCGGTCGTGTTCTACTCGTTCCGTGACGCCTCCATCACGACGACATTCGGGTCCTCTGTGATAATGACCTGCCTCTCGGGATACTGGCTCCGTTACGGCGTATTTAGCGCTGCCATCAACTGCACGGCCCAGGGCACATGGTATCCTCTCATCGGCCACTGTAGAGGTTTGCCATTACAGATAAACAAGATAAGGCAATAGCTTAAAATATTCTTATTCATTAAAATGGTCAACTGCTTCAATATACATTTAAAGCGTACGCACATCAATGATTATATTCAGTATTTATTAATATGTCTAATTGTTATTGTGAAAACACGCATCGCACATTGGGTAAATACAATTTTATCTGCCCAGTCGCAACAAAATCCCTTGGCGATAGTTAGGCGGTTTGTTTGTCTTCACAGTGAAACAAAACATAACAACGGATAATTTAGTGTGACGTTATCGTTGCTATCTCGCCGTTTCTGGATGCCGTGAAATACGCGGGCGTGCGTGCTGATTTTTTCTTCAAACTTATAAATCAGTGTTGATGAGTAATTTAGTGTTACCTATGGATCGCATGGTCAAACGCGATTTCGTGTAGAATGAGGCCACAGTGGGCCAGCAGCACAGACATAAATAAAACATTCGTTAGTAAGTTAGTAATTTATAGGAAGATGATTAATGATGTAACTCTATGGCCAGTATACCGCAATTCTTAGCGTGACCTTATATTGATCCCGTTTGGTAATCTCGCTCACAACAACATTTGGTTATATAAAACTTTTTATAAGCACATACGTTCAATGGAGGATAGCTGCCAGTGTTGGGGGTCGGTCATAGTGGGTGACCTAGTGGCGGAGTGACCCCCACCGATACCATGTGAATTGTATATAAGTCAGTAGTGGTACAGATAGTACTGGTAGTGGGTAGCTGATAGGCATGATTTACTAATTATGTGTAAACACCTTTTGGGGGCCAGCATGCTTGCTGAGATTATTTGATGTATCTTATTTTGATGGTGTATGTTTGCCTAATTTCTTGCTCCTTAATTAATAAATCTAAATTTCATTCTTTGGCCTATTTCAATTTACGCTGGACTTGTGTTGTTATTTTGCATAAATAAATTTATGTGACAGCGGCGCATAAAGGATTTTATGCGAGATGACAAAGCAGTGAAGGCGATTTGAGGTTAGACCGTTTATGGTAGAGAGAGTATTAGCCTAATTACTCGCTCACGCGTAGGGATACACCAACCACGCGACCTAGATCCAGCCTCTCTCGATTTCCAAGTCAGCTTGTGTCGTTGTGAGACCTTTGCGCTGCAAATATTTCCGAATATCTATTGTTACTGGTTAATCGTTATCGCTGAATTTGTTGATTTTATTGCAAGATCAGTTTTGTTATTCGGTTTATTCCGCTCCGTTTCATAAACCCCACCCTCCTCTAATATTGCTTTAACAGTTGTTACGCAGTTGTTATCTAATAAATCAAGTCGTGCATTATGTGTAGATACACTGTGAAACACTGAAGACAGAGAGGTAGTTTACACAGTTTTTGAATTTTTTGACGCTTTTCCCTGTTAGAGTTTGGTACACGAGGGTTTGCATTAACGCTTTTCACTCTACAGTAGTGTACACAGGGTTTTTAGTGCGGGTACTTTTTACGAGTACATTTGTGTGGCTGATTGGCCCTACCTCTCGGTCTGATGGGTTATTAGTTATTGGTTGACTAATGTCTAGATACGTAACACCTTTATACATTGTGTGTTGTGTTACCATAATTTTCATTATGAATTGTTCACGAATGTTGGGTGGTTAGCCCACTTTTTTCATTTATCATGTTTGGCTGGGGGGATCGAGTACCCCAGCCTTTCTATTTTTACATGTATATGTATGGTTAATTCACGGCGGAGTGACCCCTACCGATACCATGTGAATTGTATGTAAGTCAGTAGTGGTACAGATAGTACTGGTAGTGGGTAGCTGATAGGCATGATTTACTAATATGTGTAAACACCTTTTGGGGGACGGCATGCTTGCTGAGATTATTTGATGTATCATATTTTGATGGTGTATGCTTGCCTAATTTCCTGCTCCTTAATTAATAAATCTAAATGTAATTCTTTGGCCTATTTCAATCTACGCTGGACTTATGTTGTTATTTTGCATAAATGAATTTATGTGACAGCGGCGCATAAAGGATTTTATGCGAGATAACAAGGCAATGAAGGCGAATTGAGGTTAGACCTTTTATGGTTGAGAGAGTATTAGCCTAATTACTCGCTCACGCGTACGGATACACCAACCACGTGACCTAGAGCCTGCCTCTCTCGATTTCCAAGTCAGCTTGTGTCGTTGTGAGACCTTTGCGCTGCAAATATTTCCGAATATCTATTGTTCGGTTTATTCCGCTCCGTTTGATAAATCCCACCCTCCCTCCTTCCCTAATATTGGGTCAACAGTTGTTACCCAGTTGTTATCTAATAAATCAAGTCGTGCATTATGTGTAGCTACACTGTGAAACACTGAAGACAGAGAGGTAGTTCACAAAGTTTTTTAATTTTTTGACGCTTTTCCCTGTTAGAGTTTGGTACACGAGGTTCTGCATTAACGCTTTTCCCTCCACTAAGTTTTCAGTAGTGTACACAGGGTTTTTAGTGCGGGTACTTTTTACGAGTACATTTGTGTGGCTGTTTGGCCTTACCTCTCGGTCTGATGTGTTATTAGTTATTGGTTGACTAATGTCTAGATACGTAACACCTTTATACATTGTGTGTTGTGTTACCATAATTTTCATTACGAATTGTTCACGAATGTTGGGTGGGGGATCGAGTACCCCAGCCTTTCTGATTGTATATGTATGTGTAGGGTTAATTCACGGCGGAGTGACCCCCACCGATACCATGTGAATTGTATATAAGTCAGTAGTGGTACCGATAGTACTGGTAGTGGGTAGGCATGATTTACTAATTATGTGTAAACACCTTTTTGGGGCCGGCATGCTTGCTGAGATTATTTGATGTATCTTATTTTGATGGTGTATGCTTGCCTAATTTCCTGCTCCTTAATTAATAAATCTAAATGTCATTCTTTGGCCTATTTCAATATACGCTGGACTTGTGTTGTTATTTTGCATAAAGGTAATCATTTCACACTTTTACATGGCTATTGTCAGGTAACTTTAATGATATATATATATATATATATATATATATATATATATATATATATATATATATATATATATATATATATATATATATATATATATATATATATATATGACTATGTGTATTTATAAAAATTACTTGTATACTGGTTGCTGCACCATTCGCTATAGCCTAGGGCTACGCCCTACATTATAGACTAATACATAATCTAAGTTGTATCGTTCGATAATCGTAATATTTTCATTAAAAACAACTTTTAAAAAAATTTTGCACTGCAACGATGAAATAATTGTTACTGATTTAGAATGGATGTCTGGATGTCTTATGCAAAAGTGTCTTCTAATTTGTTGTGAAAATGGCATATTATATTACGTATAGCGACTGGCTCGGCGCAACGATTCTTGCCTACGTTACTACGCCTTTTATGACATTGATTATTTGGTGACTTAGTGTCACATTATTGCGAGAGATAGAAGGGAAGTCTCATAAAAAAGAGGGAGAAACAGAGACAATGAAATATATAGACAGGAGAGAAACAGAGAAGACAGACAGCACTGCAAAAACAAAAGACACACGTGGACACACAGCTGTAAAGTATACCTAGCACAAGGGCCAAGTGACTAACACTGACCAGTGATTGCTTTAATCACAACCAACTTAAGCCGAACGCATTCTGTCTGATCTGGCTTTGTCAAAATTACTTCACACCGACCAACCAACATTGCTGCCACCTGCAGGCGGTGAAAGCTCTGGTCAACCACTGGTCACCATGGCAACTAATATAGCGTCATAGGAAACAAGTAGACAATGACAACAGCATTTGCCCATATTGCTTTCATCTTATTCGTTATCGTTTTTGTTTCATAATATACATATGTGTTTGTCTCTGCTGTGAAACAACCGGCGTTTTCTAGTTCTTGTTTGGCTTGGATTTGTCAGGTGGACATGTACTCATGCGTCATACAGGGTTGAAAAAAAATCATGATTTAAAAAAACAATAAAAAACTAGTATATAGACATTTATATAGATATTTATATTTATAAACTCTTTCAAATGTGTTCTATTACAATCGATTTGTGTACTTGTCTTAACAGAGGATACATGATTTTTGCTTATATAAAGACATTAGACAATGTCCACAAGGCCTCACACCCTGTAGTTGCATAATCTGTCTCGGAAAGGAAAGCATGCTGTGTGTCTGTGGCTGTAGCAGTGGTAATTATTGTTTGCTGAGAGGGTGGATTAGCACCTGTCCAGGACTCTATGTACTCTAAGGGTCTCCAACCAGACTGCACAATGGTACAGTATTAAACAACTGAGTCCAGTCAACATACTTAATTGGTAACAACTAGCACAAGCTCTAAGTGGACTTTAACTCAGGTCTTCTGACTTCATAAGGTACTTCCTCTGGAAGACCAGTTTGTGTGGCGTCACTGCATTCAGAAAGGGAATAGCTCAAACATACACAATGTCATAAAATATTTGACTAGCAGGCTATCTGGTGTCAATACAGCTACACAAATGTGCGCACTTTGTGCTTTTGTACAAAAAACAAACTAAACTTTGTTGATCTCGATGCTTGTTGTCTTAATGTATATTTAATTGCTCGCGTACCTTCAGGAACATACGTCTTACTATTCATTCCGAGTTGTCTAAGAAAACGCTAAATGTTGTCGTCGCTGTCAAACTACTTGTTATCGACATGCAGGGTAGGATGGAGGTTTTTCTTTTATTTGGAGGGGCGATCGAAGCGAGTCAAAACGAAAGTTGATGGTTAGGGGGCAAACTTTCGAAGTCCTCCGAAACAAGGTGAAATGAGATATTTTCAAATATTATTTCATTTGAACTTAACAATGTTTGCTACCAAACATATATTTTTGATGCAACCCTTGCCACTGTCTCCTACCGTCCAGTTGTCTTACCTTCTTTCAGCTTCCATCCGTCCTGTCGTCTTACTTCATCTCAGCCTCCTCCCGTCCTGTCATTTGACGTCCTCTCAGCCTCCTCCCGTCCTGTCGTCTTACTTCCTCTCAGTCTCATTCCGTCCTGTCGTCTTACCTTATCTCGGCCTCCTTCCATCCTGTCGTCTTACCTCCTCTCAGCCTCCTCCCTTCCTGTCGTCTTACCTCCTCTCAGCCTCCTTCCGTCATGTCGTCTTACCTCCTCTCAGCCTCCTTCCGTCCTGTCGTCTTACCTTATCTCGGCCTCCTTCCGTCCTGTCGTCTTACCTCCTCTCAGCCTCCTCCCTTCCTGTCGTCTTACTTCCTCTCAGCCTCCTTCCGTCATGTCGTCTTACCTCCTCTCAGCCTCCTTCTGTCCTGTCGTTTTACCTCCTCTCAGCCTCCTTCCATCATGTCGTTTTACTTCCTCTCAGCCTCCTTCCGTCCTGTCGTCTTACCTCGTCTCAGCCTCCTTCCGTCCTGTCGTCTTACCTCCTCTCAGCCTCCGTCTCCATCATGTCGTCTCTCTCAACCTTCTTCCGAGCTGAGATGAACTCTCCCTGGCACTGCTTCATCGAGATTCTCCAAGGTATGTGTCACTGGAACAACAGTTTGCCTCAACCAGTTGTACTAACATTATGTTTAACTAAAACGTACATGGCGTAGGTGTGTTCAAACTCAAACGATGATCTAATTATTCGGCAGACATGTTGACTACGGTAACGAGCAAAGGATACAATGACATGTACCATTCGCATAATTATTTCAGTGTTATAGCATACATGTTTATGCTTTATGCAAAGTAGAAGTGTAACACTGTGCTTTATAGTTTCTAAATACTAAACAACATTATCCTCCAGTTCACTGTGGCATAAAGATAACACTATCAAAACATGCACTTTTATGAATACGTATGTTGAACTGATTTGTGGCAAAACAAAACCACCTTTCAGATGATAGTACGACTTTTTATTTATTAGGAAAAATTTTGTTTAAACAATTCACCTTTATAGATAATTTTAGAGAGTTTCCATTTTTTCCCGATTTTCGCGCATGCGCGGAACCTGCCAACCTGCAGCGGTTGCATTCGCCAGTTGGCGCCGGTATTTCGCGCCTTCCCCGTCAGAGGCCGCTACAATGAAAGCAGATGCAAAGACGAGTGGGCGGTATTTGGTTAATTTAAGTAGTGCTATTTTCTTTCGTTGTTTACTCAAAATCTTACGAATGGACTGAATGCGTTTTGGAATACGGCTCTTCATTTAGGACCCACCTCCCACTTTCTGCCACACACATCTCTCATATTTTGTCTACTCGGTTGTTACTTGGAAATCCTTGAGTGTGTTCGCCAGATGGCGTAACCGTCGATCGCAACTTATCTCTCAGCAAGTCCATGAGCCAGATAAACAAACGTTGACCAAACGGTACCACTTTTTTTTGCAAAATGTCCGTAGTTACTATTTATGCATGACAAACATGGCAATATGTTGTGTTTCATGTATTAGATATAGTCAAGAAGATCATGATGTCATATCTCCCCGATCTGGATGTTGTAATTGAATTTCTTTGTGACTGATTGAATGTCTTTGTGTTTGCGAAAATGTACTGTAATGATGCTACCAAAGTGTTGTGCCACAACAGTGTACCAACACAACACTGTCTCTGGCCCGGAGGGTGTTTTCGAGAAGGGAACTGCACGTGAATTAATTTTTTTAACAACATTTAACAAGATTGCCATCCAAGGCAAAGGCCTCGATGGCAAGTGGACAAGGAAGCCATTGGCTTATCGAAAGTCCAACAATGTTCAATGTTTCATCTATGCGTAATCCGCCCTGTTGAGATATGTGTCAACCTTATGTTTAAACATATTCACGCTGCTAGCAGTTACAAAGATTAGATTATCTGTTCCATTCATTGGTTGTCCTCTGTGATAAAGAGTACTTCCTATTATACCCAGTCTACAGTAATCCTTTTCTAATGTTACTTCGTGTCCTCTAGTTGCATTATCTTTCTTGAGTGAGAAAAACATAGTTATATCAATATTTTCATACCGATTCAATATCTTAAAAAATTCAATTTGATCTCCTCTTAACCGCCTTGTCTCTAGAGTTGACAAATCACATTCTTTCAGGCGTTCTTTACAACTATTTACATTGGATTGAACCAATGTGACAGTGACTAGAATCCAGCCAATTGTTATAAATTGACAAAAGCAAAGAGTACCAACAAAGTGACAAAGTTTTAATATTATAACGCATGAATGATGTTACCATCTCTGACAAGCGATTAGTTTGAGATTACGGAATGAAAGCGGATGCCGAAGAAAGTCTATCTTCGCCGTCAAACGATGCAAACAAACTAGCTCGAAACTTCCGGCGATCGCTAATATGACACGATTTTCGCGCAAGCGCGGAACCTGCCAACCTCCCTTGTTAAAGAGTTTTTCCCAGCAGCGGCTGCATTCGCCAGGTGGCGTCGGTATTTCGCGCCTTCTCGTCAGACGCCGCCACAATGAAAGCAGATTGATGCAAAGCTGTCAGATTAACGATGTCAGTTAACAAGACCATTATTTGGTTAACAGTTCGCGTGAACTTAGAGAAATTCAATCACACTAACATTGACTGCACCAATAACAGTCATAGCAATTAATCCCTGTTTCTGTCACCGGTAACTCTTACACAATTTGGTTACTTGCAGGTGCAATGACTCCCGCATTGTATGATGTAATACATGGCCAATGATAAAACATATTCCGCCAAACATGGATTTGTTGTGAATTGTATATGATCACAACTTTCTGGCAACCAATAAAGAGGAATTTGCTAGCGCAGCGCCCTGTGCACTAAGGTGCCTGCGAATATGGCGGAAACCACGAAAGAATGTTGTTGAAAATGAAAAATTAAGAAAGTAAAAATGTAATCCAAATAACAAAACAAAAAAAAGCACAAACCAACCACTCCAACAATTGATCCGTCTCTGGAAGTATTTCCTAGAGAATCTGTTACATTAATCAAAGTCATCTTAGTCTGTGCTCTATAAGAAATATATGTAAAGCTTCAAAGCGATTTAAGTTGAATGATGTCTCAAATCGGGCTCAGTCCACGGAGTCAGCCTATCTTGAAAAAAAAATGCTTAATTGAAAATAAATCATTGTTACCTTATTTTGACAGATGGATTTATTTTCATCAGGCATAAAATAAAGTATTTACATGCATATATTCTTATAAAGTAATAACATAACACACAAATTTAAGTAGTGCTATTTTTATTTCGTTGTTTTCTCAAAATGGTACGAATGGACTGAATGCGTTTTGGAATACGGCTATTAATTTAAGATCCATCGGCCACACCCTTCTCTTATTTTGTCTACTCGGTTCTTACTTGGAAATCAGTGTGTTCGCCAGATGGCGAAACCGTCTATCGCAATTTGCCTCTCTGTGTGACCGTGACGTCAGCATGTAAGTCCAGGAGCCAGATAAACAAACGTTGACCAAACGGTACCACTGTTTTTTGGGGGGTGAGCAATGCAATTTTTTTAGCAAAATGTCCGTAGTTACTATTTATGCATGACAAACATGGCAATATGTTGTGTTTCATGTATTAGATATAGTCAAGAAGATCATGATGTCATATCTCCCCGATCGGGAGGTTGTAACTGAAGGCATATGATATGGGCAGACCCCAGTGGTCATTGTTCAGTGCTATGTGCCACAATAAACCTGGTCAATATCACGATAGCCGTTGTTCTAAGATTGATGACTTACCGAACCATTGTACTTGTTGGTACACGCGACCTTTGAAGGAGGAGACTTATTACACCAGTTAGTTGTTTCCTAGGCAAAAAACAAGGCGCATTCGGCACCCATTATGGGATATGTTTTTCTCATCTTTTGCCCAGGTGGCAAATGAACGACTTTGCACACTGCTGTAATGTGTTCGTACACGCCATTACAATATATTTTCTCTGTGTATTACTAGTTTTTAGCTTTGTGTGCTGACATTATTGCATTACTCTGTCAACTGTTTTCTCGTTTATGTGTTTTGGATCAGTGCCAAGCTGAACGTTGACCTAGCTGCCGGTAACTGGAAACAACCAGAATTTGTGCATGGTAGACATCTCGAAAATATTGCATCACTTAATTTTTCGCAGCAGTCTTATATTTCGACCATAATATTGTATAAACTTGTATATAAACTTGTATATATATATATATATATATATATATATATATATATATATATATATATATATATATATATATATATATATATATACATATACATATACATATACATATACATATACATATACATATACATATACATATACATATACATATACATATATATATATATATATATATATATATATATATATATATATATATATATATATATATATATATATATATATATATATATATATTGCTGTGCTATTGACCGGGCGATATGTACCACGGTAGGCCAATGATAGACAACTTGTTAAATGGTTTTATTTGTTTTACTAATTAGTACGTTTTTCTATTTTCTGGTTGCATAAATACGATACCTCAAGTTTTGCTACATAGAATTGTTCTGACAATTGGTCTGACACACAACGAAATATAAAACTAGTTATGTTTCATAACACGTATCGTTTGTTGCAACTCATAGACAATTTCACAGGTACATTGAAACGCAAGAATTCGAAAATACAGAACAATTAGAAATAGTGTGAAGACATTCAGAGCTACATCAAATCAAATAAGAATTCATAGTGAACACACCTACTGCAAGACACCTGGGATGATCGCAGTCGTAGGGCAGGCTTTACACGCCTCACTGAAGAAGTCAACAGGCTTCCTCAGTTGGTACAGGCATCGCCTACTGGTGTGAAATGAATCATTCATTCAAAGCTGTTCTTTTAGCCCGTACAAGTTGTTTCTCCGTGACTACTGCCGTATCAAATATCAGATTGAAATGTATATGAGGACACTCCCCAGACACTACATATTAAGGGAGATTGAATGCATCAAAACATATGTTCTTGGTATATCAATCTATGTGTGCGTCGCGCCTATTCTACCGAGCCGAGGTGCATGGATCGAGCACATAAGGAGTTGTTGATCATGTCAATTAATTTTATTGGAATAAACCCGTTTTTGTTGGAACAACACTTTAAGTTGTTCTCTTTACCTACGCTAAGAATGAAACAGAATATACAAACAAATAAAACAATGACTATCAATTTCAAAGGTTGCCCATCATTTTGGCCCACCCAGTGTGTAGTGTGTTCGCGTGCGCAGACGCGTATGTGAAGTTAAGGTACCATTTTAAATGAAGTTGAGAGTAGTTGCCATTATTACACTTGTATGACTATATGTATTAGTTTGGCATTACATATGAGTTTTGATAGTTTGCATACTTTGCAAATTTATGTAGACACCGAGTTCAACGGAGGATTTGCATACTAAAACAGTCGTGAGAAATATGCTGGCGGAAACTGAGGTGGCTGTCAATGTTATGTAAGTTTGATTTGATATGGATATATCACTGCCAAACAAATATATATATATATATATATATATATATATATATATATATATATATATATATATATATATATATATATATATATACATACATACATACATACACACACACACACACACACACACACACACACACACACACACACACACACACACACACACACACACATATATATACACACATATCAAAATCTGACGCACAATAATCTCCACCAACTTTAATTAACTCTGTCACTGTCGAAGAGGCAAGTAAGGTGATGCTCTATCCAGATAAAACATACCTTATTACTGGCACGAAACGCGACTATCAACCGATTTCAGATTAAATTGTTTGGCATTGATATATCGACATCAAATCAAACGTACATAACATAGGCGTTGTCTTCGGCAGCCACCTCAGACACACACGCACACGCACACATGCGTGTCATCATTGTGTACAAGTTTTCACACCTGCGTGCACATCTTGCTGCGTGAAATCTCACAATGTATGACGTCAAGTTTTCGCACTAGTTGGACAATACATCTTAGTATTTATTGGAAGTTTCGTAAGAAAACTTCAGACGTTGCCGCTTCAATCTATAAAATGACTTTTTTCGATATGTCCCGGGCCTGTGCCGGTGTGTTTGGTTAAACACAAAAACCCTAAGAGAACCTGTTATGTTGTGAACATAGGTTAAAAACATTATATTTGCCCGACGTTTCACTGGAGAAACTGCAGCCGTTGCAGGAGCCTATGATACGTATCTGTCATGGTGGCTTGGCTTCTAAGGTGTGTTTGAAGGTGGCGCGTTTGTTTTGTTACCGACTACATATACAAATTGTGACATACAACCAATATGACAATTAGTACCTTATACATACTAGGTAAGAGGACAGTGACAATCCGGAGAAGAACTGATAATTCGCTAGGGAAACGGGTTATGAGTCTCTATTATCGCCTAATTTTGACATGCAGCTAAATTGCGATGGATCGAGTGAGTAGGATAAATGTCGTAATCTCGACCCACTATGTAAACACCCACCACATTCGATACCGAAACAACTAATGCATTCGTTAACGGATGGAGAAAACCGAGGTGTTTCGTTTTTGGTGTTTAGCTTCAGACTCCATCCTCAATAGATTTAGCCTATCGCAAATCCGGTTCACCGATGTGCAAATATGTAGTGTGTGAATAATGTAACATGTGCAGTCGATTAAAAAAATGCCTGTTTTTGTTCTGCGTCAGATTGTGAGAGTGATGTACAAACGTGCGTGTTTACAAGTATTAACTGGTGTTATGATATAGCGTTCTCACACCTGCGTGCACATCCAAGGGTTTGCGAGCAGTTTAGCGATGTAAAAAGTTAAGTTATCGATGTGCAAAAGAAACAGCACGGTGGAAACCTGGTGTTTTCTGTCATCATTTAGATTAAATTACCCGTGTTCTTTAGTTCGTAATGTCAAGGGTTTGTTAGAAACTACCTTCGCTTGGCGGAAAACACATCTTAGTATTCATTGTAAGTTGTGTAAGAAAACTTCAAACGTTCTCATCTCACTCTGTCAAACGATTTTTTTAACGATGGGCCTCTACCAGTGCAACAAGTTCAACACGTTGAAGGGCCGTTTATGTTCTTTACAACAACGACAAAAACATCATCAGAAAGATCATAGAATGTGTGCATACGCGTATTTGTTAATCCAAGTAACAAATTTCGTTTAAAAACTACATATTCTGTATTAGTCCTCCGATAAATGTACATTGCGCTTTTTACAATAAAAGTACCACCTAAATAAAAAGGACACAATCATGCTTATATATTCATATATATATATATATATATATATATATATATATATATATATATATATATATATATATATATATATATATATATATATATATATATATATATATATATATATATATATATATAATATAAATTAATTTGTAATTTAATTTATAATTTGAACAATGTTAAATATAAAATAAATATAGTTAAAAATAGGAATATAGTAGCGCATATAATATATATATATATATATATATATATATATATATATATATATATATATATATATATATATATATATATATATATAATGTGTGTTTGCTTGCGTACATGTGTGCATGCCGGGGTAAAGATGTGACCATCCAATTGGTGAAACCGTTAACTTTATTATATATAAGACTTTGCACATTCACAACGCTTATATGGCGTATTCAACTGTTTGGTACAACAAAAATGTTTCTCCATCAACAACCTAACATTACATTCACCAAAAACCATCGCAAACTCCGATACTAGGGCAAACATTAGTAGGACAGTTGCTTCCGACTGTGTTATATATTCAAACGGTAACCTGTTTCCGTGACTCTGCAGACATTTCGATTGCGTCAACCATCAACTGTAGCAACGAAATGTAATCAGGTTATAGTGCATTTTGTACACTCAACTTCATAACATAGTGTTATGTTGCTCTAAACGACTTTTTCAGATAGATAATTCAAGTGATAGTTGAATAAAAATTCGATACGGCAAAAAAACATGTATGTTAGTGGCAGTGAACACGTCTACATGCTGACGCAATGCTTAAATTGTTTGAATAATTGCCAGTGATCACGTACACCCAGCACGACATTCAGGTTTGTTTGCTATATAAAGAGGGCACTCGGTCGGAATCGACACTGCGAGAGTTCGACTTCTCATTTGAAAGAAGATCTTGGTGTGGCTGAATCAGGTAAGGCGACGTGCCGTGTGCTTTCAGCCAAAGGAGATTTATTTTTAAAAGTTGTCCCCCATCTCGATTACGAATAACACATTGGCTGAATGACACAGGCGAAAAAGTATCAAATCTATCTCAAGAACCTTTGTTATCTTCACAATTTGGTGAATTTTGAATGTCTCTCTTACAGACCTTTGAAGAGACAATGCATGCGAACATCATCTTACTGTTCGCCCTCGTGGCGTTGGCTTACGCAGCTGTCGAGGAGGATACGGGTGAGTTGTAGATATGTATATATATATATATATATATATATATATATGTGCGTGTGCGTGTGCGTGCGCGTGCGCGTGCGCGTGCGCGTGCGTGTGTGTGTGGTGTATGTATGTGTGTGTATGTATGTATGTATGTAGGGTAACCTGGGGCAGCTCGGTTCCCATAATGGAAAACTTTAAAATTGTACATCGTTAAACTACGTTAGCATGTCTTTAATGTGTTCACATTATGGACAGATATGTGTGTTACCCATTAGAAAACTAGTTTCAGTAAATAAACAACCTAACTGAATTGTATTAAAAAATAGTAAGAGTATCCAAAAAAAGCCGTCTTTTCCCATCCCTGACGCTCCAATGCAAAATTCATATTAAATTAAATGTATTAAACACAATTGGTCATGTGTAATGCATCTGATAGGGACCGTCTTTCCCCACAGACGAAACATGTGTCTTAACACGATGTATACAAAACACAACATACTATTGCCCTTTTTCTATTATTTGACCTGTCAGCTGATTAAAAATATCATCATGTTACCAATTAATTACATGATTCACACCGCTATACAGTGAGTTTCACCATTTTACTACTTACAAAATATTAGATCAGTGCATGGTGCGTGCATAGTGCATAGTGCGCATACGATTTTAAAAACACACTTATTTAATTACGTCTGTCTCGTATTGCTGAGCTTTCGGGGTGGGTATTAGATAGAAGTTAGCTTCAAGTTGCACCAGATTTGGGGACGTCCAGAGTGTGTTTTATATTTTGCGTACGTAATGGGGCCCTTCTTACCTCCAGGGGCCGTGCTGCTCTTGGTTACCCTATGTATGTACGTATGTAATAATATATGTATGTATGTATGTATGTATGTATGTATGTATGTATGTATGTATGTATGTATGTATGTATGTATGTATGTATGTATGTATTTATGTATGTATGTATGTATATATGTATTTATGTATGTATTTATGTATGTATGTATGTGAAATGTATGTGAAATTTATTGTAAAATGTCCAATTTACCAAATGTATCCAAAAACAGTGACACACATATCGGGGTTTGTTGTTAGTGGTCAAATAAATGTCCATCAAAATATTTGGAGAAACAATACCATCACAGACGTATAGTACATCTGCGAAGACAAAAAAACTGTCTACATGTTACGGGAAATCACGTCCAATAGGAAATCCCTAACAGTCCAAGGAAACCTGACATTCATAAAGGTGGTGACTCGATCAAAGTCAAACTGACCGTATTGATGAAGGGTTGAACCCTAGTTGCTATGCGCCCTTCCCATCTACTTTACTACTGGCATTTTCAGGATATATATCCCTATTGGTCTACTGCAAGTCTCATGGCTTCACTGATCCCATGTGTGGGGAATGTGTGATAGACAGTTCACACCCCAGGTCTAATGGCTTCACTGGTCCCATGTGTGGGGAATGTGTGATAGACAGTTCACACCCCAAGTCTAATGGCTTCACTGATCCCATGTGTGGGGAATGTGTGATAGACAGTTCACACCCCAAGTCTAATGGCTTCACTGGTCCCATGTGTGGGGAATGTGTGATAGACAGTTCACACCCCAAGTCTAATGGCTTCACTGATCCCATGAGTGGGGAATGTGTGATAGACAGTTCACACCCCAAGTCTAATGGTCTCACTGGTCCCATGTGTGGGGTATGTGTGATAGACAGTTCACACCCCAAGTCTAATGGTTTCACTGGTCCCACGTGTGGGGAATGTGTGATAGACAGTTCACACCCCAAGTCTAATGGTTTCACTGGTCCCATGTGTGGGAATGTGTGATAGACAGTTCACACCCCAAGTCTAATGGTTTCACTGGTCCCATGTGTGGGAATGTGTGATAGACAGTTAACACCCCAGGTCTAATGGCTTCACTGGTCCCATGTGTGGGAATGTGTGATAGACAGTTCACACCCCAAGTCTAATGGCTTCACTGGTCCCATGTGTGGGGAATGTGTGATAGACAGTTCACACCCCAAGTCTAATGGTCTCACTGGTCCCATGTGTGGGGTATGTGTGATAGACCGTTCACACCCCAAGTCTAATGGTTTCACTGGTCCCACGTGTGGGGAATGTGTGATAGACAGTTCACACCCCAAGTCTAATGGTTTCACTGGTCCCATGTGTGGGAATGTGTGATAGACAGTTCACACCCCAAGTCTAATGGTTTCACTGGTCCCATGTGTGGGAATGTGTGATAGACAGTTCACACCCCAAGTCTAATGGCTTCACTGGTCCCATGTGTGGGGAATGTGTGATAGACAGTTCACACCCCAGGTCTAATGGCTTCACTGGTTCCATGTGTGGGAATGTGTGATAGACAGTTCACACCCCAAGTCTAATGGCTTCACTGGTCCCATGTGTGGGGAATGTGTGATAGACAGTTCACACCCCAAGTCTAATGGTCTCACTGGTCCCATGTGTGGGGTATGTGTGATAGACAGTTCACACCCCAAGTCTAATGGTTTCACTGGTCCCACGTGTGGGGAATGTGTGATAGACAGTTCACACCCCAGGTCTAATGGTTTCACTGGTCCCATGTGTGGGAATGTGTGATAGACAGTTCACACCCCAAGTCTAATGGCTTCACTGGTCCCATGTGTGGGGAATGTGTGATAGACAGTTCACACCCCAGGTCTAATGGCTTCACTGGTCCCATGTGTGGGGAATGTGTGACAGACAGTTCACACCCCAGGTCTAATGGTTTCACTGGTCCCATGTGTGGGAATGTGTGATAGACCGTTCACACCCCGGGCCTAATGGTTCCACTGGTCCCATGTGTGGGAATGTGTGATAGACCGTTCACACTCCGGGCCTAATGGTTCCACTGGTCCCATGTGTGGGGAATGCGTGATAGACAGTTCACACCCCGGGTCTAATGGCTTCACTGATCCCATGTGTTGGGAATGTGTGATTGACAATTCACATCCCAGGTTTAAAGGCTTCACTGATCCCATGTGTTGGGAATGTGTGAATGACAGTTGTATATTCTATATCAGTTGAGGACGTTATCCTTATCGTAATCGACTGAAGCTGGGTAAGTCGGATGGTGAAGAGGGTCTAAATTCTGATCATACCATACACGGTCCGAGAATACTCTATGTGCTATTAACATTAGTCTTTGATAGTAGGTTGGCACATGGCTATAGCCCAGACTCTGTGTTAGTGGGAACCATTGTCCCTAAACCACAGGACAAGACACAATGTGCATATACATAAATTTTAGAGCTATTACTCTTAGTAACATTGTTGCCAAATTGCTTGATGTTATTATAATATCTAAGGAACAATATGCGCTTTCAACATCGCATTTATAATTTTGATTTAAACAAAATATGTCCACTACTTATTGCACGTAAGCTATGATGGAGACAATCAGTTGTTACAACGCTAACTGTAGTAATGTGTGTGCACTCATGTTAGATGCCAGCAAAGCTTTCGACAGAGTCAACTATTGTAAGCTGTTTAGAGTTCTTCTAAAGCGTAAGGCGTCACCTCTGGTGTTAAGATAGCCACTGTATATGTATACTAAACAAAAACTTGGGCTGTACTATCTCGTCCCAGTTGACCGCCTGTAGTGGAGTCAAGCTGGGAGCAATCCTCTCCCCTATTCTTTTCTCTGTATATATGGATGGATTATTTGAAAAAAGTTAGAGAAGAGTGGTGTGGAATGTCACATGGGCAACCACTATACGGGTGGTACAGGATATGCAGGTGACTTGACCCAGCTGACACCTACAAAGTCTCGACTCGAGGTATTAATCGAGATATGTGAATAATATACAGACGGTTACTGTGTAAAGTTTAATAGTGCGAAGAGTATGTATCTTGTTTTAAGAGGTCTGAGTTGTAAACCCGACAACATAACAGTTATTTTTAATGGCACCAAGTTGCAGAGTGTTCAGGATGCTGTACATCTGGGCCACCGTGTGTCCACTATTTATAAGGATAGCCTAGTCGCCGATGGCATTGCAAAATTCTGGAGAGTGTGTAACATGTTCATGGGTTATTTTGGTCATATAAAGACTGCTGTAAAGTGCAAGTTATTCAACCAATATTGGTGCTCTTACTACGGAGCTCCACTATTGGATCTCCAGAGTAAAAGTGTTGGCAATATGTATATATTTATATATATATATATATATATATCGCATGGCGTAAGGCACTCAGACATTCGTGGAGACCTCTTAAAAACGGAGATGTTGTCTTCGTTGTTGTCTGATAGTTTACCACTATTGATCAACCTAAAGCAAATATTCATTAAGTTTATTCATAAGGCTTTAAACCACAAGTCGCCAGTGATAAACAGTGTTGCTAAATTATTAAATAAAAATCCGTAGTCGCATTGTAGTGGTAGCGTGTCCGACAAAAGGATATCTGACATGAGTGATCTACCTGGCTTGATAAACATTCGAAATGGTCTTAAAACATGTAATATATTTTTTAGCTATGACGATGTTAACGATGTTATTACTGAAATAACTGTATTTTAAATATTGTACTATTGCCATTTTTAATGTGCGAAATAAAGATATATATGCATACAAATTATGTGTTGTGTGTGTGTGTGTGTGTGTGTGTGTGTGTGTGTGTGTGTGTGTGTGTGTGTGTGTGTGTGTGTGTGTGTGTGTGTGTGTGTGTGTGTGTGTGTGTGTGTGTGTGTGTGTGTGTGTGTGTGTGTGTGTGTGTGTGTGTGTGTGTGTGTGTGTGTGTGTGTGTGTGTGTGTGTGTGTGTGTGTGTGTGTGTGTGTGTGTGTGTGTGTGTGTGTGTGTGTGTGTGTGTGTGTGTGTGTACACATATTGTTCAACATGAAATTAGTGCAACATAAACGTCTTTGATTTCTGTCTGTCGAGTCATTACATTGATGCACTTCATTCTTTACAGTGGATGTCGCTCGTGTCAAAAGAGGTAGTGTATAGTTCATTCATATTTCAATGTCGATAACAGTTTGATTCATGTAACGTATTTCTACGAACTATATGTCAACGATAATGGTATGAAACCCACCCTTTTGGATTTCCAGCACACGCACGCACGCACGCACGCACGCACGCACGCACACACACACACACACACACACGGTCACGATTTTCTTGCCACAAAACGTTATTTTTGTATATGAACAATGTTATTTATCTTTATACATAGTTCATGTTCACTCAGGTAATTATGTATAGGGAAGTTTACCATAACTTTATCAAATTCTTTATTAATATCAATGTTCTATAATTTTTAAAAATATGATGAATCAAATAAAACACATGCAGCTTTACGAATATAACATAATCCATTTGACATTGCAGTCGTCTTCTTCTGATGAACATTAGACTACTCTAGACTTAAAAATAATGCTGGTATAATTGCCTCAAAATCTAGAAAACATGACCAAATTAAATTAATATTTAATTAGGTGTTTGTTGTTTGTCATATTTTTGTGTCTTATTTGGAGTCACTTTTTTGGAGATTATAAATACTTTCTTCCAACATGAATGGCTATAGATAACAAATAAGCAGCAAACAATTTACTTTCTTTGCCCGGCAGGACCCGTTAAGGTAACATGCATTACGTATACATCTGGTGTTGATGCAACTGCTGAACTCCACGTTTCAAACTAAATATATTTACGCAATGATGTACAGCAGATACATCGGGGACGTCCAGTAACACAATCTTTTATTTGTAGATGCTAAACTACATTTGTTGCAGGTGCTTCAATGCCCTCCCCACGCAATGGAGCGCGGTGTCTTAAGTGCAAGCTAGGCTGTCGCTGCTGGTCATGGGGTTACGTCTACTGCAAGCTGACCTCTACTGGATGCGTGTGCTCCGGACCTAAGAGCAAACGCTGGGGAGGCTGCCAAGTCGATGTCCTGCACAAATCCCATATGCACTGGTGTCTTGCGGAGGATCACCAAGGCGCCCGTTGCACTTGTAATGATGTCGCCCCAAGCAAACCCGTACACTGCGCTTCAGAGTAGTAATGCTGGCATTCACCAGGTGGCCAACGTGTGTTGCGTCTTCTCCATCAGGGGTCGCCAATACGAAAGTAGTTAACTGGAAGGCGGTGTTGCTTAACGTTGTCACTGGACTGTATTTGAATATAATAGTCTAGTTATTATTTCGACTGATCATGAAAACATTTAATGAAACTAACTTTCATTGCAATAAGTACTTCCTGTTTCGCGCCTAAGCTGTCGCCAGTAACTTGTCATACAATATGGTTTGTTGCACGAAGATGCGCAGTCGTCAAAGCATTGTATGACACGTCCAATGAGTCAGTGACAATAAAACACATTCCGTCAAAGATGGATTTGTTGCGAAATACATATGAACATAGGTTTCAGGCATTCACAAAAGCTGGATTTACATGGCACGATTATTTGAGCCAGATGCATACGCCTTCATACATGAATTATAACCATGATGTGAATGCCGATAGAGCTATTCACACTCCTGATGTGACGTGTGTCGTCAAGCTTCACGCTCCTCCACACATAATTGTCTTTCCTCAGTCGTTAGTGATATGGTTTACGTAAGGAAATATTCGTGCGTAATTTCTTGATCCAAATACAAGGACAATTGTATTTCCTGCTGCGTTCTACATAAGAACTAGTGAACTATGAGGCCACACACATAAGTATCACACACATCACTACAACACACATCAGGATCACACACATCAGTACCACACACACGCACGCACGCACGCACGCAAACACACACACACACACACACACACACACACACACACACACACACACACACACACACACACACACACACACACACACACACACACACACACACACACACACACACACACACACACACACAAGTACCATACACATCAATACAACACACACACACACACACACACACACACACACACACACACACACACACACACACACACACACACACACACACACACACACACACACACACACACACACACACACACACACACACACACACACACACACACACACACACACACACACACACACACACACACACACACACACACACACACACACACACACACACACACACACACACACACACACACACACACACACACACACACACACACACACACACACACACACACACACACACACACACACACACACACACACACACACACACACAGAGGGTATCACAGGGCAAAGCTTAGTCACGCTTTAGTTTGTTATGCTACTATGTAGTCGTTCAAGAGGTTATACACGAAAGAAAGTGTTATTCCATAGCCAAAAGCTGTTTAAACAACATTAAGAAAAACCCACTGGGTGTATAGTTCATCGCACTTAAAAAAACTGAAATTAGGATGACGCGCTACGAGGAACCGACATATACACGAACGATCATATTTCGTCCTTAATTACCGAACTGTTTAAGAAAACGAGACAAATGAAAGGTGGCAGGAAAACCGTAAGTACGTGGACTCAGAACTGCTGTGTCTTCGTGAAAGTCCAAAAAGGCGAAAAGAAGGTCAGAATTAAGATCTGCGCTGACCTCGCAAGATTATGAAATGTTTAGTAACTAAAGACGCTTAGAGCAGTAAACCGTGTTTCGTATCTTAATTATAAATGGCTAAAAAACAAAACTGTGTTAAATTTCAATACGATGCCTCTTAAACAACGAAACAGTTGATCCAGATAATAATTTTTATAATAATCTGCAACTGTAATATTAATATGTAACATAAAATGAGTTCAAGGCCTTAACTACAGAAGAGCAGAGGAGCTTCTCTATTATTCATTTAAATGCAACGAGTCTCAAAGCAAATTGTATCACAAACTACTTGAAGCTATTCGAACACAATTATAAGGAAAACTAAATAAAAATCGGTCATAATTACTCAGTAAAAACAGAAAATTTCCCAAAACCGATACTTGTGGAACACCACACGTCATAGGTAATTTTGTTGAACTTTTATCATCAAATTGTACATATTTGTATCGATCTAAAAGGTAACTTTCAACACAGCTTAACACGGAGCCGCGTATACCATAGAACTTAGCTTTTTTTAGCAGTTATATACAATGATTTATGGTATCAAAAGCCTTACGTAGGTCAATACCGCAGTTGGATATTCGCCTTCACCCAATGATTTAGTGATGTTTTCCATAAAATCTTCAAGTGCTAAAGATGTAGACAATGTTTTCCAGAAAACCATATTGGCCATCAAAAAGGATATTGTTCATGCTAATATATGCTATCAATCTTTTATAAAATAGTTTCTCAAGAACTTTAGAAACTACTGGTAACACAGAAACTGGTATGTTGTTAGATACAACTTCATTGTCTCCACGTTTGAATGTGGGAGTTACTTTTGCTATTTTCATCTCATTAGGAACAATGCCAGACTGAAAAGAGCTATTGATAAAGCGTCAAAGGGTGAACAATATATGGAGGTACTTTTTCAAGATATCAATACTTATATCATCATGGCCTGGTGCCTTATTTGTGTTTTCTGTGAGGATGACTGCTAGTACTCCATCTTCCGATGTAAGTGTTAAGACATGGAGTACTCATCATTTCCTTTTAGAAATGCACTGTATCTAATATTTTCATGTGGTATTTTACTAGTTAGGTTTCACCCTAAATTGACAAAGTATTCATTGAATGTGTTAGTTACTTGTTGAGGGCAAGTTATTAGACTGTATAGGCTGCGAAACGTGAGCATGAATAGTTTATACTCGATGCGTGGTTTCATGGGCAGCCAGTGAAGGTCGATCAGAACAGGTGTGATGTGATCACGTCTCTTATTTCTGGTTATGAAACGGGCTGCAGCAGTTTGCACTCTCTGGAGCTTGGTGAGAAGATGGTCAGGCATTCCATAGAGCAGACCATTTCCATTGTCAAGCAATTGTTTTGTCAGCATTTAGTTTGAGTTTATTCATGACCATCCATTCTTGTATTTCAACGACACATGCTTGTATGCGCTTCACAGCCTGTGTTGTATCTTCATCCGAGAGAGGGCTGAAAGATATGTAGAGTTGGGTGTCATCAGCGTATAGATGTATGTTGAGTCCATGCCGATATGCGATATCATCAGGATTTGCAGTGTATGAAATGAACATTATTGGGCCGAGCACAAAGCCTTGCGGGACTCCAAAAGCCACAGGACGTTCCGCTGATGTCCTGCCGTGCACTTGAATGTTCTGACTTTGGTTAGTCAAATATGATTTAAACCTTTTAAGGGTAGTTCCACGCAGCAAGCAGGTCATTGCATACTCTATACAGTGCTGTTTCTGTGCTGTGGTGTGGGCGATAAGCAGATTGCACTTGCACATAAAGTCCGTTGTCGGATAGATGTTTAGAGAAACGAGCAGCAACGACGTTCTCGGTGATTATTTTACACAAAAGACAACTTCGACACTGGACGACAGTTCTTGAGGTCGTTTAAACTAATTTTTAGTTTCTTAAAAAGGGGAGATACGAGATGTTTTTAAAGGTGGAAGGAAACACTCCCGTTATAATAAATTAGTTCACTATATCAGCGATGACTGGTGCTAAGGTAAAATATTTTTCTTCAACAGATGATTCGGGATCGGATCTAGCCTGCACGATTTACAGGTCGACTTGCTGACCAATTTGGTGATCTCATTTTTATGGTGGGCAGGAACCCTGATAGACGTGATGCCACATGGCTCATCCAGGCACATAGGTGTTTGTCTATCCTGGCCATTAAGATCACGTGAAGTAGTTGCTGAAGCTATTAAGCAGTCGTCCAAAGTGGTCGTAGTTAGCCAGCGCAGGCAGATGTTTCTATGCAGCAGAGAGCCAACTGTCTTGAACAGGGTTTTTGGATTGCAGCCTGGTCTTGGATTGTGCAAGCATAAAATGTAGATCTGGCAATGTGTAGCATTCTTTTCACTTGCTCTCTTTGTTTGGTGAAAATCTCTCTGACAACGGTGAGCCTGGAGAATCTCCAACGTCTCTTCAACAGGCGCCTCTCCTTCCTGGCTGAGATAAAGCGGTCATCCATCCATGGCTCATCATGTCGGATGGTGAGACATTTCGTCTTCAGCGGTCAGTTCAGAATGTTTGGGCTTTTTACGTAGGTCAAATTTAATACTTTATGCAGATATCAAGGTATTTATTGACAAAACAGATCTTGTGAATGTGAGAAATGCAAAAATGTATTGGGGTAGTCACCATATCGTGGGGACTCCACATCCAGGCACTACAATTCAAGGTTACAAAAAGTGTTGGCATAATATACAGAGCTGCATCTAAGTTAGGTACCAGGGAGTTATATACCGTACACTATACACTTGTATTGCCATAATTGCAGTGTTTGTTATTATTTGGGGTTTAACATACAAATCTAAACTGAAAGTCCTAACTACGCTGCAAAAACGAGGAAAGCCAATTGTGCTCAAGACGTCTAGATAATCCCATGCTAGACCTATCTTCTATAAACTGAAAGCCCTTCACTTTGATGATATCGTTAGTGTCAACATTGCAGCATTTATGCATAAATAATTTTACAAAGAATTACCACAAATAATTCAAAGTAAGTTTCTACTAAACAACACCATTCACAAATATGGTACGAGGGGCGAAAAGAACGTTATGATAAAGCTCTGCAAAGTTAAGAGAAAGTCTTTCAACATCATCATTAAAAGGCCAAAACACTGGAATAACTTGCTAACCGATCTGAAACAATGTGTCAACGCAGAAACATTCAAAGCTAAACAAGAACATTTTGATAAACAGGTAAAGTGAACCTGAGTAAAGTATGCTCAGTGCCGGTACTAGCGATTCTATCTGTGCCACCCTTTTTCATTATTATAATGACTATATATATATATATATATATATATATATATATATATATATATATATATATATATATATATATATATATATATATATATATATATATATATATATATATATATATATATATATATATATATATATATATATACATATATATATATATATATATATATATATATATATATATATATATATATATATATATATATATATATATATATATATATATATACACACACATATATATATATATATATATATATATATATATATATATATATATATTTGCATCTGTGTAAATTAAGTTACGATGTAATCAATCATATGTTTTTCCGGGGGAAGAAACATTTTATATAAGTCGAAAGACATACATACATACATATATGCATGTATGCATGCATGCATACATACATGCATGTATGTTTGTATGCGTGAGCGAATGGCTCATGTTTCCATAACAGCATATACGGCTTCAAATCGATGATCTAAAAACTACTTGCGTTGCTTCATTGTGGCCCGACGCAAAGGATCTTTTTAAAAAATGTTCTAAGGTCGTGTCGTGTATGCCGGGGTTAAAACGACGTTATGTAATGACGTGGGTCGCGGATCCTTGGACTGCTCGTAGAGACGCTTCATTCGTTAATGTACCGTAGAGCACTTCACACGCATGGGCAGCCCGTCGTGTCTGACAATGTCTACACCGATCACGCATGAGCAGCCCGTCGTGTCTGACAATAGTTACTGTCTTTAGCTGCCGTTGGTAACGCGAAGAGTCGACGTAAGACGTCCAGAACGCTACCCTCATAGCACCACGGTAGTGTTTTCAGCGTACGTTCAAAATACTACAATGAAGTAATCGAGCCTGAAAAAAACACGTTTGCGGTTCACACCAAATTATACAAGTCTACACAGTTTAAATTGAACAGATCAAGGTATACAGAAACATGATAAAGTGTTTTACTAGATATTTTACAAATATAATCATTACTATCATCCATTTTTTTTATAAATGGACATGTTCATGTTGATTATGTTTGTATTTAAATATAATCTAAATGTAAACACGCGATGTTTGAGACCCGAGTGCTTTGTATTTATTAGCTGACTGTGTCCCTAAGCATGAAGATGAACACGAAGAGACTGGGAGGAAGACCCATGTTACGATGGATCAGCAAAATCAGCAGCCACCTGGAAAAAAACAGGCCTCAAAGATGTGTTAAGAACGGAACGGTACAAAAACCGTCCAGAATGGAAGTTGATTTCTTACCACACTGGCAGGAGTTCTAGTGTCACTTGAATCCCTAACTGGAGAATGTTGTGGGACTATTGTGTGGCGACTGTATCATATCTTACGTAGTCGACCAAGTGTGTCGTCTGCCTCTTTGCGTGACCAACGGCAATCAATGCTGAATAATGACGTCAAACACAATTCTAGTTGAACGTCAATCACACTTTAGAGAAGAAATGTGATGGATGTTCTCCACAGGCTCTGTACGATCTAGAGAAAAACTAAGTAGGATGTTTTTCAGCATGGAGTTGTGCATATGTACTCTCTTAGAGAGTTTTTGCAAGCGCACCGATCTCGGCTCCCTTCCCGATCCCGATCTCGCTACGCGTGCCACGTCATCGCGTCGTGTGTTTACAAGATCGGGGCCGGGTCGATGAGACAGGGAAAACACCGATCTCGCAGGTTCAATCGGTTAGTGGTCTCCCTATCTATGGTACGTTGAAATTATGGTTGAATAAAAATAATAAATATGCAGCAAGTGTACGTAAGTTTGTTGTTGACTGATTAGTTGCCCTGTTTTAGTTGCCAATGGGCTCAGTGCATCGGAAAAAAGAGTCTATGACTACGGCACTGGCGTAGACTTAGATTTAGACATCGCATTGTAGATCAGTCCTACGGTATAAACTAGACCAAAAATTCCAGCTGAAGTGTACTGGATTGATGTACAGTGCAGAATCAAACAGTTATGGTTAACATTCTATAGTAGTTTTTTTATATAAAATATATACTCGAGTTTCCTAACTTCGTCTTCGACTCGTGCACCTTTTCAGAATTCAGGCTTTTGTTTTGTTCGCGTATGAAAGGTTACCGCAACTATCCGACTATTATTCTCATAAATACATGCCTATTTTGTTGTGATGCGATGCCCACAACTGCAACTGTCAGTTCAGCATAAACACTGACCCCCAATGACCAACTGCAAGTTGCAGAACGATAAAAAACCGCATTGCCACGGATTTGTGCGAAGCACGAATTTGGGACATGCATTATTATTGGTAGATGCTTGATAGTAATAGACTTACTACTGTATATAAATTATCCTACAATCTGCCATTGGCATTGAAGGTGTGTGTTTTATGTGTGAGATTGAGCCATCGAATGAGTTTAACAATAAAACATGTTAGAACACAAATAAATCTTATTTGGATCAGTAACACACCTACATATATGAGAACTTTGAAGTTTCTATGTTGTTGGTAAATAGTTAAAAGTGGCCTATGTATGGCAGCCAAAAATGCTATGGCCATAGAGATAAAATTCCAATTTATTTGTATATGAAAAACAAATACACCATATTTGGATTCCCTATTCAAATGGCTTAATGTTGAAAACAAATGTTTTGATGGACACTTCACATTTAATTGGAATTGGAAATTCTGCAAATTTAGCTGAATTTATTAATTGTTCAGTTCACATAAAACGTAAAGGTTTTGATATAAATTTACACATATAAACAAAGAAATATATTATAATTTATTTATTCTTCAGACTTACTTTCACTTAAAAGATTACAAGGTGTGATGATCTTATTTGGAAATCAAAACAGAAATAGCACCTGCTCTAAGTAAACATGTAACTTGTGGGACAACACAATAAAACTTAAGGTAGATGTAGATGGCGCCATCCGCGTAGATCGGGTTACGTTTCCGCGTGTTGCAAAAACTCTACTCGGTCCCCGATCTCCTACTCACCGCACCGATCGCGCGCGAGATCGGGATCGAGATCACGAGCTCTTCGCGTGGACAACTGCGTTCAACGTTGACATCACACGTTTTTTTTCTACTCCAGTTGATCACAAGAGTAGCTGCGTGTCGCCGCAGCCACACCGTTAATTGCCACGAAGTGGTTTGGGACACCGGCCATTCCCGGAACATGTTCTCCACACACAAACAAGTGTTCTCAAGCCAGTGTTACCATTGATTTATCAAGATTTAACAACAATTCCTGACGGCAAATGAACAAAGAAGCCATTGCCCTATATTAAGTCCAACACATGTTCATATAAGTGTAATATCCTATATAATGTTACACATGTTCTTAATCACATTTACACTGCTTCCAGTAAGACAATCAGTAGATATAAACGTATTGTCCTCGGTGAGAATCGGTAGTTTATAATCTACACTATTATTTTACAATCACCTCTTCATGCCCTTTACTTCGATCACCTTCCTTAAGTTTTACTGTCACCTCCTCATACCCTTTTATTTTAAACAATAACCTCATAATTATTCAACATAAAAATCCCACATGGCATCCACTAAATCGCCTCATAGTACGGGTGTAACAACACATAATACGGCTGTAACAACACAGCGAACTGTCGATGCATCGCAGTAGTCGATGTGACGGTGCACTACTATCGATAGTTATCTGCGATATTATAACGAACTATCGATACTAACGATATTTGGCAAAATATTTCAGCAGGTCTACTTGTTTTACTGTAGTAATGGAAATAAAAATGTTTTAAAATTATATTGGATAATTTTATTTAGTTATCGTTTCAATTATTTTTTTCCGGTAATACACACAAATCCACCCACTCCAACCCACACATACCACCCACCCACCAACCCACCCACCCACCCACCCACCAAACACTTTTCAACAAACCGCTGCCCTTGTCACAAAGGTGAAGTCAATCCCCTACAAAGCTATAGTTGTACACACCGTTGCAACAATCACAACCTCAATCACACATAAAGATATAGTTGTACACACTGTTGTAACAACCACAACCTCAGTCACACATAAAGCTATAGTTGCACACACTGTTGCAACAATCACAACCTGAATCTCACATAAAGATATAGTTGTACACACTGTTGTAACAACCACAACCTCAGTCACACATAAAGCTATAGTTGTACACACTGTTGTTACAACCACAACCTCAGTCACACATAAAGATATAGTTGTACACACTGTTGCAACAATCACAACCTCAATCACACATAAAGATATAGTTGTACACACTGTTGTAACAACCACAACCTCAGTCACACATAAAGCTATAGTTGTACACACTGTTGCAACAATCACAACCTGAATCTCACATAAAGATATAGTTGTACACACTGTTGTAACAACCACAACCTCAGTCACACATAAAGCTATAGTTGTACACACTGTTGTTACAACCACAACCTCAGTCACACATAAAGATATAGTTGTACACACTGTTGCAACAATCACAACCTCAATCACACATAAAGATATAGTTGTACACACTGTTGTAACAACCACAACATCAGTCACACATAAAGCTATAGTTGTACACACTGTTGCAACAACCACAACCTCAATCACACATAAAGCTATGGTTGTACACACTGTTGCAACAATCACAACCTCAGTAAAAACGTTGACACAAATCTGGAAGAAAACAATTCATAAAGTAAATTGTTCATAATGTGCAGACCCCAGTGGTCATCGTGGCGTGTCATGTGGTCATCGTGGCGTGTCATGTGCTGCAACAAACCTGGTCAATATCACGATAGCTTTTGTTGTTCTAACATTGTTGGTACACGCGACCTTTGAAGGAGGACAAATGTAGCTGTGATTTATTGTCGCCAAAGCAAAAACGAGGCGCATTCGTCAGTCTTCATAGAATATATTTTGTCTGCACTACGTCAGTGAGCAAACAATGTAGGTTAACATATGTGCGGTGGAATATTCTACATAATATCATATATCGCGGATTGTAACGAAGCAACTTGGCACGATGCTGTAATAGTGCAGTTGATGTGTATGACTATCTACACACAATTACAATGTAGTATATCTATATTACTAGTTTTAAAATTGGATGTGCTGACGGTATCGTCTCACCAGGCGAATTATTTTCCCATTGATGTGTTTTGGATCGATGCCAAGGGTGTGTGTGTGTGTGTGTGTGTGTGTGTGTGTGTGTGTGTGTGTGTGTGTGTGTGTGTGTGTGTGTGTGTGTGTGTGTGTGTGTGTGTGTGCGTGCGTGCGTGCGTGCGTGCGTGCGTGCGTGCGTGCGTGCGTGCGTGCGTGCGTGCGTGCATGTGTGCGTGTGTGTGGTAGACATCTGGAAACTAATACATCACTTACTTTTCGGAGTGTGCGTGCGCGCTTGCGTGTGTGCGTGCGCGTGCAAGTTAACAGTATCTGATGGGGATGTATCACTGGCAAGACCTCGAAAAGTATCTGATAGAGGTATATCTTGGTAGAGCTTCAGCTAACGTTCTTCCACCCACTACAATGTGTTGGTCTTTTGACGTTAGTAGATGTTCTTGTGCGTCGGACAGGTGGAGTAAAGTTTACGTTTTTACATAGCGCGTGCGTGCAAACCTGTGAGCTTGTGTACTGTTTCGCAATGTATGATGTGAAGTGTTCGCCAAAGGGTGCAGATAGATGCACATCTATCTGCACCCTTTGTGTAACTGCTAGCAGCGCAAAAATATTTTAAAACGTGGTTGACACATATCTCAGGAAGGCGGGTTACGCATAGGTAAAAACAGTACTCTCGATACGCCAATGATGTCCTTGTCCACTTGCAATGTGGGCCTTTGTCTTGGGTGGCAATCTTGCCAAATATTCTTGTTAAAGCACAATGGCTGAATGGGAGGTGGCTCCTTCTTCTGAATGATTACATTACAAAGTTGGTAGCTCCCTCTTTTGAGCGAAAACGTGATGTCGCTGGTCGCTACCTCTTCTGAATGAATACGTCACATAGCTGGTGGCTCCATCTTTTGAATAAAAAACGTGATGTCGCTCGTTAAAATACAAAAAAAGAGTCACGAGGAACACGGCAATGATGAGAAATCATGGAATGTCATAAATTCGACAATGTCCTTGTGAAACAATGGTTTCATATTTAAATAAAATTAACTGTGTAGTTAAAACCCCCCCAAAAATGATGGAACATTGTAATAACACGCCACACCGTGTACACACAGGTTCCCACACACAAATTCGTTCATGTACATACGCATGCATGCTCATACAACACATTACACACACAACAACAACAGCATTGTAATTGTTACAGGATAATATATGATATTATGTAGAAATATCCCCAGCCTACCAATCCAGCTGTTTACAACTGTAACTGTTTGTCGGTTATGAACTGCTTAACCCCTTTTGTTTTGGTGCGTTGCCGAGCTTGGATTTCTCGAGGGTTTTAGATAGAAGTATTTCATACAATAATAAGTATTATTATTATCATAGCAAGCGTATAAAAACACTTTTCCCATGTCTTTCCAATGACTTTGATGTCGATTGTACATTTCTGAACTGTATGTATAAACAAAGTTGTCCACTCCGACCGGTTGACATAGGATCTGTGCAATGAAGTATTCTGCTATAATTGTTCTACTAATCTTCACGTTATTATATGAATTTGCGATGGATCTTGACCAATAACGTCATTGCTAATCCGTGCAACAATCGCCATATGGGAAAGAAGAATGCATGTTTCGGGTGATACAATATTAACAGTAGGTGCAAGCAAACACACGCACAAACACACGCACAAATACCTGAATACGTATCACAGAACACAGGATATGAACATTTATTGGTGGACGAGTACATTGCAGATTAGAAAGGACATGTGTGAGCAGCACTGACAAATACACGGATACACACACGTACACACACCACGATATTTCTTATGATGTTGTTCTCACTGTTGTGCTTCGTAACACACGCGAATGGGGATCTGAAGCACAAGACAACGCACAACTTACCTTACAACGTTTTGAACTTTAGACACATGCACATAAAAAACAAACTCGTTTTAAAGTTTCTTACACAACCCAGGTGTGTAAGGAGGTGTGAACCATCTATATCGTAACTTTGGTCACCACGTGTACGCCGATGACACGTCGTGGATGTTAGCATGTAAGCTGTAACTAACCAAGGTCTGTAGCTAAACCAAGGTAAATAACTTGTTGGAATGAAACAACAACGAACCAATGCTAGCAGCGTCTCCATCAGATACTGTTTATATTCTACAACGACCTCAATTCCCGCAAGCCTTTTTCTCAAGTTGCAAATCCTTCTCAAATCGTTTCAAGTCTTGATCTACTATATTTAATAATTACTCAAGATATCCGTTCAACGCGTTGAACGTTTTACCACCGGCACAGATAAAAAGTCGTTTGCAGAGTCAGACGAGAACATTTAAGTGCAATTAAATTAAAATTATGACAGAAAACATACTCCGTCCACAGTGTTTTTCTCTGTCTTGGCGAAGACTTCGCATTGTACATTGTGCGACAGCACGCAAGTGCCCAGGTCGTACATTGTGTGACAGCACGCAAGATCCCAGGTCGTACATTGTGGGACAGCACGCAAGTGCCCAGGTCGTACATTGTGGGACAGCACGCAAGTGCCCATGTGGTAAATTGTGGGACAGCACGCAAGTTCCCAGGTGTGCACGCAGGTTTGAGTACGCTGTGTAATAACGACTGAAGCTGAACCAACATCAAGAATAACTTATTCTTGGCAAACTACGAACCAAGTTACCAGTTGGTTCAGGTTAGATTGTTTCCATGTTAAGAATTAAATGTTCAGCAAGAGTGCAAAAAAAGCCTATTTAATGGAGGATGCACACTTGCACGACAGCCCGCAGGGTGCATAAAATGAACAGGTGCAATATTGCAATCATAATAAATTATCATAATCTTTGCAGTGTTCGAAATGACCACTGCCTCTTGGGGGTCCCCTAAATATATTGGTCACCCCCCGAAAAAAATCTCAACAAATCTTCTTTTCAAGCACTAAAATGACTATTAACACCTATTTTTTTATGACAAACTTGCATGCTATCATAGCGACCTGTAGTTATTTTACCAACTTAGGTTGAATGCACTTGTTGTAATTCGCTCTGGATACGAGCGTCTGTTAAAGGACTAAATTACAAATAGTGGTCTAAACCATTGTTACTGGAGTAATGCGCTTCCAGACACAGTGCTCTATAATTCTGGAAAGTAAAATGCCAAGGCAAAATGTGCCTCAACTAGACACTCATTGGTGGCATTGCTGCAGACACCCAACAGATGGCGCCCTTAACCACAGAACACACACTCATCAATTATTTGAGTGGAATTATATGAGTGGAATGTTTTTTACCATAAATTAACTGAATGACAATAGAGTGGGCTGAATGAAGCAGCTAAACCACCAACAGAATGATGTCGAGTCCTGCAAAAACCGTCGAGTTCTGCGAAAACCGTCGAGTTCTGACACAGTCAAACCAATAGCCTCACACGCAGCAACCAGAGTAGCCTCACACGCAGCAACAGGTGCAACAGCGGAATTGTAATTACATCGGTACAACGATAAAATATGGGACCCCCAAGCTTACATTTGTCTTTCTTATGAGAGATCCCTCGTGGTTAATGGGGGGTTCCTGGACTCCCCAGGGCCCCTCATTTCGAACACTGGTCTTAAAGGTGCCTCCTCAATTCGATTTTGAGCTGGTCTCATTTCAAATTAATTTGCAAAACAACAAACCTACTTAGTATCCATAGCAACATGCTAGCTCGTTTTTGCAACTTTTATATGTAGTTTTTTTGTAAAATCATCGGAAAACCTATGAAATTAATATGCTGCAAAATCACGATTTTCACCTTTGGCGAAATTTCGTAACGTTGTCATATGATCGGCGAGAGGATTTAAGTCACGCCCATGATCGGCATTGATTCGCACAGTGTATACCATTTTTAATATCCACTATTTTCATCCTTACCGGATCTAATTCTTTCGATGATTTGAACAAAAACATGCATTGTTTTATTAAACAGACTGCGCACATTACTGAACGTAGTCACACACTACAGATCTGGACATAAACGAACCGGATTCGTGAGGGGCTGAACCATTTGAGGAAGCAGCCTTAAAAAAGACCAATATTAGTAACGCTTTACTCGCTCAAATAATAATGTGTCTTGGTTTAGGTTTTTGACGTAGATTTCATTAAAAATGTGACGACGACGTCGACGATTTTTACATAACCAAGAAGGGACGTGGACTCGACAAAGGAAGCAGCGATAACATTTCCAGAACCCTTTATGCGCGTTAGGGGAACAGGAACGTCAACTATCCGTAGCTTACTTGTAATCAGTTGCTGCTGCGCTAGTACGACAAAGAACATACATGTAGTTATATCGGTTATAGTGTAATATCATTATGACGCTGGCAATCATACTGTTCCTACTGTCACTAATAACGCTTTTGATTTGTTTTAGATTTACAATATTCTAAGGTGGTTTCAACCGTGGTCCAAAATTCTTTTTGAGGAGAGGAGTCTTGCACTTATTACATCGGCACAGGCGCGTGACAGATCGATACAAAGTCGTTTAAGAGAGTGAAACGTCTGAAATGTTTTTACACAACTTGCAGTGAGTACAACACTGTATGATCCAGCAAGAGACATGTCGTTTCTGTTGAACCGTGGACTCCTTACAATGTGTTCAAAATTATGACCGAAAACATGAGCCGACAAACGTTTTTCTTGTTAGTGCCAATTCATCTCATGTACTGTGCACATTTGTGGTTTGCTGGTGTATTTGTTTATGTTTGTATTTGTATTTGTTTATATTTGTATATGTTTGCTGGCGTATGAGCCACATGTTTCAGCGCCCGCAGTGAGCAAAGGTGGTCTCTGGTGACTGGAAGTTCGACTATGTGTGCTGTTCTGCTAGCACGCATGTGTTTGTTGTGTGGGAGTGACTGAGTATACACTGCTTCACCTGGAAGGCTCCATTGAATATATCACAAGGAAAGTTCTTATGCATATGTAACTTGTTGACGGCGATGTTTATTTGCTTCGAAGTTTGGAGATGTATTACAGTAGATGTTCTGTGGCTTTGCAACTGTCTTCTCCAATATATCGTATTGACTGATGTTGGAAATTAGTTTGTAAGTGCGTCAAAAATAATTATTTTATAAATATTTATGAAATGTTGGTATTTTCTAATTAATAAAGAAAACACATTCGATGATGTTTAATGTAGAACGTGACATTAAAATAAATGTAAGATTCTCGTTCACACAGGCATTATATGACGATTGTTAACATGTACAAGTAGTCGTATAAAATGTAAGATTCTCGTTCACAAAGGTATTATCTAACTGTCGTTGACACGTACAAGTAGTCGTGTAAAATGTAAGATTCTCGTTCACAAAGGTATTATCTAACTGTCGTTGACACGTACAAGTAGTCGTATAAAATGTAAGATTCTCGTTCACAAAGGTATTATCTAACTGTCGTTGACACGTACAAGTAGTCGTATAAAATGTAAGATTCTCGTTCACAAAGGTATTATCTAACTGTCGTTGACACGTACAAGTAGTCGTATAAAATGTAAGATTCTCGTTCACAAAGGTATTATCTAACTGTCGTTGACACGTACAAGTAGTCGTGTAAAATGTAAGATTCTCGTTCACAAAGGTATTATCTAACTGTCGTTGACACGTACAAGTAGTCGTGTAAAATGTAAGATTCTCGTTCACAAAGGTATTATCTAACTGTCGTTGACACGTACAAGTAGTCGTGTAAAATGTAAGATTCTCGTTCACAAAGGTATTATCTAACTGTCGTTGACACGTACAAGTAGTCGTGTAAAATGTAAGATTCTCGTTCACAAAGGTATTATCTAACTGTCGTTGACACGTACAAGTAGTCGTGTAAAATGTAAGATTCTCGTTCACAAAGGTATTATCTAACTGTCGTTGACACGTACAAGTAGTCGTATAAAATGTAAGATTCTCGTTCACAAAGGTATTATCTAACTGTCGTTGACACGTACAAGTAGTCGTATAAAATGTAAGATTCTCGTTCACAAAGGTATTATCTAACTGTCGTTGACACGTACAAGTAGTCGTATAAAATGTAAGATTCTCGTTCACAAAGGTATTATCTAACTGTCGTTGACACGTACAAGTAGTCGTATAAAATGTAAGATTCTCGTTCACAAAGGTATTATCTAACTGTCGTTGACACGTACAAGTAATCGTATAAAATGTAAGATTCTCGTTCACAAAGGTATTATCTAACTGTCGTTGACACGTACAACTAGTCGTGTAAAATGTAGGATTCTCGTTCACAAAGGCATTATCTGACGATCGTTGACATGTACAAGTAGTCGCATATAATGTAAGATTCTCGTTCACAAAGGCATTATCTGAGGATCCTTAACATGTACAAATTTGGAATTGACTTCCAGAATCTTGGTGCAGCAGCGACTTGAAATTGGTGTAGAGAATTTACAGAAAAAAGTGGAATATCGAATAGAATATGTATTACTATTACATACATATTATACATAAACGTATATTAGAAAACAGTTTTTGTTAAATATTAGTCAGAGGCAGGATTTTAGAGTAAGTTAGTTCCGGACTCCGACAGGGAAGTCAGTGAGCGTTAATAGGGTTGTTTACTATAACAAAATTGAGATATCAATGAATAGTCAGAAACAGTGGAATATAGTTTAGAATAAGTATTACTATTACACATATACTATATACACAAACTTCTTATATACATATATTAAGAAACTGTTTTTGTTAACAGAGGCAGTATTTTACCCGGACTCAAATTCAACGAGCGATAAAGCGGCGTTTGTTTACAGGTCGTGAATTAAGCTGGTGTACCAAACTATCGTATACATTGTTAAATATATATTAGATAAAGTGATACATTTACATAAATTACATACATAAGGTAATATCTGACATAGTTGTAGTAAACGATTTCGGTAAAAAGGAATTAACAGTAAGATTTTAACCTAAGTTGGTTTACACTGACTTCGTTGTTTTGTTTACACCGTGTTCTCCGTATTCGCTAGGTGGCAGGCTTTTTCTTTGCTCGTGCGAGCTTAGTAGTAAAGACATAGTTAGCAAGTATATTAGCCTAAAGTGTTCTTTTTAACACAAAAACAGCCTTATTCAAGGCTAACGTAGCAATCAGATTAAGTCTAAATGTTGCGATGGCGCCATGCAAACTGCAGGTAAAGGCCACCAGGCATTTAATATGCAGCAGTTGTAGCAACTGGGTTGACTTCGTCAAGTCCGGGTGTGAGAAGTCCTGGGCTGAGGCTCAGGCGGATAGTTTTGTAGGGATGTACGATGATGAAGGAACTTGAGGTGGAGTTAGAACAGTTGAGGCTGCTCGTTGTGGCAGTGGTGGGAAGGGAGCAGGTGGGTTGTGCCAGTGGTTCTGGTGGGGGGACAGTAGATAATAAAGTGGGGGGGGGAGACGACGAGAGAGATGCTAGGGAGAACTCACCTCAGTCTGAGAGGAGGCTGAGAGGAGGTAAGGTGATAGGTCGTAGGGAGACATGACGTAAGGAGACGGGACATAGGGAGACAGGACGAAAGGAGACGAGAAGGAAAGATATGGGAGGGAATACATATGGATCGAAGGAAAGGGGAGTGGGGCAGACAGTAGCGAAGGAGTCGGGGGAAGGAGACGACAGTTAAGGCGATGGGAGTGAAGGAGACGGGAGGGAAGGCGACGGGAGCTCAAGTTAGCCAGGAGACGGGAGGGAAAGGTGACAGGTTGATGGATGAGAGAGAGTCTGATAACAGTCTGCCACCAAGTGACAAGGCTGCAGGACAGAATGTGATGGAGGGGATCCATCGGAAGAGCTATTCCGAGGCAGTGATAGAGGGGGTGAGAAAGAGAGAGAGAGAGAGGGTGTTTGTGGGGGACTCAATAGTTAAGAAGACCGACAGAGTCTTAAACAAGGGAGATGACGTGGTAGTTTGCTTGCCTGAGGCCAAAATAGAGGCGATAACTGAGAGGGTAGAAAACATCGTGGGTTTGGGCAAGGGTGGATCTGTTTTAGTACACGTAGGGACAAATAACGTAGAGAGGGAGGGTACAACTGCCATAGTTAGGAAATACAGGAATTTGGTCAGAACACTAAAGCAGACGCGGGTTGAGCAGGTAATACTGTCAGGGATTTTACTAGTAATAGGAAGGAGGGGTCATATATATCGAAATTGCCGGGGGATGGCAATTAACATGCTAGTCGAGCTATGTAGGGAAGAGGAAGTTGGTTTTGTGGATTTGTGGGGAAGTTTTGTTTGAAGGGCTGATATGTACACGAATGACGGGCTTCATCTAAGTGGAAAGGGGGTAGCAGTATTTGCGGATGGACTCACAGCAGCAGTAGACAGTGGCATGGGTGGCATAACAAATATTTTTGGTAGTAAACACTATTTAAACTAGAAGCGCAGGGGGGTTACTTAGAGATGCCCCAAGCAGAACAAGAGGCAACTAGTACAAATAAACCAATAACAAAATGTCCGAAAAACATGTCTGAATCAGGTTATAGATGCGTGTGCTTAAATGCTAGGCGTATAGTAAATAAGAAAAACGAATTAAACATTATGGTAGAAGATATTGAACCTCACATCATTGCCATTACCGAATCATGGGCCAACACAGACATAACAGATGCTGAATTAGGATTGACAGGATGCGTAATGTTTAGGAAAGATCGAATAGGAAGAAGGGGCGGGGGAGTTATTTTACATGTTAAATAATCTATTCAGGCTTATGAAATAAAACTAGAAAGGGAAGCAGATTACGATGAAGCTGTTTGGTGCAAAATAGTTTCAGGAAACTCAAAATTAACTATTGGATTAGTTTACTGAAGTCCAAACATAAACAAAGAGGATAACACGAAAATACCAAATGTTATAAAGGAAGTTAGTAAAGGGGAATGTATCATAATGGAAGATTTTAACCATGGACACATACAATGGAAATCTCTAGAGAGTACAGAGAGTGATGTGACAGTTGATAAACAATTTCATTGCCCAGCCAAACTTCCTTATCAGGCCCGCCTTTCTCACCAAATCCATTTTTGAATTCGATCCTAGTTCGAGTGAAATTGACTTTACCATTCACTCTGCGCTGGTACACGATCTATCCGCCCCCTGGGGCTGTTTGGTCACACGACACGTCCACGCTATCCAGGGTAGGTCTACCCGGGTAGATCTTATGAGGTCCGCCATACCAGTTGATACGTCGTAACATTTCACATCAACGCAGTCCATCGGCTTGCAGTTATCTTGGCAGAACACGGCAGCCCAGAGGAGCGTCGAAAAAGCGGCGACACAGCGGATGTCTGTCAAGTGTGTTCGCCCTTCCAGCGCCGCTCCTACACGCCGTCAAGTCCTTCGTTGTAACGCAACCGGTTTTAAACACGCGCGATAAGTCGTGATGTCTGGATAGCCGTTATCACGTTTCTTTCATGTTTGCTGTCAGTAAACAACGCACAGTATATTTGCACCGTATTACGTTATGCACCACGTGCCACCAACTCTTTGGTGGCTAATCCACGTATTACGTTGTGCGCCACGTGCCACCAACTCTTTGGTGGCTAATCCACGTATTACGTTGTGCGCCACGTGCCACCAACTCTTTGGTGGCTAATCCACGTATTACGTTGTGCGCCACGTGTCACCAACTCTTTGGTGGCTAATCCACGTATTACGTTGTGCGCCACGTGCCACAACTCTTTGGTGGCTAATCCACGTATTACGTTGTGCACCACGTGCCACCAACTCTTTGGTGGCTAATCCACGTATTACATTGTGCACCACGTGCCACCCACTGTTTGGTGGCTAATCCATGTATTACGTTGTGCACCACGTGCCACCAACTCTTTGGTGGCTAATCCACGTATTACGTTGTGCGCCACGTGCCACCAACTCTTCGGTGGCTAATCCACGTATTACGTTGTGCGCCACGTGCCACTCACTGTTTGATGGCTAATCCACGTATTACGTTGTGCGCCACATGCCACCAACTCTTTGATGGCTAATCCACGTATTACGTTGTGCACCACGGGCCACTCACTGTTTGATGGCTAATCCACGTATTACGTTGTGCGCCACGTGCCACTCACTGTTTGATGGCTAATCCACGTATTATGTTGTGCGCCACGTGCCACCAACTCTTTGGTGGCTAATCCACGTATTATGTTGTGCGCCACGTGCCACCAACTCTTTGGTGGCTAATCCACGTATTACGTTGTGCGCCACGTGCCACTCACTGTTTGATTTATTTGATTCAGTTGAAAACATCTGTGTAGACATGCGTCTAGGGCGAGGCAGCTTCCGGTTACGACGTCTGTTTACGTATGAGCTCCGCTGTTTAGTTAATTGTTGGCTGTTTACAGTGAAGAAAGTGCTTTTTTCATCCTAATCATATTATTCTAGTAGCATACTGATTATCACGATGCGATATAAATCCAATCTTAAACTATACATCGACCCATTCGAAATTTCCCGCCAAAATTTTCATTCTTCCGGTAAGGTGCATAATGTAAACAACATAGATAATTAAGGCTAGAAAAAATAGTAATAACGTAGGTAAAGCTGCACTCCCAACCTGAGTCATCTATATACTAACAAGCAATTTCAACCAAGGCGTCTTTTACCCAGAGTAGCCCTGGGACAGAATTACGTTTTCTCGTCGAGCACGGCACACTGTCACAACGCCTTGGAAATCCCTGCACGTACTCTCAGTATAACAGCACGCATATGTTATGTGTTACATACATGGAACTTGATTTTTTTCGGGAATTACGGAAATTAGTGAAAACGATCTACACACAAGTCCAAAACAAGATACTGGCGAAAATGTAACAATTTCTAGCGATCCAATCACAAAACTAAAAAAATAAGGGGACACGGAGAGGTAGCAAAAACTCTGAATCTGTTAGAGAAGCTTGGAAATGCGAAGACTGCGAGAAAATCTTTAAAAGTGAGAAAGACAGAATGCTCGAGTGCGAGTACCACGGGAACCGATACTTAGTGCGAATTCTTGAAATGTGACATTTGGCCGATTACGACAACAAGGTGTCAGGCTAAACATATACACATGCACACGATCATCCCGATGACGTTGTATCCAGTGTTGTTTGAGAAAGTGCATGCGTAAAAAATAAACAATGACGACCCTTCAGAAATGTTATCTTTTTACACTGGCATAGGCCCATCGGCAAAAAAGCCGTTTGAAAGAGTGAGACGACAACGTTTGAAGTTTCCTGCGCAGCTTGCAATGAATTCTAGATGTATGTACCGGCAAGCGACATGTTTTGACACCTGAACGCAATTTATTTTATATTATGACTGAGAATATGTGAAGTCCACCATGTATTTTCTTTTCTACGGCAAAGCATGACATCATACAGTGAGAAACTACAATGAAGCGCTGTGTGGGCACGCAGGTGTGAGAACACTATATCATATAACCCATGTCAACATTTGTGAGCTGATGACACGCACATTCAGGGTTTTTTCTAAGGCCTTTCACACGGGCAATTTGCCCATGTGAAAACCCTCCATGCCCATGTGACATTCAAAAGTAAATAAAAAAATATTGAGCACAGTTGTTGCAGTGGCATGTTGTATGTTACGCCGAAGAATACAGTTGTTGCAGTGGCATATTGTATGTTACGCCGATGAGTACAGTTCTTGCAGTGGCATGTTGTATGTTACGCCGATGGGTACAGTTCTTGCAGTGACATGTTGTATGTTACGCCGATGAGCACAGATGTTGCAGTGGCATGTTGTATGTTACGCCGATGAGTAGAGTTGTTGCAGTGGCATGTGGTATGTTACGTCGATTAGTACAGTTCTTGCAGTAGCATGTTGTATGTTACGCCGATGAGTACAGTTGTTGCAGTGGCATGTTGTATGTTACGTCGATGAGTACAGTTCTTGCAGTAGCATGTTGTATGTTACGCTGATGAGTACAGTTGTTGCAGTGGCATGTTGTATGTTACGCCGATGAGTACAGTTCTTGCAGTAGCATGTTGTATGTTACGCCGATGAGTACAAATGTTGCAGTGGCATGTTGTATGTTACGTCGATGAGTACAGTTCTTGCAGTGGCATGTTGTATGTTACGTCGATGAGTACAGTTCTTGCAATGGAATGTTGTATGTTACGCCGATGCATTAAGGTTGTCGCCTGTCATAATATTATTTGCCACGATCAAATAGCTTGGCTCAGATGTGACGCCGAAGCACAGTTTGGGACCTTACGGTTGTCAAGCTATACCTCCTGACAAATATATGCATTGTCAAAACTGCATCTGGGATGGGTGCATGATACCACACCCAGCCTGACATTTGTTGAACACAAGACTTCATACTACACTACTGTCGAATATATTGTTTAGCTACTAGCTTCAGCTGCACGTTATTTAGCTGTAAATACCAATATTTCGTTTCTTCAGTATACGAAACTTGACGTCGGCATTCAACGAAAGACAGCTCAGTTAAAAAAAGATATTTAAGTCGTGACGAGGTGGTGGTTGTAGGAGCCGCCCATTCGACTGTAGTGTTCTCGGTCTTTTTGGCATCTTGCATCTTTCATCTTTGCAAAAACCATTCATTGCATGACGTTGTCATTTCCGCCTGTCGATCACATTTCCTACTGGGTTTATCTTCTTCGACATGCTGCCCGACTGTAGTTAAATCAGTTTCTGAAACCGACGACATTTTCCCCCAGAGTAACTTGGGGGCACGACTAGGGGCACGTGCTGCCCTTTACAATGTGCCCACATTTAATTTAGCCGGGCATGAGTAGCTACTGTAGGGGCCTACACTATGAATTATCGACAAATAATGACAAATAAAAGATTTCTGAAATTGTTTTTCTTCTGAAAACCTATTTTGGCCGTTTTGTTTTCCTTCCGCCGTATCGGCATGCGAACCCAATGCTTTCTGTTGATATCGGCGGCGTGGAGGTGTCGCTTTGTGCAATCGATGTAGCGTAAGTGTCGTCTTCCAACATTTCGCTTTGCCTGTCATAGTTCGCCGTACAGAACTGCCTTAGGCAGTCGGTCGTCATTCATCCGTCCAACGTGACCGGTCCAGGTAAGTTGTCGGCTTAGAAGCATTGCATCGACGCTCGGCATATCGGCACGTTGCAGTACTTCATTGTTGGTCACCTGGTCTGACCACCTGATTCCGAGGATGGTTCGTAAGTGACGTAGGTGTATCTGTGACAATCGCTGAATATGACGTCTATACAGCGTGTATGTCTCTGAACTGTACAGAAGACATGACAGGATGATAGCACGGTAGACATGACAGGATGATAGCACGGTAGACATGACAGGATGATAGCACGGTAGACATGACAGGATGATAGCACGGTAGACATGACAGTATGATAGCACGGTAGACATGACAGGATGATAGCACGGTAGACATGACAGGATGATAGCAAGGTAGACATGACAGGATGATAGCACGGTAGACATGACAGGATGATAGCACGGAAGACATGACAGGATGATAGCAAGGTAGACATGACAGGATGATAGCACGGTAGACATGACATGATGATAGCACGGTAGACATGACAGGATGATAGCACGGTAGACATGACAGGATGATAGCACGGTAGACATGGCATTTTATTACAAGCTTTATGTTGTGTTGTTCCATAATCGTTCGCGTAGTCGCCCGAACGCGGCAGAGGCCGACTGAATTCGAACCGACAGTTCTTTGTCGAGGCTGCAGTCGTTTGCGATGGTGCTCCCAAGGTATTTAAAGGTGGTAGCGACGTTACGTGGCGTACAATTGAACACGATCGTCGGTGCGGTGTACGGTGTCCCTTGAACGGGTTGATGCTAGACCTCAGTTTTTCGAACATTGATAGAGTCCAACAGATGCAGAAGCGGCGGCAAACTTCTCGTTTGCAGATCAACCTTAGAATGTGACACAAATCCTGTATCGTCAGCGTATAGAAGGTCCCGAACACACACTTGTCGTACATTCGTCTTCGCTTTGAGGCGGGACACATTGAAAAGCCTTCCGTCGGAGCGTGTTGTTATGTAAACGCCTTTGGTGTGTCACGATTTGAAACTTCGAGAATTGCAGCCAAGTAGAGGGTAAACAGTGTCGGCGCTAGGACGCAGCCTTGGTTAACTCCGTGTGCGACAGGAAATGCATCCGTCATCTCACCGTCAATCATCACCTGTGCTTGCATGTCTTCGTGAAACACCCACAGCATCAATATGAACTTGTCAGGGTAGCCAAATTTCGAGAGAAGTCGCCAGAGACAAGGGCGACTGATTGAGTCGAACGCTTATAAAACATCAACGAATGCGACGTAAAACGATTTGTTCTGTTCGGCTGCCTTCTCTTGCAGCTGTCGTAAGGTGAAAATCATGTCAATCGTGCTGCGTGATGAACGAAATCCGCACTGTGCTACTGGAAGGATATCATTTGCAACGACCAGCTGTCGTTGGAGCAGAATTTTTGCAAAGATTTTGTTTGCTGTGGCTAGTACCCAGATTCCGTGATAGTTGCCGCAGTTCTGCCGATCTCCTTTGCGTTTATAGATGTTCACAATCAGCGCATCTTTGAAGTCCTGCGGTAGTTCACCATACTCCCAGTTGCGTCTGTATCCGTCGAGCAGATTGGCAACGAGAGTGTCACCTCCGTGTTTTTACACCTCAGCCGGGATCCTGTTTAATCCGGCCGCCATATTGTTTTCAGTGGACGCGATTGCTTGTTCGATCTCTCGTTTTGTCGGAAATTCATCCAACTCATCTCTGATGGGACACTGTTAGATTGACTCTAGGAATTGGTCATTGATTTCGGAGGGTCGGTTTAGCAGCGTCGCGTAGTAGTCCTTCCAGCGGCTCAGGATGTCTGGTTTGTTGGTCAACAGATTATTTCATCCAGCTGAGAGCATGGGACTGCTTGCAGATCGGCGCGGTCCGTAAATGCTTTTCAGCGACTGAAAGACTCTCCTGGAGTCACCTGGATCAGAAAGTGCTTGCATTTCGTTGGCTTTCGCGTCCCACCAGCTGTCTTCTACGTGGGAAAACCAGTCGTGGATTCCGTGCGCTTCATAGAGCTGGTGATCTCGATCTATAAGCTCACTACTACCTCCAAGCTTAGCTTTGACCAGCAGCGTGAGATTACCATCAAATGTGTGAGTGTCACGCCAGATTCGTGACAGTTGATGTAGCTGCTCAGACGACACGTTTGAAGTTTTCTTACACAACTTCCAACGTATATTAAGAGGTGTGTTCCAGCAAGCGCCAAGTTTCTTTTGAACAACGTATACTGTGCGTGCAACTGAATCTAAATTCTGACAGAAAAAGTGTGCCGTCCAACGTATTTTTTTTGCGTCGGCGAAAACTTCGCACGATACATTGTGTTGCGCGCAAGCGCCAGGTTATGCACGCAGGGGCACGTGAGAGAATTATATCTCTCCGCGGACAGTGTCGGCGAAGTTGTCTTGCCGCACCTTCTGCCCGGTGCCTTTTGAAGCGTAGGATTTCTTTTATCTTTTTATATTAATTGATCACATGTAGACATTGCATTGCATGCAAGCGCGTGTCTGAGAACAAGGATCAAAGGAACGCGTGCAATTTAATATATCGAAATTATTGAAAGGTGTACCGTCCATCGTGTTTTTAATTTCTACAGCGAACAATTCGCATCATACGTTGTGAAACTGCGCCCAAGCGCCCGGACGTCCACGAATGTGTGAGAACGCTATATCTCTGTCTCTGTCGTCAGTGTCGGGGCAGTTGTCATGTTGGTGGCTGGTGCGATTTGAAATGTAGGATTTCTCTCGATGAATAGCGTTTACATATTATGACTGTGATCAGAACCAGAACTATATACACTTACTGAGCATTCTGCATTCACATTAAAACATTTTGTTAATTACAGTTTCAGAGCTCGTTTCTCTCACCTCTATTTGACTGAGATTGTGTGCTTCGTGTCTCACATTCCGTCTTAACATCAGTCACGGCCTGAACAATTATATATCTTCAAGTGGTGTTGGTATCAAGGCAGTTAAACTGTATAATTAAATTAATTAAATTGATTAGCAGTTCCCTTTTAATCAGTAACAATGTTAAAAAAGCAAGGAAATTGTTCTTTCGTTGGCGTTTTATAAATTTTTTCATTAATAATAGACCAGGTCTTTTTTGCAGAATTCTTGTATTTCTGAAATCTGGATTCATAATATATTTATTTTGCTAGTCGAATATTTCTTTTTATAATTTTGTTTTAATTGTGCAGATTAGTTTTAAGGATTTGATGTCTAGCTGTGTTTATAGGGGTTTGTTTGGTTTTTAGATATAGTTTATATCTAAACGTTATTGATCTAATGATACCTTGAGTAATCCAAGGCGACTTATATTTATGTTTGTCATATTTAACTGTTTTTGTAGATAAACATTAACACACAGCACTAGAAATTTTTTCCTCAATGATATTATAGTTTCCGTTGGGATTACCATGACCTTTCTTATTTAGTTTACCATGAATATTTGAGTTTATTAATTATAATATAATCTGTTTAAGCGAATCCGGATGTTGCTGTGTTATTTGAATGAATTTGGGTACAGTGTCGGCGGTTAATATGCAGTCCAAACAAATGAAGTATGGAAGATGATCATAAATTTGACTAATTAAAAAGCCAGCGGTGGAGTTCAGAGATCCTATCGTACAGCAGCGTGCCAAGTCGCTCCTTTGGAATCTTTAACACGACAGCCTTTTATATGATGTAGACTATACACAACACATTTGTGCTGCCTAGTTGAACAACTCCCTAAGTCCACATTTGTAATAAAGGAGAAAACGCATTCAAAGTTTGAACAGTATATTCCACGGTTAACGTGCTTCGTATATAAAAAAAACAAAACAAAAAACCAGATGAATATTTTGCAGGTCATAGCTACCCAGTACCCAAAAGTCTGTAAACATTTTGCAGGTCATAGCTACCCAGTACCCAAAAGTCTGTAAACATTTTGCAGGTTATAGCTACCCAGCACCCAAAAGTCTGTAAACATGGCTTTCCTTTCATCTTCATAAATAGTTCCATAGTTGCAAGTCGTGGTGGGTCGGTTAAGAAGTTGTTCACCCAGTGTATTTTGCCATTCAGGCACCACGTAAAACGAGGATAACAGTACTTAGGTGCATGAAATCATTAATATTAGTATGTGGCAGTACAGATAGATAGTTGCAACATCTGTTGATCAAATAAAACAACATTTCCAAAAAAATTAACTTAGGGGGTTGTTGAACTAGGCAGCACATTTGTTAACCTATATATTTTACTGTGGCCAATACATATGTCATCTAAAGACGCACACATATTGAGTGTGGCAATAACTTTGACTAAATTTACACACGCCTCTGAATACGTATTATGAGTTTTGTTATTAGCTTAACTGCAACAGTACCTTTGCTGTGTTAAACTATATGTCATCTCTCTGCTACGATCCCTTCACGTTGTATATTTTGAGGCAGTATCCCGACTGTGCACGCAGGCGTGAGGGCATCATAGAATCTCTTTTTCGACAGAACTGCGTCTCTTGGATGTGTCCCTGTGGCACTAACGTGTTTGTTGTAAACGGTGTGACGTAGACGTACCAACAATATCATAACTTGCCGTACAAATACATACGTTTACATACACACGTTTCCCTTAGAAGGTGGCGTAGACAACTACCCGTGGTAATTGTTTTCCTCATTCAAAGTTAACTGTTAACTCAGTCGAAATATATGTATGTATGTATGTATATATGTATGTATGTATGTATGTTACACTGGCTTATTTATTACCGTCTTTACATTTTCAGCATGTTACATTGGCAACATTGCTTTGTCCTGCAGTTTTTGTGTCAACCTTTTGAGTGACGCAGGAGTGATGTTTCCACGCGCAAAACTCGAAAGAACTTCGTCACCATACGGCGCGAATCGGGATACATTTTAACATAGCGTTATCCGCTAAATGGCACCCTAGCTGTCAGCACAATAGAATGACATTTACACACACAACTATTTAAAACAACATAGATCTCAAGGCGATGTAAGCGAACGTATTCCGATATCGTACATGATGTGGAAGACAAATCGACACGGTAATAGAAAATGTATGTATGTGACAGTTAACACATCAGCATGCTGATGTAATGCTTGGTCTGTGTCGGATCCGTGACAATGATCACGTACAAGCAGCACCACAGTCACGCTTGGTTGCTACATAAAGAGGGGAACTCGGGCGGACTCAACACCGCAAGGGTTCGACTCGTCACTAGAACGAATCAGGTAAGGAGGTTTACCGTTTGCTTTCAGAAAACAATATTTTGTTAAAAGTTCTTCTCCATCTCAACATAGAATAACGTATTTAACTAAATAGTATATGTGAATTTCGATAACTGTTATTATTCTTTCCTTACAGAATTACCTTGAAGAGATCATGACATTGTGTTCGAGTATCGTCATACTTTTCGCCTTCCTGGCGTTGGCGTTTGTATCGGCTTACGCAGCAGTAAGATATGTATTACAACTAATGTTATGCTCTGCACCGAGGGGAAACATTTCAAATGTTGCCTCTGGCACATTGGAGCTAAGCAACGCTTAACTGACCAACACAATTTGACCTTGTTGAACATTAGTTCTGAAAATATTTATCGACCTGCTATTTGTGCAAATTAAATTATTTAACATGACATTTAGACACGATAACATTTAGTTATCATCTACGTGTTAAACTTAGCCCGTAGATACACAACATTGTTTATTAACATAATATATGGTAACGTAATGGTTTAATGTCGTTAACGGATGCCTAAAGCAGCTGGTCTATGTCCACTGTAATGTTCTTGTCAACCATCTGTCCAGCATTGGACAGATGGTTGATTCAATGTGGCTAGGGAGATTGCAAATATACACCAACGACATAACTGAGGCTATGGATACACAAGAAGTTCTTGTCTCACCCAGTTTTGCTAGTATTGGATATTCTCGTCTACAGGAAACAGTCGATGATCCGAGTTTGTCTCTGAACGAAGACAGCGATGTGGCGTCCGGTGAGTGTTATGTAGCGATAACGACACTCATAATATCGATTCGTATAACCCGCAGACAGCGTCAGGATCGTAAACTAACAGTGTGTAAATTGTCGACTGATTGAATGTATCGTTAATGCGTATTTCCCATAAATATCTGAGACATCTTTACACAAGTGTGTTGTGAGCGCGTGCGCGTGTGTGTACTACGCACTAAATGGAATCAACGTACGAAGGTTTGTTTTACATAAGCCTACTGTTAATTTAATTACAATTAGGTGAATATGTGTTGCCTTAAACGAGAATTGTCGAGTGACCCCCAGTCCCGCTACACTTGATTATTTCACTAAGCAAATGGACATGTTGATCCATAATATACCAACGAGTTTGATTTTTATCTGCACGGACATTCTCTTATTCTCACTTACCAAAAATGCATTAATTTTTTTACAGTTCGCGCCAAGAGTGTTGTTGTACGGTTTATGCATCTTTCTCTTCCTACGCCATTTTGACCCACATAACGCTTTTCTTAAAAGGTAAACGATTATCATAATCACAATAAAGCCACCCTCTTTGATGTGCAATGAATATAATATGTATAGAAACAAAATCTCCGTTTTATCTCTATACCCTATACAGTTTAATCTCAAGGAACGATTCCTTACTCAAACAGCTTATTTCATTCTATGGTAATGCCTTAAACGTATATATGTATGTATGTATGTATGTATATATGTATGTATGTATATATGTATATATATGTATGTATATATATATATATATATATATATATATATATATATATATATATATATATATATATATATATATATATATATATATATATATATATATATATATATATATATATATATATATATATATATATATATATATATATATATATATATACATATATTATATATATATATATATATATATATATATATATATATATATATATATATATATATATATATATATATATATATATATTATATATCTATGGCCTTGAGCACGTGACTTGATAGTATGTTCGTGTTTCAGCCAGGCGTAAGTCCGACCCACCAGAGCCACCACGCGGTGCGAAGGAACTCGAGGTAACTCCTTGGCATCACACGCATGATTGCAAGTGCTTCTGGTGGGGTGGAGGCCAGTGCCAGTGGACAAAGGACGGATGTAAATGCGATGCGGGAGCCGGCTGCCTAGTCTACATCTGGCACAAGAAGCGCTGACACTGGCATTGGTGCCAGGTCGAAAGTGACAAGGGTACCAGGTGCCGATGCTACGACAAATCGAAGAATAACAAATGCTACGCTCCATAGTGTCTCCAATCGCTAGGTGGCGTTAGTATTTTCGAATTATCCACCAGGGGCCGCCACAACGAGAGCATATGACAGTTAAGCGGGATCAACGTCACCACTGGTCGACGTTCGCCTAACACCAAAACAGTTCAGTTTAAGATTCGTAGTAAACATTTCATGATAGTGATGTTGGTTGGAACAATGCTCTGCTAATGAATACGTTGTGTTTTACTCCGGAATGTTCTACTTCCTATTCGCTATTTCATGGTCAACTAAGTATTGTGTCGCTTTATATAATGATAACATTTGATAAAAGATAATAAAAAAGTATTCCGCTAAAGAAGAATTTGGTTCTGCATTACATACATACACACACGTACATGTACGCACATATATACGCACATACATGCAAACATACATACCTACATGCTCGCACGCACGCACGCACGCACGCACGCACGCACGCACGCACGCACGCACGCACGCACGCACGCACGCACGCACGCACGCACGCACGCACGCACGCACGCACGCACGCACGCACGCACGCACGCACGCACGCACGCACGCACGCACGCACGCACGCACGCATTTCTATGTGCGTGCGTGCGTTCGTGCTTTCGTTCGTGCCTTCGTTCGCTCGTTCGTTCGTTCGTTTGTGTGTCCCTTTCTTTGTTTGTCTGTATATATCTAGCATGTCATTTCAATGTCAGACATGCTTGCAATGCCCAGTGTGACGTGTCAGGACGAGACGACATTTACCACACTGAACGTGTCCTACCGTGCTCTAAACTGGAGGTGACACTTGCAGCGCCTCTGTCCAGCATCAAGACGTCACGTGGTACCACTTGACGACGAAGGTTTCATTTACAGTTAAACAAAATGTATTGTTCCAGAAAGGGCCCGACCAAAGACAACATTATTGCATGTCCGGACTATTACTACATTCGGGACTATTACTACATTCTAGACAACTGATACAGTTCGGCAGCATTCCACGTTGTTTACTTTGAAGTCTCCACTCAAACAACCACAGGAAACCTGACATTATTTAAAAAATACCACGGCATATTTCGTAATGTGTTTTCTAAGAGCATTCCGAATAATGAAGCTAACAAAGAAGCGTATACTGATGTTTCCTACGATGTCCACGTTTGTCTCAAAACAATGAGTGCGCAGCTGTTTGTGAAGATAGTGGAAGAAATGTTCACTTGAGTGACCTCGAGGGTGGTGCGTAATCACCGTTTTTAATACATATATAGCTTTTGGGGCACGGTGGCGTGCGGTTAGAACGCCGGGCTCTCAATCGATTGCTGCCGTTTCGATGATTTGGGAATTCACGAAGATTTGGCAATTCACTCAGCTGTATAAATGTAATTCACCATGTGGCGCCACTGTTTTCGTTGTTTGATTACAAGCTGATCTAAATCGTAACTTAGTGAAAACACTGCTAACACATACGCACACGCGCATGCACATAACCTATGCATATACACGCACCCACGCACGCATGCACGCATACACACCCCCGTACACGTACGCACGCACCCACGCACGCACAGAAATACCCATACTCACATACAATACATGTCCTGCGATACTCTGCAGTACGGTCATAGATGTGAGGTTACAACCCTTAAATCAAAACGAGTAAACCTTATATATGTACGTGAAGGTTTTATTCACTTAAAACCCGTTATCATTACAACACTCTTCCGGTCTGCTCGACATTTCTCGCAGCTTCCACTCAGTAGGTGGCGACAGCGGCATAATGGAGACTCATGTTGCGCCACTTGGTACGGTTATTTGGCTGTCCCTGATGAGTGAACATCTCGTACACCTTCTCCGTGTCCCAGCTGCCGCAAAATTTCCAGATGATTGTAACGCACGTACGATACTTTCGTGTATAATATCGGTATTTCGTAGCGACGGGGTAGTGCCACTGGAATACGTTGTCCTCTGTTGTTCCGACGACGACCGGCCAACCTTTGCGGATCCACTCCCTCGTCTGGATGGCAGTGCTATCCCGGGAGAAAATGTTCCAGAAGTTGTTCGTCTGTTGGATGGTAGGACTGCCAGACTGTCGTTCCTGGCGCCACAATTCACACATTTAGATGCATTAATGAATACGCAACCAACATTTCTCCATGCGTCGCCGCTGTGCTAAAACGATATTATTTTAACATTTTAACATTCGTGTAATGTCTAACAACATAATTGTACTAACATAAAATGCTGCATTGCAAATGCATCGATGCATATGTTAATGCCTATGTTAAATGCAACGATGCCTATGTTAAATGCAACGATGCCTATGTTAATCATTTTATTTAACACCACTTTCTGCTCAGGCAGCGGTTACTTTTAATGTTGAGCATATATCGTCTGTGATATGCTATGATTATACAACAGCCAATGAAATGTAAAATCTACCTGGAAGAAGTTCTTGATGTTGTCCATCTTGTAGGCGGGGGTGGCGCCATTACTGAAGACGCACCAAGTGCCGAGCGCATCGGCGATCTTCTCGGTATACTTCAGTACTTCAGCCGTAGTTGAATACATCGGAGCTTTGCAGCTGTTGTCGCCGGTCGTGCCGTCGCTACCGCACCGGTACAAGTCCTGACTCCCGTCGCCGTAGGTCAACGGTTTTTCGTGCGAGCGACGGTCGTAGTAGCCGAACACCATTGCCCAAGCTACGGGTCCACATCCGACAGCACAACCACTGGTTACGTGCTGCCAGTAGAAGGGAAAATAGGCCTCATCGGGGATCGAAACTTCAGTCCAGCTCGATATGTCGTTATACTCCTTAGAGCGTTTCTGACGGTGCGTAGTCATGTCGATACTGTAATGTCTCAAGATGACCGAGCCCGTGGCCTGTTCCACTCGCAGTTCGAAGTCGACGCTCTGCCTCCCGTTGAACACAGCCGGCGTGTCCTTGTTTATCTCGAGTTCGATGTAGCTCATGTGCAGTACCGACTTCTTCTGCGACAGGTTGATTGTACAGTCACTGTCGACGTTACAGGTGGATATTATCTGACATACGGCCTTCTGTGTCTGTGCAGCGTCTTCAGCGGCTTGCATCTTGTGCACAGCTGTGTACTTCACCTTCACCGAGACCGTGTCACCATCCACGGGAACTCTTATCGTTCCGCCTGGTACAACATAGTCCTCTGCGAAACTGGTCACCGCGTTCGAGTCGGTGGACGTCATGGGTTGCTTGTTGCCCCATATGGCTTTCTTGGCCACCTCAGCAGCTCTCGCCGACCACAGGGCTGCCAACGTTGTAATGTGCGCGTCAAGGAACTCATGCGCATGCTTGATGTTTGGGTCCTCCTCAGACTGGACCAGAAGGACAGAGTAAAACAAATATGTGGGTTTCCAATATAATCTTAACAACAATATATCTGATAAAAACCAAGACATCAAAACATGCCTTCTTCGGCGGGGTGAACGCCAGGTATTGACGAAATATGTTGTTGACCCACCTCGTTAACTTTTGTTTATAGTGTTTCAATGATGCATCTAATGCCAGAGAAAACACGATACATTTTATGCATGTAATTTCGACCTGTTACACTTACAATGTTAACAGAAAGTAGCAGGTCTTCGGCCGTAGTCGCAACGATCTTGCCCATCTTGTCCCTGCACATCATTTCTCCGTCCGGCGTCATCATCAGATAAGTGGCGCACTCTTTGCCGTATTTGTTCGCCGTCAGGTCTAGCTCGGTTATTGGCGACGGTAGTGGACCCTGACTCGACAGCATATAGTCACCTACGGAGGACATGTATTGTCTGGTGACGTCACTTTGTAAACCGTATTACGCGTGTATAAAGTACAACATAATTTTGTAGCACGTCCACGACAAATAAACTTTGACTGTTTTAATGCAGCATAACGTTTTGCAAGCTGTTCTCTTGTATATATATATATATATATATATATATATATATATATATATATATATATATATATATATATATATATATATATATATATATATATATATATATATATATATATATATATATAGTGAGTATTGCTACTGTGATGCTCTGAATTAAATATATCAGCTAGACAGTCAACGTTCTGTGAATATTAACAATTGCGACAGGATTAACTGAAGGTAACCTGTGTGTGAAGCACACGGCGCTTTGAACAGTCCCAACGACTGGATACTGAGCTATATGAGAACAAACATTTACCTTTTACATTTTATTTACAATTGCTGGAAACTTCAGGCTAATATTTAAGTTTGGATGTTCACATGTATAGCTTTATAAAACAATTGTTGAATAAGCAACAATCATAATGTGTCTGCATAAAAACTACATGTTTTGGATCTTTGCATGGCTATGTCAGTATGTATTTTAAATTCACTGAGCATGTTTGATTTGAGAATACGGATATTTTTCATTGATATACCTTTAATGATTGTATAATAATGTTGTAAACAACAAAACAACACATTTGGTGTTAGTACAATATAACATAATAACCGCCAACATACCCGTCTCTGGGCCGGAGCTGATGGCAATGTAATGTGAGGAATTCAGTTCTGCCAGCCAGTAGGCCACGTAGTCCAATGGCAGGTCGTCCCGGTAGATGGCCACAGGTCCGCCTAGAGGAATGGCATCAATACGGTCTACCTTAGAATCAACTGATCATGGCGCCAATTACATTACATCCAACTTCGAAGGACATCGTTTGCAAAATCATATAAACATGGAACACTGTACGGCAATGATTTCATCAGTGAAACTGTACCTGATTTACAATACATGTCGATATTTCGTACATAAGTGGCTATGGTACGTAGGAACACATAATGTGCTTATTTTATAATTGCTTGAGTTCGATTATCCAAACGTAAAATAATTAAAGTGCATTACATGTTTAAAAAAAGGAATATGTGGACACTCATACGACCAACATTATATTTATATTTTAACAGTGTTACTAATTCGTAAATTATTGCCAGTACGTGTTACTCTGATTACGACAGCACCTTTAATTAATCGCAATTATTTTCGACAAACACCTTTACCAACCATCTTTCGATAACATTTATGTTTTAACATTAACGATGTTGAACATTATTCTCAGCAATCTTACGTTAAGTTCATACTTTGTGTGAACATTTACGTTTGCCTGGACCTTTATTATTTAGTGTCACATAGGCGTGTTTTCCTTACGTTGCTTTGCCCAGGCTACTTACTCTACATACAATTAAACAGCTGCATGTGTTGCAGTTACGCCAAATGAACCTTAAGATTCCATAAAATTGAAGAAGAGCCGATGTTAAGCCTTTTTACAGTCGCACAACTATAGATAACACGCATGTGTGCACAGTATGCATAATTATTCAATCGGTAACTGGTTTTCCATGTTATACACTCATACTGATATCTAAGGCAAAATACAATTGACATTACGTGTGATGTTGCCGAACTCTTTGACTGCGTCTATAACTTCCTCTGCTGCCTCCCACGACATCTCGTCCTTTGCCTTCCCCGTACCATCTTCCCTCTTGATGGACGTATCAAACGCGTCGACGTTCAGAACATCTGTATTGGCAATTGCTGTCGCAGTCAGCAGCAGCAACACCAGACTGAGAGTCCAACTCCTCATACTTACTGTTGTTGTAGTGAATGTGGCAGCGAACACGTCGAATGAATAGACATTTGACCCTCCGCCCTCTATATATAAGCTTAAGGGTCAAGCAGTGTTGTTTTTATTAGTAGTGGGGGTTCCATTCAAATGTAGAGGGTAGAGTAAGTGGAGAAGGTTTGATAAATGTGCATCACATAATGTCACATAATGTTACATAATGTCACATAATGTCACATAATGTCATATCGACACCACCAATTTAACAATTAGTGATTGAATGGTTATTTTAGTGACAAAACATGTTTCTGCTAACCTTGCACCCCTAACATCAATGTGTCTACCCAGCTACGGTAACAACTCACGGAGTTCCTTAACAAATATGTTTGAGCACAACTCCCTTTTTAATGCTGGTTCGTGCGAATGATCAGTGAATAACAAGACAGGTTATAAATTACGTCAGCTGTTGGATGGAGACGAAGTCGACGCATTCAAGGTTTGGGAGGAAGTCATGAAGAATAGATCGAGAATATCAGGATTCGATGTTCTCAGCAATGTGTATTTTAAACATATACATTATTTATAGTGTATATTAAAAGGGCCAGTATATACAATGATATGTGGCTTGTAAATAAGTTACCTTCAGATAACCATTGGCACGCCTTTGGTGTAGCAACCGTGGCACTTCTTTATTAAAGGAGAAAAGGCTTTGTGAAAAGCTTGATCTCGATAAAGAAGAGCTTTTACATTGTAATGCATTAAACTTATGATGATTTATATTGAACACAGTACTTTCAGCAACTGCATAGAAACTAGCATGTGCTAATTATAAGCATGTTAAGTATGGCTGGGTTGGAATAAATTGCTACATCTTAAAAATAAAAACCCTCCGATCTAACAAAAAAAATGTCTTCATCGTCCAATAGTTTATTTTCATAAGTACAACATTTCAGATTTATCCAGGGAGCTTACCAAAATAACAAAACCAGTCGTGTTTCTTTCCCAGCGATTGTCTGTCTTGAGTGCATCAAAGCAACTAGGCCATCTTAGCAATGCACACAAATGACAAATGAAACCGTGACATCTCTGAGTCTGTTTTTTTTCTATTTGTTTCACTTAGACCTGATATGAGTAATGCGAAGTGACACCAATCACGCTGTGTCTTTGTTGAACAAACGATATATTTGGCTACGTCATTGCTTGCGTGCACATAGTAAGTTTGTTAGCGTCGTCTGCTGTTTGCTGTTCACATCGCATTCTCATGCGCATCGTGTCACACAAAAGAAAAGCGACCCCGACCGTTTGGGCGATTAATTTCTATCTTATAGACACCCACATACGTTCTTCTTTTTATGTTTCTGCAGACGAAACGGTGGTGTTTGTCAACAGGTCGATCCTAATATGTTAATTGCCAAGTAAATATATGTTAGTGACGTGATGCAACTGTTAATTTAGTTTAACACTTTTCACATGAAACTCGGACACATTTACGTTATTGTCATCAAATGCAGACTATTGGAAGGATGGATACCGTAAGCTATTCGGATGATCTTAAGCAGTATTCAAAAGCTGATGTAACTCTGAAATGTTAGTCATAGCTACACCGCTGTTGACCCTTCCCTGTTTGTAATGCTATTACATGAATACACCCTCCCAGCGTGCAGCCCATGGACACTCTTTTTATTGTTCGCAACAGTGAGACTTTCCAACATGTCGTTGTCTTGCTCCGTGTCACCAATGAATCTTTTGGTGTTCTACCTTGTTGTATGCGTATCCTGAACTGAAATGAACTAGCTATTGGCTATTCGTACATACTCCTGACGTTTACCGGCAATGGTATAGTGTATTTTCGTGAAATGTGATTGTAGTTAAGATGCTGTCACAAGCTAGCAGTGTATTTATCATAACGGTCAGATTGTGGCGAATAGGGATACCGCAGACAAAGCTTAAATTGGTTCATTGCACAGTAAAAAAAAACAGATACGTTGCATACCTTAGCGCTATTATGCGAGGTAGGTAAACGAATACATCAAACAACAAACTTACTGTGGTCACGCAAGCAGTGACGTTAGTCTAACATCAGACAAGAGAATACCTGGTAACCCGGGGCGCCGTCACACACAGGAGTAGCCAAATATATCGTTTGTTCAACAAAGACACAGCGTGATTGGTGTCACTTCGCATCACTCATATCAGGTGTACGTGAAACAAAAACAGAAAAAAGCAGACTCAGAGATGTCACGGTTTAATTTCAATCGCTGGCAACGAAACATGTTCACATTTGATATTGTTACGTTAGACAAACCAGCCTGCCACATGCGGCCAATATCATACACAGACACGTCATACATTGTACCACATTCATTTAGGATATGCCGGTAATTTGAGCTACAATTTGACCATGGGTTTGCAATGAACAACTGAACAACACTGTTTATAATCAGTGAATTGTGGTTCATAGCTTTATGAATACATTTTGAGAACCTTTGCTTTGAAATTACCATTAATGGCAAACTATCCGATAACAATGCTATAACATCACCGTGTGTAAGCGGTGCTGGCCCCACAACTTTCTAAGCGCTTTTCGCCATGCAATGCAAATAGTGCCAAACACTCTTACTCTGAAGATCCCATAGTGGGGCTCTTTCCATAATAAGAGCAGCAATATTGTAAAAATAAATGCGTTTTACATTCGTCTTAATATGACCGAAATCGGTCATGAACATATTATACCCTCTCCAGAATTTGGCAGTGGCATTGGCAACTAAACTATCCTTATTAACAACGGATATATGATGGCCCAGATGTACAGCATCTTGGGTACTATACAACTCGGTGTCATTAAAAAACACAGTTCTGTTGTCGGGTTTATAATTACGACCTCTAAAAATCAAATATCTCTCTTACTATCTTTAAAATTTTACACAGTATTCGTGTGCATATTGGTAGCATATATCGATTAAAACCTTGAGTCCAGATCTGGTGGGTGTTAGCAAAGTGAGATCATCTGCGTATCCAATGCAACCCGTATAGTGGTTGCCCATGTGGCATCCAACGCCAATCTTTTCTAACTGTTCAAACAATCCATCCATGTATATGGAGTAGAGAATAGGAGAAAGGATTGCTCCCTGTTTGATTCCGTTACAAGCGGTAAACTGGGATGACATACTAGAGCCCCATCTTACTTGAAGTTTTGTCACAATAGTGTACTCCATTTTGTAAATAATCGTGCAAAAAATACTAAATAATAGTAGCATAATATTGAAATATGTAAAACCTGAAAAGCATGTAAAATTATTTATACCCTAATTTCACAAATGCCTCGGTACACAGCGTTCCTTTTAGCAACTTTTCGGGTTTAAATTGCTGATTGATTGCTGATTTGTGCTGATTTGTTTTTAATGTTATTATATGTGCAACGTGACGAGATATACATATATATATATATATATATATATATATATATATATATATATATATATATATATATATATATATATATATATATATATATATATATATATATATATATATATATATATATATATATATATATATATATATATATATATATATATATATATATATATATATATATATATATATATATATATATATATATATATATATATATATATATATATATATATATATATATATATATATATATATATATATATATTATTTACGAATGTTGGTAAATGTAACAAAAAGATTTACTGTTTTCCCGGATATTCATATTATATTCATATTGTTGAAGGTGCTGAATCAATTCGAATTTTTTTGCTAGTCTTATTTCAAATAAATTTTGCGAACAACCAAACCTACCTAGTACCCACAGCAACATGCTAGCGCGTTTGTGCAACTTTTGTATATAGTTCTTGTGAAAATATATATATATATATATATATATATATATATATATACATATTTATAATTGGTAGTTTTGTTTCGATGCCATGTTAAATTACCCCCACATATATATATATATATATATATATATATATATATATATATATATATATATATATAATATATATATATATATATATATATATATATATATATATATATATATATATATATATATATATGTGTGGGGGCATAATTTAACATCGCATCGAAACAAAACTACCAATTATAAATGTTATGAATAAAACGATTCAATAAGCTTTCTTTTATTGCACAATCTCACAAATACTACAACTGTTACTGTTAGAGCAACTGATGTTATGTTTATAGTTGTGGTAATATCGTGGGGTCGTCTTCGTGTCACATTTTGTGGATCCTATTTTTATCAATGCAAAAAATACGTCCGAGGGTGGTTTTGCAGATGCTTGTGACCCAGATCCGGCAAATCCGGCAGATCCAGACGAGCTTTGCTGTGGGCTGGGACCTTTTAACAAGGACTTTAACAAGCAATGGTGTTGCGGTGGGTTCACCGTTGATGAATTGTTTCCATTTAGTGAATGTCCAACCCACCATTGTCAGCAAACAAGTGTGTCTCTACGGCCAGACGGCAAAGCAGCAAACTGTCCCCCACACCGCATCGCTTATTTCTGTTGCGGTGGCACTTGATGTGTGCCAGATCCAGATCTCTCGGACGAGGAGTTTTGTGCTCTGATCAAATACAGCACTGATTACTACTACTGTTGCGGCACTTTCATAGGTACGGAAAGCCAGGATACACACAGTTTATAGATTTTGAGATTGTCTAACACTTTGATTTTGACGCGCATCTGAAATGGGATTTCCGAAGATAATAATTGACTCTTTATGCACACACAACTCATTTTAAAAGATATATTTATTACGTAAAAGATCTCGTCCGTACATACACGTGCGTGCGAGTGCGTGCGTGCGTGTTTGTGTGCGCGTGCGCGTGTGCGTGTGCGTGTGTGTGCATGTGTGTGTGTTCGTATGTACATGTTAATTACTGATGTTGGGGTGAAGTATAAAAAGCTACGAGCTGTCTCAAGAATAAAACATTGCACTAAATCAGAAATTACATATGCCTCTTACTAACCTTTACTTATTTTAAACGTGATGTTGGTGTCTTTCTACTGCTGTACCGGAAGCCGGTACTCACACTTACCCGCCCAGCGTTGAATGCAAAAAGCCCCCTGCCATGGACCCGCAGTGTCAGATGTGCACCAGAGACGACATTTGCCCCAAACTGCCCGGGAGAACAGGTAAGACGAATTGTCGCAGCATCGTGGGAAACCTCACTCTTCTATTACTCGTAAATGTTTTTTCTGCAACGGAAACTTAAACTACTGGTGGCCCGTAGGACACTTTTTACTTTGCATAAGACTTAGTACGCTTAGTTGTGACTTGCATTGGGTGTTAGTTTATAGCAAGCCTCACATGTAAAGAGTGTTGCATTGATTAATGTATAATAATTTAATCGGCGAAATTCAGCTGTCACACTTGAATGGTTCTGGACCCGATCTTGTTGAACATACATATGAAGACCGACTAAATACCTGATGTGTACTGAGCGAGTTTACTAGTGAAAATTAATGTTTTATATGTTTTAACAGGACATCCCCAACATGTGATTATATGTGACAATTATGTGTTGTTTAGAATGTGTATCTCTATACCGAGCATATGTTTGGGTTAACATAGTAGCGAATCACTAATGCTAACTGCAAACAACAACAATAATATCTGTACTTTCGGCGATAGTAAAGAGATTACTATATTTGCAGCATGACTTAATCATACAACGTCGGGCGAAACTTTAACTTTTTTCAAACTGTTGAATTATTGTTTCATTATGGATGACGATATGCTTTTACTCGGGCAATGAACGAACGGTTATTTTTGTAATGTTGTTAATTTAGTGTGCGTGCGTGCTTGCTTGTGTGCGCGATCGAGCGAGCCAGCGTCCGTGCGTGCGTGAGTGCGTGCGTCCGTGCGTCCGTGATTGCATGTATACGTTTACGAGTGTGCATTAGTGTTTGTATGCAACGATGTATTTAGCTAAACATTACAACTTTACGGATTGCAAATCCATATGCTTCTTTCGATCAAAAACAAAATGTTTATTTGCGCTAAAATTGCAGCCCGTCTTACGCGTAGGTTCACTACTGCTGCTGGTATCAAATACTCCCGAACACGGACACTACCTCTGCTCACGTGTGTGGCTGGGCGGCGTACGATCTCGCGGAGACTGTGTGCTGCGATGGTCGAGTCGAGGGCAAGCCAGACCAGCCAGCATGCTGTGGCTTGATGGCTTACAGACGCCTTGCTCATCGCTGTGTCGCCGGCAACATTGTTAAACGTCGCCAAGTCGCTGGATAATCACAATAAAATGGTCGGGTTTCCCGGCTTCAAAGAGTTGATTTTTATTGAATCTACACACATTACAAAATATCAACGTTGTAGCGATTTTAATCAAATACATTTCATCAATTTTAGGTAACCGCAAGCTCTCAGCCAATGCCACTTTCAATAATCGAAGTACGAACATTGGCAGTATAACATAGGTGTTCTATAACATAGGTGTTCTATAACATAGGTGTTCTCTAACATAGGTGTTCTAATCAAAAGGCATATATGTTACAGTGTTAACAGAATCACGGATACTAAAATCCGTTTTTAGTATAATCATAATCCCTATCATTGCTGTGTTAAAATGCGCCACTTAACAGAATCACGACCGCCGCTTAGTAGAATCAGACACACGCAAAACGATACATCATTGAACGAAATAACAGGTTTCCTGGAAACCCCAATGTTTTTTTTAAACTATATATAAATGTTTTTGATGCGAAAAACTGTACATTGTTCAAGTAAAGCGGAATAAAACGACTTTAAAAAAAATTTCGTTCGAGAACACCAAGGAAAGTACATTCGATCGGGGCAATAATTCAGTATGGACGAAACAAAACTCAAACACAGAGAATCAGCCACATAACATAATCAAATTGTTCTAACCTGAAAGCGATTCTGATAAGTGGAGACCACTGTATTTATGTATTGACACATTTTCTGTAATAACAAGTACGCCTACGTGCTGACCAACATTTTTGTTTACAACGAGAATGTGCTAACCAATATTTATCAACAGTCATGGTGTTAATGACAATAGGATCCTTTGCGAATAAAACACGATTTAGTCGTTTTGGACTCCGGGAGAATCTTGTAAGTTGATTGTCTAAAAAAATTGAGAATTTGACAACTTGATTTTTTCGGAATGTTCACGAAATATTTAGAGGCCTACATTTGATTGGCAGACGATTCAACACATAAACATTAACACTGTAGGTAACGTAAAATAAATAGTGATCCGTCTCCAGAAGTGTGGTAATTATGGAAGGCCACAGACGTGTGAATCACCCGTACTTCGATATGCTCGTGCTGCAAAGTGCAACTTGCAGCGCTAAGCGAAACCCACAGACGGGTAGGAACCCGCTAAAATGTCCGGGTAAACATTTACCGCAAGTTCGTTAGCATTGTCCAAAATCTGATGTTTACATCTGACATTGGCATGGTAGCTATTGTTGCCTGGCTTATATACTAGAATCGACAACATGCACCGACCGAGCTCGCTATGAAGATTGTCGTAACATATGGCAGGTCATTGTTATTAGACTGTTTCGGAACCGCCGATATATTTATACATCTAAACGACAAATCTAGCAAAAAAATTTTCTTTTAATCCATTTTTAATATACCGTTAACATATACGCCTAGTGGAAAGAGGTCAAGAACATTTTGGAAAGAACTTGGTATCACTAGCACGCTGGGGACGGATGGTGTATCCACCTAGTGGGTATTACTAGCACGCTGGGGACGGATGGTGTATCCACTTAGTGGGTATCACTAGCACGCTAGGGACGGATGGTGTATCCACCTAGTGGGTATCACTAGCACGCTGCGGACGTCCAAGCCGGAAGGTGTCTCCACCTAGTGGGTATCACAAAATCATATAACGGCGGTCTTCTTCTCCATTCGTTATTAATGCCGTTTTATAAATGTGCTGAATTTTCTTGTTGACGAAGCCGATGGAGACAGCTTCAAATATCAAAGCCGGATGAAAGAAGGAACTGACGACGTTACTTACGTCACAGGGACGGAAACTACTTGTATGAAGCATTGTTGACGAAGCCGATTGAGACAGTTTCAAATATCAAAGCCAGATGAAAGAAGGAACTGACGACGTTACTTACGTCACAGGGACGGCAACTACTTGTATGAAGCATTGTTGACGAAGCCGATTGAGACAGTTTCAAATATCAAAGCCGGATGAAAAAAGGAACTGACGACGTTACTTACGTCACAGGGACGGCAACTACTTGTATGAAGCATTGTTGACGAAACCGACTGAGACAGTTTCAAATATCAAAGCCAGATGAAAGAAGGAACTGACGACTTTACTTACGTAGGAAGCATTGCTGGCACAGAAGGTGAATGTTGCGGATATGTTGCGACGGTTGTTGTCGGTGACGATTGTCGTCCGTCACAACACATAGTTACAGAGGTGGGTTCCTACGTAGACGTGCTGTCACTCTGTGACGAGGCGCTAATGTCGCCTCCATCTAGGCGTTTCAGTTATATAACTACACATTACATCAATTAACTTTTCGGACATAGTTGAGTGAGGGAAGTTGACCTGACCACCCCTCGAAGGACAAGGGGTTGACCTGACCACCCCTCGAAGGACAAGGGGTTGCTTCCCACCTGCTCCAGAACTGGGTCATCGTTTGTCTTGGTGTGTCTACGTTTCGCCAAAAACAATCGATCTAGTGGCGCTGCCTAACGAGTGAAACTTGTATTAAGTATTAACACACATTGACGCCATTGCAGATATAAGAGCTACCCGTTTTATTGTCATTATATATTGTATACGGACGCATATTGTACAGTGGGGCGCTTTTAGCGTAGTGATTGGAACGTTCAATCGAGAGAACCAGGGTCCGAATCACCTTGTCGCCATTTCAAAGTTTTGGCAATTTCATTCACCTCACGTTGCTCCAGGTTGCTCAACACCTGGCTACAGACAATGCTGGATACGTTAACGAACAGTCTTCTGAATGCTTCTCAGAGAAGTTGAGATAGCGCTGGAATGGACAAGTCTTCCAGGGGGTGAAGTGTAGACAAGTTTGTCAGGGGGTGAAGTGTAGACAAGTATGTTAGGGGTGAAGTGTAGACAAGTCTGCCAGGGGGTGAAGTGTAGACAAGTCTGTCAGGGGGTGAAGTGTAGACAAGTCTGTCACGGGGTGAAGTGTAGACAAGTCTGTCAGGGGGGTGAAATGTAGACAAGTCTGCCAGGGGGTGAAGTGTAGACAAGTCTGTCAGGGGGTGAAGTGTAGACAAGTCTGCCAGGGGGTGAAGTGTAGACAAGTCTGCCAGGGGGTGAAGTGTAGACAAGTTTGTCACGGGGTGAAGTGTAGACAAGTCTGTCAGGGGGGTGAAGTGTAGACAAGTCTGCCAGCGGGTGAAGTGTAGACAAGTCTGCCAGGGGGTGAAGTGTAGACAAGTCTGTCACGGGGTGAAGTGTAGACAAGTCTGTCACGGGGTGAAGTGTAGACAAGTCTGTCAGGGGGGTGAAGTGTAGACAAGTCTGTCAGGGGGTGAAGTGTAGACAAGTCTGCCAGGGGGTGAAGTGTAGACAAGTCTGCCAGGGGGTGAAGTGTAGACAAGTCTGTCACGGGGTGAAGTGTAGACAAGTCTGTCAGGGGGGTGAAGTGTAGACAAGTCTGCCAGGGGGTGAAGTGTAGACAAGTCTGCCAGGGGGTGAAGTGTAGACAAGTCTGTCACGGGGTGAAGTGTAGACAAGTCTGTCAGGGGATGAAGTGTAGACAAGTCTGCCAGGGGGTGAAGTGTAAAGCGCTTTGAGCAGTCCCAAGAACTGGATACCGCGCTATGTAAGAACGCACATTTATCCAATTGTCGATTGAACCAACATGGCGGTTTTTCACATCCAGTGAATTCATCACAGCTAAAACCAATCGCTTGAAGCCTTGATATGTAATCAGTTCACTGTTGCTAAGATGGAATATCGTGATTATGTTTCGGTATACAATATGTGAGTATCGTTTGATTGGCTATATGCGCGTTGTCTGAAGTCCGACACCATGTACTGGATGCTAAGTGGTGGCTTGAACCAATACTAAACACCATACATGCGTTAAAGAATTTTAACATGTTTGAGACCACCCTTAAGCTACGTGAATAAAACAGGAGTATCAGATGTGTTGGGCTAACATCGTTGTATTTAACAGTAAAATACATTTTATAGAATGGTGCAAATTTATATCATGGGTGTCAGCGCTAAGACCTTACATTGAATAACAGAGCCAACATAGTATTTAATTACATCATATATTCAATAACAAAGCCAACATTGTATTCAACAACGTCGTTTATTCCGACGAATTACAATGTGCTGGCCACCAGCAGGAGACGACGAGCAAGAGAATAGAAGAGATAAACACTCAGTAGGAGGCGACAGCGGCGTAGTGCATGTCGTCCATTGCTCTCCACTTGGTTCTCGGATTATCCCAGCCTGTGTGAATGTACATCGAACTGTCAAACTGCGTGTGCCATCTAGCGCATCGTTTCCTCCTAAAGATACGGACGCACCTACGGTAGTTGCGAGAGCGCGAGCGGTACCTTGTTGCCACCGGATAGTGCCACTTGAAGGGGCCGCCCGCCGTCACCCCGACGAGGACAGGCCAACCCTGACAGAGCCACGATCTCGTCTGACTGGCGATATACTCGCGGGCGATCAACCTCCAGACGTTGTTTGTCTGATGCACACCAGGGCTGCCAGACTTCTGTCGACTCTGCATGGATGTCCAATACAACAACAACCACGTAGAAGCATGTGACATTAAATAAATAGATCACACAGCAGTCATTTACTAACAATACACAATAAACAGTGACGATACAACGTTGTAGGCTTTGAATCTTATGTTGTTTATTTGTGAATAATAAACTCACAGCGAAAAGAATAGGAGAACATTGTCGTAATACTAGGTGCGCTTACAGGGTCACACGGTTAACTTATATTTTAGCTAGTGTGTAATTTTATATCAAATTAAATAATAAATATGTTTTGGAAGGACATGACGACATGTGGTACGTACCTTGAAGAAGTCCTCGATTCGGTCCATCTTGTGGGCTGGGGTGGCGCCGTGCTTGCACCACGTGCCGACTTTCCCGTTGATCTGTTCGATGTACTTCTTCAGACGAGTCTTGTCGAAACTTGACGTCCACGGAGCCCAGCAGCCCTTTGCTCCGGTCGTGCCGTCGTCGCCGCATCGATACAGGTCCTGACTACCCGTGCCGTAGATCGACGACTTGTAGTGCGAGCGACGATCGTAGTAGCCGAATATCATTGCCCAAGCTACGGGCCCACATCCGACAATACACTCATCATCGTCCTTATTGAAATAGTGCTGCCAATAATCGGGGAACACATTCTCGTGTCCGATTGAGCAGTCCTTGTGGGAGTAGCTCATGTATTCTTTAAAGCGTTTCTGGCGTGTGTGGGTCGTGTCGAGACTGTAGTGCTTCAACATTACCTCGCCCGTCGACAACTGAACCCGCAACTCAAACTCGATGCTCTTTCTTCCGTTGAACAGCACCGGCACGTCCATGCTGGTAGCGATATCGATGTAACTCATCTGCAGGACTGTCTTCGTATGCGACAGGTCGATGGTGAAGTCATTGTCGACACTGCAGAAAGACAACATACGGCACACTGCCGTCTGGTACCGCTTTAAGTCGGTGGCTGTTTGTACTTTACGGTCAGCGAGGTACCTCACCTTGATCGAGGCAGTGTCTGCATCGACGGGAACACGAATCACTCCGCCCCGGTGAAGGTAGATCTCCACGTAGCTGGACACATCGTTCGTGTCGGGGGGCAGGGTAATTTGACCGTCTACCCAGGCAGATGTCTTGGCCACATTAGCTGCTCGGGCAGCCCACTGGGCCGCCAACGTGGAACGGTGCTGTTCTATGTATTCGTTCGCGTGCTCGAAGCGTGGATCTTCTCCAGACTGCAACAGAAGGATACACCAAAGCGCAAGGGTAACGGATGTGTATGAGATATGATTGTTATTGTTAGGAAGCATCGCCACATCCACATGTTGGCCGACTCTCCACCACCATATTGAATAGCAGTTGTTACTCGACAAAACCATCGGAGAGTACCGGTGAAGGTTGTCACCGTCTAAACATATTATAGCATAGCTTTTAATAGCATTACACATTTTAGTGGGAGTAGAGTTGATTGTTAGCAACATGTGACTCCACCAGTTTTTCTAACCTCAAGTGAACATGTTCGAATGAAAATACACATAGAATTTCCTCATCCGCTTCCGTTTGTGATCCCATGGTAATATTATTGCATAATAAGCGTGTTTTAAAAATTATAGGACAGTTAATGCAAGACAGATTTACGCACTCAACTAACCGCGCTGCAAAAATATTGAACAATTACTTCATCGTAACAACTGTCTCACATACACATATCTTTGTTAGAATACGCTGTTCTATAAGTAAGCCGTGGATTTCTTATGGTTGCGAACTTAAAAATAAAAATATTTTGTAACCGGGAACAGTGTATTTCTAAAACACACTGAAGGATACTGTAACAATCATATGTAGCATTCATCCACCGGTACATACATAGTTGCCAGTCAATAGCATTTTCTCGGCCGTTGTCGCGACGATGTTTCCATTATTGTCTCGACACATCATTTCCCCGTCAGGCGACAACATCAGGTACTTGAAGCATTTCTTTTCGTATCCCTCGGCCGTCGAGTCAAGCAGAGATATAGGCGAAGGTAGCGGACCTTGGGTGGACACCTTGTAGTCGCCTGTTGAAAGGAGAAAACACATGTTACTCTACAATTAGGGTCCATAGACATACTGCTGTATCTACATTACCAACATGAAATGTCACATTGTGTACAGACATAGTAATGCCGCGTAGATGAATATATGTCATTACCATACATGTATCTAACAAAAAAATCTTCCAGGAAATGCGCACATATTATATGAACTATTCATAGACACACATTTTTATGGCGTGAAATTATTACTTGAGCTTTGTTTCATTACTTATGCACAGTGTTGTCTAACATAAAACACAACACGGTTTTGCAGTCAATGAGTGTTTTGGCATTATTAGTATCAATATCACGTTGCACACACACACGCACACGCACACGCACACGCACACACACGCACACACACACACACGTGGCGTCGCGGTCAGAACGTTGGACTATCAATCGAGAGAACCGGGTTTGAATCCTCTTGCTGCAGTTTCGATGCTTTGGCAATTTCGTTCACCACACGGTGCCATAGTTCACTCAGCTGTATAAATTAGTACCTGGCTATAGAGACAGGTGGATTTGCGAACGAATAGTCTTCGCGCAGAAATTGCAGCGTGGCTGAATGATTAAAAATAAAATCGAGATGGCGTTATAATGAACATGTCTGCCAGGGGTGAAGTATAAGGTCTGCCAGGGGGTTAAGTGTTAGGTCTGCCAGGTGGTGAAGTTTTAGGCACCATGTAAAGTCTGCAAGGTGGTGTAAAGCACTTTGAGCAGTCCTAATGACTATATACTGCGCTATATATATCTTTCATATTCGAAACATTCTTTCACGAAATTGGAGCTATGCTTTGTTGAACTCACTGAGAAAAACAGGAATGTATTTTGAACGTTGTCGTAAAGTAGTCTCACACATGAATAGTTTTACTTAAGCACCTGATGTGGCGCCTGCGCTGACGACGGCGTACTGCGAGGAGTTGAATTCAACCATCCAGTAAGCCACATAGTCTGGTGGCAAATCATCCCGGTAGATAGCAACAGGAACATCTAGAAACATACATAACTACATTTAAATCGTGCAGTCCAATACATACATTTCATATTTTTGTAACTAATTTATTTGATTGCATTCAATTTTAATGGGCATAGCTGTCGACAAAGTTGGACATAATTGAGATACAATGATATAAAACTTACTCGTCACATTGCCGAGTTCTCCCGTCAGTTCCAAAATTTCTTCAACGGTTTGCCACGATATTTGGATATCGTGTGGTGCCTTTTTATTATAAAAGTTGCCTGTTTTGTCGTTTAAATCGCCGAGGGCTTCCGTCTTACGAGTGTTGTCACCGACCAGGCGTGCGGAGGCGCCCACCACCACCGCCACCGCCAGCAGCTGAGCGACAACGTACAGCTTCATTAGTCTTCTCCGTGGCGCGATTTCTTGCTCTATGTCTGGAGCGCTCATCCATGTCTTAATATACACCCATGTCGAGGTCACACGTGTACATAAACAAACCGAACAAGGGTGGGCTGGCATATTGAACCAGTTGAATGGGCGTTGAATGTCAGTTTGTATTGCTTAATTTTCACGAGACATACATGCGATCTCGGGTGCAATGAACTATGAACACTGAGTGAATATTTTAAACGAATACACACTGAAAAAAAGTAAAGCAGTGCACGCACGCACCCCTCGAACTTGCAGGACAAACCGGGACGAGAATGACTACAGCTTAATAGTCGGATCGTGTCGTAAACACCGCAGCCCAACCGTTTAGAGGGTGAATAATATATCATTTGGAAACGTTAGTGGTGCAATTATTTACTTCGTGATACTAATGCTGGTGGGGTCAGGGACCATCTAACAATTCCCACCCCCCCAATACGTATTTCTACGTAACCATGCGCATGTTTGTTACCCAGTACACACATACCCACGCACGCACGTACGTACACACGCACGGATGGACGCACACAAATCCATTTTCTCGAAAATGTAACATTCGGAAGACGCTCTCGGTGACGGTTTATTGGCAAGTCAAATATCTAGCCAGTGACCTCCAAGTCCATGCCAAGTCTCGAGTTACCCCTCTGAATTCCAAGTAAATTCCCAAGTCACCAGGTTTCACCAATCGCTATAATTGTTGAGGTTTGTCTGCTGTAATTTGAGCGGGAAATGTCTGCGGATTTTGCCCTGCCACAACATCATATCATAATAGTTACTTCATAATTATTACATTCGGTGCGGCCGTTACAACAATATCGTCTCTTTGTGCGTGTTTCGAGCCAACACGCCCTGTTGGCTAATCACAAGCTGGCAAGTCATGTCAATGACCTCCAAGTCTAAGTCAAATATCGAATCATCTGTCTGAATACCAAATCAAGTCGCAAGTCTTGAGCAAGTCAGCCCTTTTGACTCGAGTCATCAACAAGTATGTTTGTCAGAATATACACCGGTGTCAACAAGCACCCAGCGACTAAAAGTCATTAAGATGATACATTTTACGTGAAGCAGCAACACGACAGCGACAAAGGATGGTCAGAAAGTATGAATGCTTTATACATTTATCAAGTGCATAATTTATAGTTTTGTTCATGCCGTCAACAAATATCCTCAATATATCTTTCTGACGACAACGGATGCGTTTGTCTTCCGCTGATGTATCACTGCGTGGTGCGCGTTGCACGAGAGCGACATCAAAGTGACCTAGTTGTCTGTGGGTGAAGTCGGCAGCATCACGTCGGCAACACTAGTAGTGACTTGCATAAGCTTTGGATGTCTGGATCACGATGGTCGTGATCAAGAAATGAGTGGTTCAAACATAATGTTTAATGTTCTTCCGTCTGCACAATACTTTGATTCTGAGTTAGATAGTTTTAACATGTCGTCATTACTACATTATATGGAAGTATACAGTAGTCTTCTAAATTCTGTTTTTATTCATTATTGCATGAAAACATAATTGCAATGGGCAGTTAGAACCACGTGTTACCCATGCGTATTTATTATTGGTTACAATAATTGCATCAGTTGTTTAATCCCGTGAGTATTACATTGACTGGTTCGTCCATTACCACTATAATTATCAACCTAAATAGTTTTGTTATCGTCAGTCATCATTAATTTGTTCACTGTGTATGTTACACAAAATGTAGAGGTAACAAAACCGCGTGACAATTGTATGACTGTCCAGTTTTGAATTCACGGTTTAATAAACAACTATCTACAACTGGAATTGCTAATCGATTAGAAACTGTTTACCCTTGGTGCGCTGTCGAGCTTGGATCTCCCGAAAATTTTAGCGCAATGGAATTGTGCAATGTCAATTAACTTGGACTTGTCACTGCCTCTAAACAATGCGCCGTACGAACATCCTTGTCAACTCGTAGATGCCTACCGCGTGTTTCTGGCTAACATAATAACGACATGACCTGGCACGGACCATTAACCTCGACATGACCTGGCAAGGACCATTAGCCTCGACATGACTTGGTACGGACCATTAGCCTCGACATGATCTGGCAAGTACCATTAGCCTCGAAATGACTTGGCATGGACCATTAGCCTTACATGCAGATCATTAATTTCCTTTGTAGCAATTGAGTTGTATCGGTGCAGCTCAAAGTATGTTGCATGTACATATATGTATGCGTGGACATGAATGTGCAACATCCACTGCCAGAATGATGACGACTCCAGTAGCAGCATTTTTGCTGACGAGATTGAGGAGGACGTTTTAAATTTAACAACAATATGCTCCTCTAAAGACGTTGTTAACACTGTATGGACATATTACATTGGATTTGATAACTTTCTAAAGACTGTATAATTCCTAAATTCCCCACAAAGTTCACGTCATCATGATTATACGCCCACGCGCATGCACACACAAGAACAAGCACAGGCACACGCACACGCGCACGCATGCACGCACACGCACGCACGCACGCACACACACACTCACACACACACATGCGCACACACAAACACACATGCATGCACACACAAACGCACACATACATACGTATGTATGTATGTATGTAAATATATATATATATATATATATATATATATATATATATATATATATATATATATATATATATATATATATATATATACCATGCAAGTAAGCCATAAGACATGTTTCACCTAGGACACAAAACGGACTGAGCGATGGAGATTTATTGTCTTACTATGTTGTAGAACTATATGTCAGGAATAAAAACATCAAATCAATTTAAATAAATAAATAAACACGCTCGCACGCACTCACACATACACGATGGACTCATCGCGTCCTGAAAAGATCCATACATGTTGTGCGACTGGCCTCAGACACCAACTGTGATCATGCTTTGTAGCTTGTCTTCCCACTTTGGGGAAATTAAAGACGTTCGTGACATAGACACTTTCCAATTTTACATAGGTTTTACTCAATTTGACAGTTGCGATGGTCCGTTTTGAAACTGTCACATTTGAGATGTCCCCTTGCAAAAAGAGCAATGTATGTTCAACATAAACGTCATTCAGGTGTGGCTAGGCAGCACGCACGCATGGTGTTTATGAGAGGAGTCTACTAACATACACGGCACAATAATAATTCACCACGACGCGCAGTCACGCCGCCATAAATCTCCATAGATAGTAACTCCGCACATAGCTAACTCTGCCGTCACCGCGCACCGCTTGAATGCGTAGAATAAGTGTTGGGAAATCCCGCGACAAAAATCCCTGGGAATTTTCCAGAATCTTGTTTAACATCTCATCACACATATCAACACACGTCTTTGAGATCTGACGTAGCATCCTTAATAACAATTGTACGCAGTTGCAACGTTTGTCTTCTTCGGATATTAGTTCTTCTACGCACACATGTTAAACCACCAACACGTGTTACTTGCAGTTACGATGTAAGTTCATGACTAACATTCACACGATGACCGCAGTCATGGGTTGATCCACAGCTTGAAAAATTACCTACGCACGCACGCACGAACGCACGCACAGGCACAGTAGACCAAATAGGTAGCATGAATATATATATGAAATGTATACTTTCTTATATATTAGTATATATCTTACAAGTTCATGCGTTTGCTAAAAAAATTTGTCTTAAGCATTTAATCAATTATAGTTTGAACGTGTGTGATCGTGTCGAACAAATTGATCCTCACCACCAAGGTAGAGTTGTGTGATCGTGTCGAACAAGTTGATTCTCACCACCAAGGTAGAGTTGTGTGATTGTGTTTAATACATCGATCCTCACCACCAAGGTAGAGTTGTGGATCGTGCAGAACACGTCGATCCTCACCACCAAGGTAGAGTTGTGTGATCGTTTCGAACACGTCGATCCTCAATGCCAAAGTAGAGTTGTGTGATTCTGTCGAACACGTCGATCCACAATGCCAAGGTAGAGTTGTGTCATCTTTTCGAACACGTCGATCCTCACCACCAAGGTAGAGTTGTGTCATCGTGTCGAACATGTCGATCAGCACCACCAAGGTAGAAATGTGTAATCGTGTCGAACACGTCGATCCTCACCACAAACGTAGAGTATGTGATCGTGTCGAACACGTCGATCCTCACCACCAAGGTAGAGTTGTGTGATCCTGTTGAACACGTCGATCCTCACCACCAAGGTAGAATTGTGTAATCCTGTAAACACGTCGATCCTCACCACCAAGGTAGAGTTGTGTGATCCTGTCGAACACGTCGATCCTCACCACTAAGTTGTGTGATCGTTTCGAACACGTCGATCCTCACCACCAAGGTAGAGTTGTGTGATCGATTCTCACCACCAAGTAGAGCTGGGCCAACATCTCCAGGGCATCACAACGATGGACTCATCGCGTCCTAAAAAGATCCATAAATGTGCGACTGGCCAAGGACACCAACTATGATCATGCTTTGGAGCTTGTCTTCTCACTTTGGGGGGAAATAAAGACGTTCGTGACAGAGACAATGTCCCAATTTTGCATAGTTCTGTCCGGTCTTGTTCCTCCGTTCTGTCCGGTCTTGTTCCTCCGTTCTGTCCGGTCTTGTTCCTCCGTTCTATCCGGTCTTATTCCTCCGTTCTGTCTGGTCTTATTCCTCCGTTCTGTCCGGTCTTGTTCCTCCGTTCTTTCCGGTTTTGTTTCTCCGTTCTGTCTGGTCTTATTCCTCCGTTCTGTCTGGTCTTATTCCTCCGTTCTGTCCGGTTTTGTTCCTCCGTTCTGTCTGGTCTTATTCCTCCGTTCTGTCCGGTATTGTTCCTCCGTTCTGTCTGGTGTTGTTCCTCCGTTCTGTCCGGTTTTGTTTCTCCGTTCTGTCCGATCTTGTTCCTCCGTTCTGTCCGGTCTTATTCCTCCGTTCTGTCCGGTCTTGTTCATCCGTTCTGTCTGGTCATGTTCCTCCGTTCTGTCCGGTTTTGTTCCTCCGTTCTGTCCGGTCTTGTTCTTCCGTTCTGTCCGGTCTTGTTCCTCCGTTCTGTCCGGTTTTGTTCCTCCGTTCTGTCCGGTCTTGTTCTTCCGTTCTGTCCGGTCTTGTTCCCCCGTTCTGTCCGGTCTTGTTCCTCTGTTCTGTCTGGTCGTGTTCCTCCTTCTGTCTGGTCTTGTTCCTCCGTTCTGTCCGGTTTTGTTCCTCCGTTCTGTCCGGTCTTGTTCCTCCGTTCTCTCCGTTCTTGTTCCTCCGTTCTGTCCGGTCTTGTTTCTTCGTTCTGTCCGGTCTTGTTCTTCCGTTCTGTCCGGTCTTATTCCTCCGTTCTGTCCGGTCTTATTCCTCCGTTCTGTCCGGTCTTATTCCTCCGTTCTGTCCGGTCTTGTTCCTCCGTTCTGTCCGGTCTTATTCCTCCGTTCTGGCCGGTCTTGTTCCTCCGTTCTCTCCGTTCTTGTTCCTCCGTTCTGTGCGATCTTGTTCCTCCGTTCTGTCTGGTGTTCCTCCGTTCTGTCCGGTCTTGTTCCTCCTTTCTCTCCGGTCTTGTTCCTCCGTTCTATCCGATCTTGTTCCTCCGTTCCCTCCGGTCTTGTTCCTCCGTTCTGTCCGATCTTGTTCCTCCGTTCTGTCTGGTTAAGTTCCTCCGTTCTGTCCGGTCTTGTTCCTCCGTTCTGTCCGATCTTGTTCCTCCGTTCTGTCTGGTTAAATTCCTCCGTTCTGTCCGGTCTTGTTCCTCCGTTCTGTCCGATCTTGTTCCTCCGTTCTGTCTGGTTAAGTTCCTCCATTCTCTCCGGCCTTATTCCTCTGTTCTGTCCGGTCTTGTTCCTCCGTTCTGTCCGATTTTGTTCCTCCGTTCTCTCCGTATTGTTCCTCCGTTCTGTCCGGTTTTGTTCCTCCGTTCTCTTCGTATTGTTCCTCTATTCTGTCCGGTTTTGTTCCTCCGTTCGCTCCGTATTGTTCCTCTATTCTGTCCGATTTTTTTCCTCCGTTCTCTCCGTATTGTTCCTCCGTTCTGTCCGATTTTGTTCCTCCGTTCTCTCCGTATTGTTCCTCTATTCTGTCCGGTTTTGTTCCTCCGTTCTCTCCGTACTGTTCCTCTATTCTGTCCGGTTTTGTTCCTCCGTTCTCTCCGTATTGTTCCTCTATTCTGTCCGATTTTGTTCCTCCGTTCTCTCCGAATTGTTCCTCTATTCTGTCCGGTTTTGTTCCTCCGTTCTCTCCGTATTGTTCCTCTATTCTGTCCGATTTTGTTCCTCCGTTCTCTCCGTACTGTTCCTCTATTCTGTCCGATTTTGTTCCTCCGTTCTCTCCGTACTGTTCCTCTATTCTGTCCGGTTTTGTTCCTCCGTTCTCTCCGTATTGTTCCTCTATTCTGTCCGATTTTGTTCCTCCGTTCTCTCCGTACTGTTCCTCTATTCTGTCCGATTTTGTTCCTCCGTTCTCTCCGTACTGTTCCTCTATTCTGTCCGATTTTTTTCCTCCGTTCTCTCCGTATTGTTCCTCCGTTCTGTCCGATTTTGTTCCTCCGTTCTCTCCGTATTGTTCCTCTATTCTGTCCGGTTTTGTTCCTCCGTTCTCTCCGTACTGTTCCTCTATTCTGTCCGGTTTTGTTCCTCCGTTCTCTCCGTATTGTTCCTCCGTTCTGTCCGGTTTTGTTCCTCAGTTCTCTCCGAATTGTTCCTCTATTCTGTCCGGTTTTGTTCCTCCGTTCTCTCCGTATTGTTCCTCTATTCTGTCCGATTTTGTTCCTCCGTTCTCTCCGTACTGTTCCTCTATTCTGTCCGATTTTGTTCCTCCGTTCTCTCCGTACTGTTCCTCTATTCTGTCCGGTTTTGTTCCTCCGTTCTCTCCGTATTGTTCCTCTATTCTGTCCGATTTTGTTCCTCCGTTCTCTCCGTACTGTTCCTCTATTCTGTCCGATTTTGTTCCTCCGTTCTCTCCGTACTGTTCCTCTATTCTGTCCGGTTTTGTTCCTCGTTCTGTCCGGTCTTCTGCTGTTCGTCGTATAATCGTCGTCCTTCTTTCAATCGTCGCCGTGTTGCACACTTTGGACCATGGCACACGAATCGGTTCAGTCACTCAGCAAAAACATCCATCGGTCGTTTCATATTGCTGCTCCATGGATGAGTTTATGACCCAATAGTCTCATACTGGTGCTCCATGGATGAGTTTATGACCCAATAGTCTCATACTGCTGCTCCATGGATGAGTTTATGACCCAATAGTCTCATACTGCTGCTCCATGGATGAGTTTATGACCCAATAGTCTCATACTGCTGCTCCATGGATGAGTTTATGACCCAATAGTCTCATACTGCTGCTCCATGAATGAGTTTATGACCCAATAGTCTCATACTGCTGCTCCATGAATGAGTTTGTGACCCAATAGTCTCATACTGCTCCTCCATGGATGAGTTTATGACCCAACAGTCTCATACTGCTGCTCCATGGATGAGTTTATGACCCAACTGGCTCATACTGCTGCTCCATGGATGAATTTATGACCCAATAGTTTGTGCTGGAATCAATCAAATTGGTATCTGATAACTATATTTCCTGGTTTTACGTACGAGGATATTCTGCAGGTGGTAAACATACCAACGCTGCACGATATGTAAAGCGTATTTCGGTAGAATGAAGCGTGGTGACCACAAACTGAATAATCTACTATGGTTTCATATGCTCTGCGATCATTTGTCTAGCCACCCATTTCAATGGCTAACACAAATCGCTACAAAAACTCATTAATGCCAAGATGTTTTGTAAACTCTCAAATATACTTTAATGGTTTAGAAGGTATGTTTTAACATACAATTTTAATATCTAAAGTAATTTATTTATTTTCATTTTGATGTAATGTAATTATGTTGATTAGAGTGAACTGTATTAATGCATTTATAATGACACAGTCAGTTTTAGCGAATAAATGTAATTTTAGTGTAATTGCATTACTGTTATTATGTACAGAATGTGCAATAATTATTTTAACGTAATTTCCGGTGTTTTAGAGAAAAATATATTTGCGTGGCTTTGTGTATTTTATCGTAACTGTATGTACAATCCAACTGAAAAGTTGCCAATAATAAACTATTCTCTTTTGATTCTAGGAACAGCCATCTTGAAACTGTTCACCTATATCAAAAGCGAAACATTCCTTCGTTATAACAGAATATTTAAAACTGCGGGTTCTTCAATAAAACAAGACGGGTCATTATAATGAATGCATGTAGAATGACCGACTGTGCGACCTGCCGGACATTATAATGCAGCTCTACTGTGTGTGTTCGTGGCTGTTGCCAGTCCGGTGCCACGATTACGGAGTAACTCTGGTGACAACACCAAGTCACCAGGGCAATTCAATGTGACTGCCACAGTCCACAAGGTGTGACAAAGTCCAAGCACCATGTGACTGACTGTCTGTCCTCTGGTACTCTTGAGCGGGTGATCGACCACAAGGTGTGACAAAGGTTGTCCCAGCAATGTTTTGTTCCACTCAATAGACACGTGGGGTGAGCTTGGCCTGTACAAGTGAATGCATCATTCGTGGGTTAAAGGAACGTCCTCAATTCGACTTTTTTCTCATTTCAAATAAATTTTGCGAACAAACAAACCTACCCAGTATCGACTGCTACATGCTAGCTCGTTGGTACACGTTTTACATGTAGTTTTTGAGAAATTATCAGACAAACTTTTAAATTACTTAATGTTTGGTCAAACAATGTAGCTGATGTGAAAATGGAAACGCTTAAAACTCACAAATTTCACCCGTGGTGAAATGCCATAACTATGCCAATGCTATCGGCGAGAGGATAGAAGTTACGCCCATGAATGGCCTTGACCTCGCAGTGTTTACCATTTTGGATATCCAATATTTTGAGCCTTGCCAGATCTAACGACAAATGTAAGTTTTTGTTGTTGATGATTTAAAAAAAATTGGCTTTTTTATTAAATCGACTGCGGGTGTTACATAGACTATTCACACATTTCACATTTAGACACCACCGAATTAGATTTGCGATTGGCTAAATCATTTGAGGAAAAATGTTTAACCCACGACAGTCACACGTTTCCAATTCGACACATGTCTGCCGTTTTGGAAAATGTTCAATATAATATATTTAATTTGTTTAGAAACATACAAGTTCCATTTTAATATGTTTAAGTGCGCGAATGAGTTTAAAAACAAAATTGACAAATAACCCAGATGGCCGGGTTACACATAGATGAAACATTGTTGGACTCTCGATAAAAACAATTCTTCTTCCACTTGCCTTGAATCACAATTTTGTTCAATATTGTTCAAAATTGTGAAATCTTAAATTTGAGTAATTAATAAATATTGCACGATTCATCGAAATGTGGATGTTCGTGGGTGTATGCGAGAGTGGGTACGTGTGTGTATCATTCAGTCAAGTTGAAGTCGCATCCAATACATATTGCCATTCACCATTTCATCCTCTATGCAATCATTTATATTCCATTCACAACTGTTTGTTAAGTAAGAATCCGGGGAATGTGTCCCCTTTAGTTAATAAAAATTAAAAGCTTAATGAAGCTGTGAACACCTACATTGTTACGAACACTGTGTATAAGACGTGTAAGTGCTCATTGTTACGAACACTGTGTATAAGACGTATAAGTGCTCATTGTTACGAACACGTGTAAGTGCTCATTGTTACGAATACTGTGTATAAGACGTGTAAGTGCTCATTGTTACGAACACGTGTAAGTGCTCATTATTACGAACACTGTGTATAAGACGCGTAAGTGCTCATTGTTACGAACACTGTGTATAAGACGTGTAAGTGCTCATTGTTACGAACACTGTGTATAAGACGCGTAAGTGCTCATTGTTATAAACACTGTGTATAAGACGTGTAACTGCTCATTGTTACGAACACTGTGTATAAGACGTGTAAGTGCCCATTGTTACGAACACTGTGTATAAGACGTGTAAGTGCTCATTGTTACGAACACTGTGTATAAGACGTGTAAGTGCCCATTGTTACGAACACTGTGTATAAGACGTGTAAGTGCTCATTGTTACGAACACTGTGTATAAGACGTGTAAGTGCTCATTGTTACGAACACTGTGTATAAGACGTGTAAGTGCCCATTGTTACGAACACTGTGTATAAGATGTGTAAGTGCTCATTGTTACGAACACTGTGTATAAGACGTGTAAGTGCTCATTATTACGAACACTGTGTATATAAGACGTGTAAGTGCTCATTGTTACGAATACTGTGTATAAAACGTGTAAGTGCTCATTGTTACGAACACGTGTAAGTGCTCATTGTTACGAACACTATGTATAAGACGTGTAAGTGCTCATTGTTACGAACACTGTGTATAAGACGTGTAAGTGCTCATTGTTACGAACACTGTGTATATAAGACGTGTAAGTGCTCATTGTTACGAATACTGTGTATAAAACATGTAAGTGCTCATTGTTACGAACACTGTGTATATAAGACGTGTAAGTGCTCATTGTTACGAATTCTGTGTATAAAACGTGTAAGTGCTCATTGTTACGAACACGTGTAAGTGCTCATTGTTACGAACACTATGTATAAGACGTGTAAGTGCTCATTGTTACGAACACTATGTATAAGACGTGTAAGTGCTCATTGTTACGAACACTGTGTATAAGACGTGTAAGTGCTCATTATTACGAACACTGTGTATATAAGACGTGTAAGTGCTCATTGTTACGAATACTGTGTATAAAACGTGTAAGTGCTCATTGTTACGAACACGTGTAAGTGCTCATTGTTACGAACACTATGTATAAGACGTGTAAGTGCTCATTGTTACGAACACTGTGTATAAGACGTCTAAGTGCTCATTGTCCAATTGATGTAAGAACAGTGACATGCACGAATGACACTTGCTTTGCGATCCACGCGTTCTTTGCTGTAACAACTAGCCCCGTTAGCGGGGCTAGTTGTTACCGTCGACCGCGTCTGTGAAACTTCTCTCCTTAGTGTCCCTGTGACATAAATAGACTTGACATATGTTAATGTTGCAATCAGTCCCACCGTAGCCCACGCTATGTCGTCCGGTCAGGCGCAATCTCTGCATAATTTCTGCGCGCAATAAATTAGCTGGAATGTTAAAGAAGAAGAAGAAAGTTTCGACACAAACGTTAAATCATAAATAAGTTCACGTATCTACCATATCGCAGACATTCAACACTAATTTTTCAATTTCAGTTTAGTGCACACCTCCGACCAGAGCATTGTACACCTAGAAACGTTCGCGGTTTTGGAGGCTACATTTTTTCGGAAATTTCGCGGATTTGTATGTCCGTAAGTGATTTCAAAGGACAGGTTGTTTTGCGACTAACGACATTTTTTTACGCTTTTGCGGAAAATGACAAAATCGCAGCGAACTATTAACACTAGTGAAACTATCCAAGTATACATTTAATGCTATTTAAACAAAAAGTAGGTTTGTGTAGGTAGTTTACAAACACGTTCCAGTGTCAAAACATATTGAACATTCATACACTATGCTAATAGGCCGACCAATGTACGCAGGGTCACCTGGCTTATGGAACTGAGAAACGATATTTAATATTTTGGTAGGAGGTAGAATTGAAAACGTGTTGTAGACGAACCGCTTGGGACGCACTACTGGACGGAGGTGGACAGGCACGGCGTCATCCGCTTCGTCGGCCTCCTCGATCACCACAACAGCTTCTACGTGCCAGAGACCGGCGGCGCTGTCACCAGGCAGCAGGACTAACGTCAACAGGCGGCAGGATTGACGTCACCAGGCGACTGGACTGGTGTCAATGGGTGGAAGGACTGACGTCAGTAGACGGCAGGATGGATGTCACCAGGCGACAGGACTGACGTCACCAGTCGACAGGATTTATATCATCAGGCGGTAGGACCGGTGTCACGAGGCGACAGAACTGATGTCACAAAGCGGCAGGACTGGTGTCACCAGACGGCACGACTGATGTCACCACACGTACGCACGCACTCCCACACACATTTCAACGCGCCCATGAACGCACGCTTACACACTCGATAACAAAACCGGGAATCGGAATAACCAGATTTAGCAACTCTTTTGTGACGATTAGGTTGGCTCTGAGAAGAACCGTTTGTTTTTTTACTATCCGACACACATATCACGCGTCGTCACTTCCGCTGCCCTCGTCTTCAGTTTGTTCGTCCGTCCCGTAGACGACGTCGTCCAAGTCGGGTTCGATCTGTCCGGCTTCCACCAGCAGCTGCTGTAGACTCTCCAACTGGTCTGCCACCCTCGTGGCGTATTCAAGAAACATGTTGCGCACGCCATCTAGTGTTGCCAGACGCAATCGAATGCTGTAGCGGAATGTTCGTTGGCTGTCGGCTAAGGCGCAGTCGAAGCGTGACTGCATGTCATCGATTCTGTTATTCAGGAGCATGATCTGGTCGCAAGAACGGCTGAACTTGTGGTCCAAAGTACGGATGTCTGCGATCATCCCCTCGATGCTGGGAACATCCATCTTGAAACTGTTCACCTGTGTCAAAAGTGAAACCTTCGTTATAGCAGTATCTCGTAATATTTAAAACCACGGATTCTCCAATACAATTTGACGGGTCCTTATAATGAACGCTCGTTGAATGACGGTCTGTGCGACCAGCAGGGCTTTATAGCGCCGCTCTCCAATGAGTGTTCACGGTACTGTCAGCCCGGTGCCACGCGTACGGAGTTACTCTGGTGACAACACCAAGTCATCAGGGCAGTTCAATGCCACGAAGTGTGACATAGTCCAAGCAACATGAGATTGACTGTCTGTCCCATTCAGCTGGTACTCGTGAGCGGGTGATCGACTACAAGGTGTGACAAAGGTTGTCTAAGCAATGCTTTGTTCCACTCTATGGCCACGTGGGGAGCGTGGCCTGTACGACCGAGTGCCTCATTCCTGGGTTAAAAATACCCACTCAATTCGATGTTATTGTCATGTCAAATTCATTTTGTGAACAATCAAACCTACCTAATATTCACTGCAACATGCTAGGTCATTTGTACACGTTTTGTATGTAATTTTTGTGTGTGAAGTTTGGTCAAATATTAAGTGAAGTGAAAATTGAAAAGCTGAAAACTCACGAATTTCACTCTTCGTGAAATTTCGACAAGTCAATTCTTTCGATGATTTGAACAAAAATAGGCTTCTTAATTATATCGACTGCGGATGTTATATAAACTATTCACACAATATATATTTGGACACCACCGAATCGGATTTGCGATGGGTTAAATCAGTTGAGGATGGAGTTTCTACCAATGACAGTCACATGTTTCCAATTCGACAAACGTCTGCCGGTTTTGAAAATGTTGAATATAATATATTGAACATTTTCAGAAAAATACGAGTTCCATTTTAACACGTTTAGGTTCGCGATTGAGATTAAAATCAAAATTGACAAATATCTCAGATGGGCGGGTTACACATGTTGGACTTTCGATACTCCAATGGCTTCCTTCTTCTTTCACTTGCATTGAATGACAATCTTGTTCAGTTGTTAATTAAATAATTAAATACATATTGCCACTCACTATTTCATCCTCTATGCAATCATTTATATTCCATTCATAATTGTTTGTTGAGTAAGAATCCGGGGAATGTGTCCCCTTTAGTTAATAAAAATTAAAAGCTTAATGAAGCTGTGAACACCTACATTGTTACGAACACTGTGTATAAGACGTGTAAGTGAGCATTAACCAACTGATGTCAAAACATGTACGAGTGACACTTGCTTTGCGATCCACGTGTTCTTTGCTGTAACAACGTGCCTCGATGTAACAACTTGTCCAGCTTACGGGGCTAGTTGTTTCAGTCGACTGCGCCTGTGAAACTTCATAAAATATCTACCTATCAATAATATGGCATATCACTGGTATGGTACATTTGATTAATACGAATAATCAATTTAATGTGTGCGTTGACAGAAATAATGCATGTAATATACTTTTCACAAAAAGTGACTACCTGAAATTTGCAACAACTATCCCCGGTCTCCCATTGAGCCCCTTTGTGCCCCTTTGTGCCCCTTTGTGCCCATGTGACACAAATAGTCCGGACGCTAAATCTGGTTATTCCGATTCCCGGTTTTTTTATCGAGTGTGTCAGCGTGCGTTCATGTGTGCGTTGATATGTGTGTATGTGGTGTACATAAACATGGGTGCGTGCGTGCGTGCATGCGTGCGTGCGTGCGTGCGTGCGTTCCCGTTCTCTTCATGCTTAGACATATAATAATTCATTAGTTGTATATGCAAATAGTTTAATCAATAACACAAGATGAATTGGTTCATGAACGAACTAAATATATAAAATAATGTCCTCCCGGACTAGCTACCTTTTTAGGGTTATATCAAGATATACTCGATAATCAGACGACTGTTAGTTTCGAACTGTTCAATACTAATTAGTCCGAACAAACTCTGCACATTCTACAACTAATTACGGTAAACTATTCACACAAATTATGCATACACACTTCTGTTGCGATTTTTGGGTCAAAATATATCTATCTACATGTAAAAATGCTGTGATATGCGCAACTGCCAACATGCAAATAACGTCTTAATTACCAGGACAAGCCTGAGAAAATAACTTCTTACAAACACTACGTACACACAAACTGTCTGGGGCTGCCCACATGCAAATAACGTCTTAATTACCAGGACAAGCCTGATAAAATAACTTCTTACAAACACTACATACACCCAAACTGTCTGGGGCTGCGAACAGTATGAACATAATGACCTATCTCTAGACGTCAGAAGCGGCTACTCCACCTTAGACAATTCGTTAAACAGCAGTAATCTTAATACAATGTTGATTCTTATGACATTAAATTGGCGTATTTACTCAAACGAACTAACACGTTAAATCAGAAAGCTACGAAGGGAGGAGGTTTCAACAGTTCACGACTAGTCCGTACGTTTCTTCACGTCAGCAATGTGTCCCTGCCTCTTCGGCGTTAATTATCAATTCTGCTGTCCGATGACATCAGTCCCGTCGCCTGCTGACATCAACATTGCCGCTAGGTAACGTAAGTCATGTTGCCCGGTGACGTCAGTCCTGTCGCCTGGTGACGTCAGTTCTGCCATCTGGTGACATCGGTCCTGTCGCCCGGTGACAGTCCTGCCGCCTGGTGACATCAGTCATGCCGCTACGTGACGTCAGGTCCTGTCGCCCGGTGACATCAGTCCTGCCGCCTGGTGACAGCGCCGCCGGTCTCTGGCACGTAGAAGCTGGTGTGGTGGTCGAGGACGCCGACGAAGCGGATGACGCCGTCCCCATACACCTCCATCCAGGGGTGCGCCGCCAGCCGGTTGGTCTACAACACGTCTTAAATTGTACGTCCCACCAGACATTAAATCTCCTTCCTCAGTTCCATTTTTTGCTCGTCTTTTTTAGAATCGTTTAGCGAATAATTAAACTGATATAGTATCCACTACGACATGCTAGCTCTAGTATCCACTACGACATGCTATCTCTAGTATCCACTACGACATGCTATCTCTAGTATCCACTACGACAAGCTAACTCTAGTATCCACTACGACATGCTATCTCTAGTATCCACTACGACATGCTATCTCTAGTATCCACTACGACAAGCTAACTCTAGTATCCACTACGACATGCTATCTCTAGTATCCACTACGACATGCTAACTCTAGTATCCACTACGACATGCTATCTCTAGTATCCACTACGACATGCTAGCTCTAGTATTCTCTACGACATGCTAACTCTAGTATCCACTACGACATGCTATCTCTAGTATCCAGTACGACATGCTAGCTCTAGTATCCTCTACGACATGCTAACTCTAGTATCCACTACGACATGCTATCTCTAGTATCCACTAGGACATGCTAGCTCTAGTATCCAGTACGACATGCTAACTGTAGTATCCACTACGACATGCTAGCTCTAGTATCCTCTACGACATGCTAACTCTAGTATCCACTACGACATGCTAGCTCTAGTATCCACTACGACATGCTAACTCTAGTATCCACTACGACATGCTAGCTCTAGTATCCACTACGACATGCTAACTCTAGTATCCAGTACGACATGCTAGCTCTAGTATCCAGTACGACATGCTAGCTCTAGTATCCACTACGACATGCTAACTCTAGTATCCAATACGACATGCTAGCTCTAGTATCCACTACGACATGCTAACTCTAGTATCCACTACGACATGCTAGCTCTAGTATCCACTACGACATGCTGGCTTTAGTATCCAGTACGACATGCTAACTCTAGTATCCAGTACGACATGCTAGCTCTAGTATCCACTACGACATGCTAGCTCTAGTATCCAGTACGACATGCTAGCTCTAGTATCCACTACGACATGCTAGCTCTAGTATCCACTACGACATGGTAGCTCTAGTATCCAGTACGACATGCTAGCTCGTTTGTTATGTCGTATGTTACTCAGTTTTTATCAAATCGTCGGATAAAATATAAAATTATTTTTGACCGGCTTTACACTATAATTTATTATGACATAAAGCTATCCACACCTTAGTAAGTTACCCGGTGGATCCAGGCGTTACATATTAGAAGTTTTAAACCTAAGGACCGGTAGACTATTTTTGTGAACGATTTCAGATTGACCAGTTTCACATCAGGCATACAAAACGTAACATTTGAATAACCTTATCATTGTATAGACTGAAAGTAATAATTAATTATAAAATTATAATTATTATTGTCGAACAGCAACTGTTGTGAATGTTGTCGTCAGTGGCGCCATCTTACAGATTATAACCCGACGAAATAGTTACTAAGATACTGTACGGATCCAGTGTCTTTCCGAGAAAATGATACATTCTCCAAGTATATTCGTAAGGTATAACACTTACGATCTGGTACTCGATGAGCACATCCCAGACACGCTTCATGGCGATGTAGATGGACAGACGATTACGCCAGGGAAAGGTCGTCTGGATGGCTTTATCGGCAGCTGGAAGGCGTATCTCCCGATATCCCTCGGCTTCCAGCAGTCTCGTCAGACTGGGGTTGGGAGGGGCGTCTCCCTCCGACACGATGCAGCCGACCGCGCGACGTAGGTCCTCCGGTTTCACCTGCAAATAAGCCAGGTGACCTTCGGAATAATGGTTTGGCATTCTGGGGTATAGCAGTTACCTATTGTCACTACCAAATTGTTAAACGACACGAAGAACACTGTATGGCTGCACGCTACCCAATTCTTTCACGGTAGAGGCATTGCCACATAGCGGAATACCGTAGTTAAAAGGCACAACAAACGGGTTGACATTATACATGATCGTCTTTTTCGTCGTCCTACGTAGGTCCCACTGGCGATCAAATAATACACTAATACAATACCGGTACCACAGGGAATAATGAGAATTTGGACGGACAGAGCGACGTCACTGGTGTACGGTTGCCAAGGAGATACCGCCACCTTGTTGACAAACATTCGAATACTATGCACAGTTTAACGCGAGGATTGAGGATAAAAAATGCCGCTTTGCGATGCAGGATGCAGCCACTAATGCCTGTGATAAACATGCAAGTTCTTCAGGTCCGCGTTCGCGGGCGTGTTGTTTGAAGCGCCGTTGCTACCACGTGACAGCGGATGCTACGTAATCACTGCCCGTCCCAACTTCCATTTCAGGTATTTTAATTTTTTTTTAATTTTTAAATGGTGCCACTGTGTACTGTATTCAATACCATAAACAGGCTGTTATTCGTAACACTATGAAATGAGTAATTGACGTGATGTAGCCTACATCCCTCGCCAAAAAATCTAACCAAATATAAGCAACATCTCTGAGAATATAATAAGTGTGCTAATTCGGGCACATGTCTAGAATCTGGGCCCACCTCAGTGTCGCCGTTAGAACAATGCAATATGTATAGTAACCATACACAATGCATACACAATGTATACTGAACTACGGAACATGTAAATAATTAAACAAGGTGTGCGTAAAAACACATTTAATCACCTTTTTCGATGCTCGAATTCGCATATTTAACTAGCTTTGAGTGTCGCCATCTTGCGAATAAAAGGGGCAAGATGGCACACAATCCACGTTAAATGTGCGAATTCGAGCTTCGGAAAAGGTGGGCCCGGATTCTGGACAAGCCAAATTCGCCCCAATTTGTGCAACCAAACTTATTAGTTTAAAACAATACAGATCGACTCATGCAACTAAATACATATCAGTCACTTTATCATCCCTGTATCCCTTGCGTTCGTACAACTAAATACATATCAGTCACTTTATCATCCCTGTATCCCTTGCGTTCGTACAACTAAATACATATCAGTCACTTAGTCATTCCTGTATCATGTGTGTTCATACAACTAAATACATATCAGTCATTTTATCATCCCTGTATCCCGTGTGTTCATACAACTAAATACATATCAGTCATTTAGTCAGCCCTGTATACCGTGTGTTCGTACAACTAAATACATATCAGTCACTCAGTCATCCTTGTATCCTGTGTGTTCATACAACAAAACACATATCAGTCACTTAGTCATCCCTGTATACCGTGTGTTCATACAACTAAATACATATCAGTCACTCAGTCATCACTATTAGTGTACCCCGTGTGTTCCCACCTGGTACGGGTTGTCGTAGTACAGTCCCATCCACTTCTTCCCGGGGGCGAGACGGGAGAGTTCATCGAATACGGGATCAACGTTGTGGAATGGCCCGCGACAGAACTTGTAGGCGAGGGTGAGGCGGGGTAGCGGGTAGGCCCGCGCCTGGACGTCAACCCGGTGAAACAACCCCGAGTACATGGCGCCGGCTAGAGCGAGCGCCAGCAGCAACGCCGCCACGTAAATGATCAGCAGTACGGTATCCATGGCCGCAGCCGCTGTCCGTATCTAAAGTGGGTCGAGTCTGCGAACACTTGTGGTTGCTTTGTGAGTATAACTAACACTGCAGTGTCGACGGTACGCTGACAGAAACTGGCTCCAACTTGTCAGCGCGCCTGTGTCCGAAAGACTGGCCACGAAGCAGGCTTGCTTGACGGTTAATCACGCAGAAGTGCAGACTCCGCAAATGCTGCAATTCGCTGACGACGCGTAAACCTACACCTATCGAAGCCGAGTTTGCTTCGTCAACATTATCGCGCGTCGTCGTTTACAGGGAGCAGATCAAAAGCGGGGACATTATTTCTGAATAATGGTAGTATGCAAATGATCACTCATTGATGCTAATGTGGTATGAGGTCAACACACGAGGTCAACGCATGGGGTCAACTCATAAGGTCACCGCATGAGGTCAACGCAATAGGTCAACGGATGAGTTCAAATTCCACATCATATTAATGAAAACACCCTTTGGCGATCTTTTACTTTCTGATCTAACCATGAAAACGACCATCTAGAGCACCCACACTTCTCCTCCTATATCTACTATAAATATATACATATCACGTGGTCAAAAAAGTACATTTACTTTCTCAAAACGATCAACATTTACAAAAGAATTAAACCAAACATCGCCATCTCCTCCGGCGCCTACGCGTAGCGTCAAGGCTACCGTAAAAGCGATGCATATGACAAGGCGTCGTTCAGTTTCACCAGAAGTCTGTGCGGCGGCGCTGCTATGATTGAAATCAAACATCGTACAAATATGTATTTCTGTGTATTAATTGTTCGTGCGTGCTTCATTGCTTGTAATTATGTATATGTCTCAGTATTACTTGTTTTTTTCCTGTGTGCTATATATGACATGTCATATTCTTAGATGATTAGTTTTATTCGTATTATCATCAGATTGTGTTATATATGTATTTTAAGCATCTTTGAATGGACTTTGTCCAGATTTACGGCGCTATTTTAATACCAATTGTCATTTTAAATACACGTGTGTGTGTGTGTGTGTGTGTGTGTGTGTGTGTGTGTGTGTGTGTGTGTGTGTGTGTGTGTGTGTGTGTGTGTGTGTGTGTATCTAATTATATATATCTAATTATATATATATATATATATATATATATATATATATATATATATATATATATATATATATATATATATATATATATATATATAATATGAATAAATCTAATTATCGAAGAATATGACACGTCATATATAGCACACACAAAAAGTACAAGTAATACTGAAGCATATACACAATTACACGCAACGAGGCACGCACGCACGCACACACGCACATAAGCAAGCACGCACGCACGCACAATTAAAACAGAAATACATAATTGTAATAGCAGCGCCGCCGACGCCGCTTTAAGTTTAAGTAAATAAATTTGATGTGGCATTTTAGCGAAAGCTTTCTCAAAATCTATGTAGACAATATCCACTGGTGACCCGTCATCTACCCACTTTATAATTTCTTCAAAAAACGAGAGATTGGTTAGACATGACCTTGCTTTTAGGAACTCATGTTGAGATGTATTTTTTATTTAGGTTTTACAAGGAATTCCACCTTGTGGTATCTATTTAATGTTTCGAGTAATTTGCATACAACTGATGTTACACTCACTGGTCTGTAATTTTCTGACTTGTTCCTCGACCCCTTCTTAGATAGCGACGTAATGTTTGCTTCTTTCCATTCTGAAAGAACTATTCTTCTAGTGACAAGTGGTGTACTAATTTGCTCTACAATTTCCTTAAGCAGTTTTGGTGATATCCCATCAACTCCAGGTGATTTATTATCTTTCATCTTCTTAATTTTCTTTACTGCTGGGAGGCTTAGAGCACCGGGATATTTCTAAACAACTTGGAGTATGTAATAAGATCTCAGTTTATACTAGTGCACCACGTTTAGTGCAATGTGCGGCCGACCGTGACGAGAGGCCGCAGTGGATGTGCCGGGAGCGACTAAATACGAAATACTTCAACAGAGTGAGAGGTGATAGTAGTCAGGGTTGGAGGTATCTTTCTCGGAAATCAGGGGATATGTTTGCCCAAATGAAGGAAGGCTTAACATTTGTAGTTGCCTTCAAAGAAGTAGCTATTCGGCAGGGTGAACTCACTTCGCCGTGGCGATCAGGGGTTGTGAATCTAGGGTATTCGACCTGCTCTGGTACGAGCAATAATGTCCCTGTCACATTTGACCCGTATCAAAACCTGCAGGCATTGTTGACGCACGAAGTTGGGGACGGTATAACGCTAACGTCCGAGGATATTGTACCGCGTTGATAGGTGCATGCGAATAGAATTGTCGCTTCATGTATGGAGTGAAGTGTAAATATGGGACGGATTCAAAAGGCCCTATAAAATGACGCATTACAATTTCATTAACATTTTATTTACACAACTCCAACCAAAAGGACAGTGTAAATATGGGACGGATTCAAAAGGCCCTATAAAATGACGCATTACAATTTCATTAACATTTTATTTACACAACTCCAACCAAAAGGTCAGATTTTACCACACATTAAATATAAAAGAAAAAGAGCAAGTTTGTAAAAAAGTAATTGAAACAATAATACAACTATTATTATAAATGTCACTATAATTAACCATAACAAGTAAGCATATATAAATGGTAATAATAATACGTCTTAATATTTCAGATTTTGTATACCTTTGTTTAGCAACAACACATCATTGTTTTACATTTTATAAAAAACAGGGTGCAGCTATTGACTTGTTAACGCCATAATGTCTTATGCTACTTCACGTGTTGAGAGACATCTTAACTTCTTTCAATAATGCATGTATAACAAGTGTATATACAAAATATAACTCACAATATCGAGTTTAGCAAATGCAGTTGTCTTCTTCATAAAATGTCATTATATAGAAAGTCGACTACATACCACAGAGACAAATACACACATGCCCGCACATGCATTAAGCAGTTCATTTGGCTGCAATTTCGTTTGAAATTTTTTTCTCACAAAACAATGAATAAATATATATATATATACACCAGTGGAAACTATCTAGTCACGTGTTTTCTCCCCCATATTGACCATGGTGTGGTCACATCACTATCTAACAGGTCTGAGTTTCATGTCGACCTTTTTAAGACTATGTCTGCGGCCGTCCGCCTGTTTCCAGTCGATGCGATGTCTGTAGGCACGGCGCTCGCCCTCGAGATACAGTCCGTTGAGGTTGGCGCTGTGACATCGGTCGTACCACCAGCCGCCCCTGAACATCCGTGAGAGGTGAACGACGTCGACGGAGTCGTTGTCGCGGTCTTTTGTGCTGAACGCGTTATTCCAGCAAGGTTTCAGCGAGTCTCCTGCAGAACACAGGACGGACGGGTGAATGGGGCTGCGATAATATGCCGTGGGGAAATAACCGCCGCGAGGACGGAGTATACTGGGAAGAAACCAGAAGAAGGCGACGTGGCGGAGTGTCCAAACACACAGACACACACGCACCACTCACGTGGCTTCATTTGTGAATCGGCGAGAGTTGACGGGGGAGTTGACTGGGGAACATTGACGGGGGAGTTGACGGGGAAAGTTGACGGGGGAAGTTGAGGGGAGAGTTGACGGGGGACTTGACGGGGAGAGTTGAAGGGGGAGTTTCAATTCACCCGATTTTGAGTTGCACAATTGAAGAGCTTGTTTCAAAAAGGCGCTAAACGCCTCCGAGTGACTTCTGAAAAAATAACATGTTTTTTCTTTATGCTTTGAATGTTAGGTCTTATGTCAGTAACTACAAAAACACTTGTCAAGGAAATCCAGAATGTTACACTTAGCTTAACGTTTTTTTTATTATCAAAGCTATGCAAAGCCATCCTACACCTTCTAAAAACAAAAAACAAATCCATTCTGAGAAAAAAGGTCTGATCTACGGGCACTCGGAATGTTTGTTACGAGAATATTGTGAAAAATGTGCGGAACAATTAAAAGCTCGACCAGAGTCAGTAGCCCTACAATGCGCTTGTCACAGAGTGGTTGACAGACTGCATCTAACCGCTAGGAGTCCCGATCAAAATAAACGAAGTATGTCGCTTTGCAACGTCGCCACAAAGAGAGATCAACATCCCAGAGCCAAGAGTCGGATCTCCAAAGTGACTGCTCTTTGTCGCTTGTAATGTGAGGACCAGGGTAGCAGTCGTCAACAAGTTGAGGTCGCGGACTTTATCAATAGTCGGCCAGTATTGAGCAACGAAATCTGCTGCATAGGGTACGCCCCAGCTTAACAACACCCAATGTTTTGATATTGTCTGACATGTCTGGAAGTCTCAAAGAACAGGGTGTTCGCCATCGTGTGGAGCGCAAATGGCCTCTCTCTGACTTCTTTCCGTGCATTCTTGAGTTACGTTGTGGGTGATCTGCATCAGCAAACAAGCAAGCAGGTCATCGGCACGTTCAATGATGCCGTGGGACTGTCATGTAAAGTGTAGCTGCAAGAACGTCCGCACAATGATGTTGTTCCTTCGGTCGCCACCTTCACCCTAATAATGGGATTACTGGAGTCACTGTGGGTAGCATTTGGAACTGGAAAAAAATCAGATACATACCTGATCACGGGAAATATCACGCTTGCTTGGACCAAATAAGTGTCATGGCCTTCCGTTTTTACACGCGTTTGCCGGATGTCACGATGTCAGCTTTTCTTAAAGCAACAGCAACAAAAATGCACGGGATGCCTACCCAGAAGCTACTGGTGCATTCGGCGTCCTGTCATGCGCACCGACATGTCAAGAACTGAAGGCTACAATGTCAACCATCGAGAGGTACGTCTGTTATGCTAAAATGCTTTAAAGTTACTATGACATATTCTTTGACACAAATAGCGCGCCGTTTATGCCGGGCAGTCTGTGCAATCATACAAAGATCAACTGAGTAAAAGCGCTTGTCAGTGATTGGTTAACATGGCTCGGGCGGAATAGCTTGGATTTAACACCCTTTGATAAATAAACTGTAATGGATTTAGCGACTTTTGGAAAAAATGTAACTTGACCAAACCGTTGAGTGAGATTTAAAGAAAAACCGTTGAGTGAGATTTAGATGCTTTGTGAAAAAATACTTTGATTGCATGACACTAATAGAGAAAAACTGTGCACTGGTTAACCAGTTTTGGTTAAAAGTGGATTTAGACCATTTTGGAATTCAGCTGTAATTTTTTAAGTGCCTGGGAAGGGGGAATTGTGTGCGTGCGTGCGTGCGTGCGTGCGTGCATGGGTTCGTGCGTGCGTGCGTGCGTGCGTGCTTGCGTCCTATCTACGTTATGATGTACCTGCTGTACCGCGGTATGATCCCAGTGTCAATCTGTAGTTGTCGCCTTCCGCCGCCACGACAAAGTTCGAGTAGACTGCGTAGTTTGCATTGTTCCTAAAGTCGTACATATCAACTCTGACTTCATATTTCTTGTTGGATGTTATCTCGTGTAGATAATCATTGCCTGCAACGGATACACGATTCATAATGCTGACCTGGTTTAGAATTGTTGTTACCCAGCCGGACGTCAACATGAGACGAAGTTTAACGAGTGTGAACAAAACACATGTAAATAGCATAGTACAATTCATCTTACAAACTAAAACGTACAACTTTGCGCCATTGTTTAAAGAATCACCATAGCAGGTATAGTGTCACTGGTGTTGTCAACTACGTTACTTTTACCCAATTACTACCAACGTTACTTCTGTGAATAACAGCTATGACCACTAAAGTGGCATTGATATTAAAAATACCTTATATTAATGATAATAGTACGTTATATCAAACACTAATTTAGCTCAACTGTTTAACGCAATATTTTGGGCATTTTTTACCCCGTCACGTTTTAATCTGACATTCTTTGTCAGTGATGCAGAAAAAAACATAACTACACATTCGAATTTGAACTCAAATTTGAAGTACACACAAGTGTCATAATAACAATACATGTAATTAATTATGTAACACAAAAAAACTTGTCGTAAATGTTGAATAATGACTAACTAAAGCTTAGTATACGTTTGACAACGTCAAACCACAGTATTGCAAGTCTTCATAGTGTGGCTATAAGAAAAAGTTACGTAGCCGCTGGTACAAGTATCGCAGATTTTCGTCGGTAACGTACCCAGCCAGAATTCACCAGAAACGTTGCCAAATCCTTTCTTGTAGCTGTCCCAATCGCGGAAGAAGTCAACGGACCCGTCCTGACGACGCTGGAACACCTGTGAGAGAGTGTATTATTTCCATAAAAGGCAGATTGACACATGTTGGAGTTTAACTTATCAAGAGTGATACCAGTAGCAAATCAGACCAATAAAAACTATTGCAGTGTCAGCAAAATGTCGATACCAAAGATTCTAGATTAAATCCAGCAAGAATAATTCGGGAATGTCCGTGGATGGATGGAATTAAGTTGGAATATTTAGGAAATATCCTTCAGACATAGCATTCAGTCGAATGGCTCAGAAATATCACCAGTTTATGCGATTCAGTTAGAATGTTCCGGAAATGCCCTTCAATATATAGAATTCAGTTAGAATGTTCTGGAAATGCCCTTCAATAGATAGGATTCAGTTGACATGTTTAAGAAATATCTGTCAACTTGGTGGGAGTCAGTTGGAATACTTTGGAAATGTCCTTCTATGGGTGGAATGCTTAGGAAATGTCCTTCAATGGGTGGGATTTGGTTGGAATGAAATATCCGCCAATCAATCAATTATTGAGTTGTCTGCTTCGTAGATTTCCTCCAATGTGTGGGATTCAATTAGATGTTTTGGATATATCCCTCGATGTGTAGCATTTAGTTAGAATGGTCTAGAGGTATCCATGAACACATTGGAATGTTCGGATATATCCATTAGTGGGTGGGAATTAGTTATGGATGGATGGAATGGATAAAGGACAAAAGGGACGATACTATTGTCACGTTATAAGTATATTCATAACACTATATAGTGTATTGTATCCGGCAGATGGCGCCCCTGTGCTGCACCTACCAGCCAGCCGCCGCCTTCCGTCTCCATGTCACAGTAAACTGATATGTACTTCCTGGCTCGGCTCAAGTAGATACTGTATACCCCACTGGCGGTGTGGCCGTCTCGCCAGATGTCTAGACAGTCGTATACAGGCAGTGGGTGTCGCTTCAACGCTGCGCAAAATGTCGTAGTCAATGAAATGTAGTGCCTCTAGTAAATACCCAAGGGTATCTGTATTAACTTAATAAAGTTGATTATGCGAGAAGAACGTAAATGTAATAGGCTTTCACGCCAACATTTGCCTTCTATTGGAGAGGTCCACACAGCAAAGCCGGTATTTTACATTTGCATACAGTACCACTTGCATGCACGCTAATTCATAGAAATATCATTGCTAGAGGCCCTTCTGCTACTGGGAATATATACGTATAACCTTATCAACGACCTTATCCACAAAACAATTTCTCTGATGGCTATGCGAAGTTAATGCATCTAAGTATCCTTAGTTGATGTATTGGTGAACAATGTTTGACATTTTAGAACAACGAAAAATTATTTCTAAGGAATAGTAATTGATTGATGTATTCAAACGAAGCATTAACATAAATACTATTAAAGCCTAGACGGTACAAAAAACTGCATGTTGGCGTGTTGTATTAGTAAACGGGTTAACGCTGTATTACCCACTCGATATTTCATCTTGTAATGTTTGCAGCATTTCGTTCTGTTTCGCCAGTTTGTCATCCTGGTCTTCCACGTATTGCTTGTAACTGGCCAACGTATGTGTCAGCACCGCTAGAGTGTCACCGTGGATCGTCGAGTCATGTCCTTGGTTCGTCTGTTCTTGTAGCAGTACCGATACGTTTCGCTGTATCTCGTGCACTGTCTCTTGCACCGACGTCAACGCACGTTGCTGAGTCATAACGTCCAGCTCTTCGTTTGCAACTGTGCGCACGAGATCAAATAACAGTTGCTTTTGATTGTCTAAAGTACGTCTATGGTTGAACAGTTCTTCTTGTGCTTTCAATAATGCCTCCTCTTGATTTGCCCGAAACCGCGGCAGCGTATTTAAGTTCGCATGGTCGGCAGAAACCTGGTCGTCTTCGTCGTCTTCGAAACAAAATTGGTTGGTGCATTGCGATGTCACCGAACATGGACATAGAGCTGAGAAAATGGCAATCAACAGTGCAATTACTGTAATCCGGGCAGACATCTTGACTGTAGCCTCGTTCAAATCGCTGAATTGTCTTACTGCTCCGTAGGGCAACAACACCAAACGTAATATGAGCACACTTCGACTTGTGCGCGTATTATAGTTGACTCGTCTGACAACTAATGATCATGTGAAGATGACGTCATTGTATACATTGTTTCTCCACTATGGGAGGGTTATCTAGGATGACACGGTTCAACCCTTGTTGAGTGTCCTGACAGGGATACGTTAATGGTTGCGGTCGACTTTGACCAGTGTTGATGTTTACCTCATTGTTTGGTTGACAATTTATGGCGTCTTTTCGTTGGCAATACGTTCAACTTATTTGACAGACGTGGAATGCGTATCTTACATATATATATATATATATATATATATATATATATATATATATATATATATATATATATATATATATATATATATATATATATATATATATATATATATATATATATATATATATATATATATATATATATATATACGGGGAAATACATATGCAGGAAACTTAAAATGTTTAGTCACGTTACAGAGAAATGTTGTGAGATTAATGTCTGGTGCTCGGGTTGGACAACAATGTATTTTATAATGTCAGCATTCTAAAATTTCCAGATATGGTGAAACTAAACACTGCTGAAATTATATATATAAGGTATTTAACAATTCATTTCCAAACAACATACAACCGTTTTTCGCTTTGTATGACAAAACACGTTTGTCTTGTCCATAAGCGAATGGGTTAATGCCAAGTGTCAAGTGTTATTTTTATACGCGTAGTTGATTATACTTTTTGCTGGGCTACTATCAATATTTTTTAACGAATGACTCTGATCGTCAAAGAGAACCTACAAGTGACAAATTATTTAGTTTCATATCGACCAGTTTAGGAAGACAAGACACATTTTATTGCATTCTTGAAAGATTGATTAATTTTATACGTACACATATCAATACATATCAACATGTAAATACTGTTTATTTGACAAAGTTTGGGAGAGTGTTATCTGTTTAACATATTTAATATTAAATAATATGTTTAGTTGAGTATGTTTGGTCTGAGGTGGTAACACTTTTTTATTTTGCCAATACTGGGGCACTGACCTGGGCCCTTCCTAAAAGGAAGATCGAAATCAATACAGAAAAGGACTATGGAAGCAGAGAGAAAACAACTCTGGTGGAAGTCTTGGAAGATGGCAAAGAATGTAGCTAGAGATCGAACGAAACAGCAGACGTTACTGAGTGGCCCTATGCACCAACTAGACGCAAATAGGATAAGTCAGTAAGTAGCATCGGGGCACTGGAGGGTAAACTAATACACTGGAGGGTAAACTAATACACTGGAGGGTAAACTAATACACTGGAGGGTAAACTAATACACGAGTTTCATCTTTTTTTGTTTTTGCAGGTTACAGGGTATATACAAATTAAACATAATATCTGGGTAGAAACCGAAGCCACCACTTGTTCAATTAAGGTTCTGTATCGGAATTGATATAGTGTGATTCTCAAGTCTCAAGTCTCAAGTAGTTATACTCCAAACAGCCCAATCTTGAGCTAACGCAGGAGTTTGGACCAACGGCTTTTAGTGTCTCTTCCGAAAGACACAGGCAAAGTGGGGTGAACGAAATTGCCCAAGCTTCGAAACGGCGGAGGTGGAATCGAACCACCGTCCTCTCGATCGACAGGCGGGTGCTCTAACCATTAGACCACCGCTCCCCACATAGACCACCGCTCCCCACATCATTCAGTTTGTTGTGTCTAATTCTGAATTTAAGTTTAAATTTTACTTAGAAACTGTCTAGTTAATGATGCACAGCTTGGCTATGTCAACTTCGTGCTTCCAATGTTTAGTTGAACCGTTCGTATCGTTCAAGGCCGTTGATGACATTAGATATAAGCATATTGCTTTATCCATAATGCCGAAGTCCACTGACCCAAGAGTAGTGGAAACATGCTTTGTTTACGACGCATCCTTCACGATCACATGATAACTCTTTGATAACCGACAAATGTCACATTACATATGCATAGCTGTGGGTGACCTTGTTGGTTGTGAATTAATGCACCGTAAACAGCGATAACAAAACTACGAGCCGGAACTATTATGTTTACGATGCGTCAACAAAGTCATATCTAGAAGCGTGTGAATGAAGTAGCCCTGATCGGGTGAAACCGGTAATTAATCGGCAACAATGTATAAACAAAGCTGTGACGGAATACAGGATGGTTCTTCTGCGTATGATTCAGATGTCATTGGGTCTTTCGCTAGGTGGCGCACTCGAAGTCCTGACACCAGTTGCGCGAATTGTCGTCCAGTCTAACCAGGTCCCCGGTGCACTGATACAGCGGACATTCACTGGTGACGTGGTGACGGGTGACACTCACTGGTGACGTGGTGTGCTGTGTGTCTTTCAATGTCGCACTTACACGAGGCTGATGTTGCCTATTTGATTCATACGTTGACATTGAACCGGCCGCAGCCAGTTCGTAATCGGTTGAGACGCACCAGTGAGCTTCGAATGATGTTTCTTTGATGGCGCTGTCCCACTGAATCTTGTTTTCTCCGCAGCGTCGTTGGTGATGTATTAAGCGTGTTCTAAAAAAAGGGTAGTCAACGTGGTGGAGGGTAAATACCCGACCTCTACAGCCATAATGATGGAAGCCGCGGGTGTCAGCGTGGTGGGGTTTTATTCACATATATGACTGACTTATCATGGGGTTTCTCCTATAGTCTCTTATATCACTGACAAAGTGATCAAGTTTAACATCCCCTCCTTAATTAATTTAGCGCAATCAATTTAATAAAAGAGTGCATATGAAATGTTTTACGTTGATCGAGTAACGTACGAATGTGCGAATAACAGCCTTATAATTTGTGCTGGACCGCGATTGCCCCCTTTTAGCTGAATTGTGAATGGATCCGGTCAAACAATAATTTCATCAGAACTAACACAATTACACCAACGAGGAAGCATGTCCTATTGAATAATAGATCGGTTTGATTTTTTTCGCGAAATGATTCGTAAACGAGCCGACCGAAAATTGTTATTGAATAACTAACTTTAATGTAATGCACATCGTTCAAAGTGTACTTGTTTGTTGTAGGCTGCATGATACCTATATATATATATATATATATATATATATATATATATATATATATATATATATATATATATATATATATATATATATATATATATATATATATATATATATATATATATATATATATATATATATATATATATATATATATATATATATATATATATATGTATGATATTTTTATCATTACATTTAAATCTACTAAAACCCACAATGAGTTGCGCTTCATACACCCCGCGCCCACCCCGATCCCAGCTTACTCTCCTGGCACCGCAAAGAAAAATATGCCCACCCCATACCGCCCGGCCCAACGCACGCACGCACGCACGCACGCACGCACGCACACACACACACCATACTGATACTTTCACAATGAAAAGCTGTTTTGTTAACCATACCAAGACATAACTAAAATGTTGTGTTGAAACAATAATAGCATCGATAATCGACGGAGATACCGTCTGATGTGTACAACCTTCCCCTACTCGCGCTGGGCCGAGAACCAAGTCCGATGTACATCGTTAGACTCGTTGCTCAATGTTAACTCGGGGCTGCTTTGGCTGTGACAGATTTGCTTGAACGTAATTTCTTGATTTCAGTGTAAATTATGCTTTTTCTGTTAATTATGTTTTTGAAAAGTTTTATAGAATCCGGGTCCACCTCAATATCGCCGTTATAACATGCAATGTGCTTAGTAACTGTTACATCTGAGGTGTCCCAACTTGTTGCGACTCTATCGACCGGCTCGGGTGAAAACGCTTGAACACTTGCCTGCTCCATTTCGACGTTATCTTCCCCGCCAGTTTTACATCTGAGGCGTCTTGACCTCGATATCTACGACAGGATGCAATGACAGCGGCTTGTTACAACTAAATAATATTTATTTTATAACATAACTACATGTAATATAAAACACGTTAGCGCCAGACGGGTAACCTCAAAGGTAACCCCAAAGGGGACACAATATATCACGACATGTGCTTGAGTAACGGAAACATCACATTCCTCCCTATTTAGCGTTGAACTTATAACACGAGCAGTAAATGTCAGGGTCCATATAAGTATTCGATAGATAGCAACTTTTGCCATTGATTTTAAAAATTCAAACTGATAATATGCACTGTCCAACACAAGAAATGTCTTTAAAGGAAACGTTCGGTGTTCAACTGAACTGCAACATGTTCATGAATTACCGATTCAATTGTTCAAGCGGTTTGCGCACTCTAGTAGATCTCCGAAGTTATGTAGACTTCCCGACCGCTTTATCTGCAACCTCTGTCGGCGTACGCACAGCACTAGACTGACTGACATTAGTCGGCCCCTACTTCTCCACCTGTCGACCCAGTCACTCCAACAGGATGGTCGGCCGTAGATCTCACTAAAGGTGGTGCTTGTACATCCATCACCTTCTTCTCACCCACAAACGCACGAACCCCCGTTGACATTGGCACCACTCGTCCACCGTCGATGTCACTCTTCTTGGGAATCCGGAGACGGATGTGCTCCATATGTTTTCTCCAGACTCACTCCTCAGTTAATCCGACGGTGAAAGAGACAGGACCCAATTTGGTCTGAAATGGGCAACCGTTTGGGAATACCAGCGAAGTTCACCACCCAGACCGCGTCACCCGCTTATAATTCACGAGGAGGCAACGTGGGCTTTCTACGTGGGCTTTCTACGGTCCTCTGACCCATTGTAGCTTCGGAGGTTACACGGTAATGTGACTAGAAATGATACATCGTGGTCTCCAGGTCTGGACCAATAGTTTTCTTCACTGTATTGAGTGCCTGCGCGACGTGTTCTGCAAAGCCGTTGCTTGCTGGATGGTATGGCTCACTGCGAATATGTTTGAAACGATTCCTTCTGCAGAATTCGTAACTTGTGAATGCAGTTGCATTGTTTGAAACCAAGGTACAGAACAATCCGTGGGAGGCAAACGTTTGACGAAGCTTTATTAGTTCGACAGTAGTATTCGAAGATGTCATGGCATGAACATCGATGTACTTCGAATGAGCGTCTACAATGACAAGGATCATTTCCCGTTCTAATGGACCAGCATAGTCAATGTGTACGCGATACCACGGTTTACCTGGTCATTCCCATGGGTGCAACTTGCTGTGTTCTTAGCAAACTATGCAGCGACGAACTTTGACTACAATTTCTGCATCAAGTCCTGGCCACCACACAAACCTGCGAGTTAAAGCTTTAATTTGACAATGCCAGGATGGCATTCATGAAGTTCGTCCAGTACTGTTTCTCGACCTGGTGCTGGAATAACAATACGAGATTACCACCTCAAATATCCTTGCTCTACGGATAGTTCATACTTCCTTCTCATGCAATGTGCATATTCATTGCCCACATCATGTGGCAAGCCTGTCTTCACGACATTCACAACCTTCGACAACACTAGATCTCGGATTGTCAATTGTGATATTCTAGAAGCGTTCATTGGCGTCTAATTTGACAATCGAAAGAGAGAAGGTTGTTTCCCCTGGCACTGGGACATGGAGTGTTGTTGCTAGGAGTCTGCTGAGACCATCCACATTGGACGTCTGTGTACCATGTTTGTATCTTAGGCGATACCGATAGTTTGACAACGTAAGAGCCCATCGTTGAATTCTAGGACTTGCATGTGGCGATATCAGCTTATCCTCCTTGAGCAAACCAAGAAGTGGTTTTGTGGTCTGTTTGGATAGCAACGTCTCTGCCATAAACATATTTATGGAACTGTGTGACCCCGAATGAACTGTGTGACCCCCGAATGAACTGTGTGACCCCGAATGAACTGTGTGACCCCGAATACAGTTGCAAAGCATTCCTTCTCGATTTGGGCATAATTCTTCTCAGCTGTTTGCGTTTATTTGCTCTGATCCCCAGTGCCAAGACGTATCTTTCTGCAACAATTTGTGGAGTGGCGCCAAAACTGTGCTGAAGTTCTCCAGGACCTCGTGGTGATAATTCACCATACCCAAGTAGCTTCGCAGTTCTGGCACTGACGTTGACTCTGGGGCTAGAGCGATAAACTTGTCTGTGATGGGGTGAATACCTTCAGCGTCTAGCCGATGACCAAGGTAAGAAAACAAGTTTTCCAGAAACGAGCATTTTTCCACACGAAGCCTCAGACCAGCTGTCTGTAGTCTACTAAGTAATGTAAACAAAATGTGTTTAGAATTGAGTACTCGTTTTCACGGTAAGTTTGTAATCGCAACAAATGCGTAGTTTCAGATATTCCAACCAGTCTCTACCAAGCAGACTTTGACCTGTGCCCTTTACTACCAAACATGGCAGCTGGTATGATTTCTCGTGAAGATACACATCAACAGTCCCATTGTTTGTGTCATTTCGCCGGAATAAGACCGCAAACTTGGCAAACCCTCAGAAGTAAACTGCAACGTTCGACTACCTTGTTGAATTTGTTCAAACTGTCTTGAACTGATGACAGTGACATCTGAGCCAGTGTCAATTTCCCTCACAGTATCACCATCATCATCATGTACAGTCTAACATGTCTGGCTCTGTTCGATGTGGTATGATACAGGCCCGGATTGTACTCAACGTTAGATTCATGCTGCATCATAGGCTTGTTCACACAAATACTGCTCGATTCATGTTTCACAAAGTGCATTTTATTTGCTGCATGACATACACTTGTGAAATGATTGTTCGACTGGCATTTCTATATAACCTGTGACTTGATTTCACTATCTACGTCGTAGAAACTACAGTTTTTTTAGAGAGTTGCTTTAAGCGTGCGTGAAATTTGTCTAAAGTCTCTTTCGACGCCTGCGCCCCATGGCGAAACACGAATACTCCAAACTCCACATTGTGCTGTCGAGCCAAATATTATGTTAATATACGCTTAGTATATCACACGTTGTATCAGCCACAATGCCAAGACTACTACTTAAATCAAACACCTCTTCCCCAGATTAGTATAGAAGCATTGCCTTCTTTTGATTCGAGTCCTTGATATCTTCAGCTGCGATAACGTGTTCTATGAAAACGTTATCTTCCCCGCCAGTTGTTACATCTGGGGCGTCTTGACCTCGCTGTCAACGACAGAATTTAACGACAGCTGCTTGTGACAACAAAACAATATCTTTCTATAACATAACTACATGTAACATAAAACACGTTAGCCTAAACCAACGTGGGCGCTAGACGGGAAACCCCAAAGCAGAAAACACTATATCACGAAATGTGCTTGAGTAACCGAAGCATCACAGTAACCATGCACAATTCTTACTGAACTACGGAACATGTAAATTATTAAACATGTTGCGTGTAAAAACAGATTAAAAATATTTTTTCCATGCTCGAATTCGCATGTTTAACTTGCTTTGAGTGGCGCCATCTTGCGAATAAAAGGGGCAAGATGTCGTTGCACGCAGGTTATTTATTAAAAAGGATTGATAGAGGTAAAAGAGTAGTATGCACACAATTATTAATGTTTCACTTCACTGTAGTTTTAAACTAAAACGCATTAAAAGTATTTGTCAGTTTTAGCTTAGTCGTATTGGTATATTCAACTATTTGCTGATCAGATGTATTTGCACATTGAAGTTATTTTGTTATTGATTCAATAACTGCCTGAAAACCCCCCAAAACAGCGTATTTTTATACAGCGAAATGTTAATTGAAATATAAAAATAACGTTCACGAATTATGCAGTAATTTTATTATAAAACGATTTAGGGAAAACAATTAAATAATTTGAATAACACATGACAACACTTGCGAAATGTGCGTATAGTTCTTCGCATTTGACGTACAGGGTTTGACGATTCCAACAACAAAATGTTTTCCTACTGTTAGTTGCTGCTGTGAGATTCGCTCGCAGAAGTTTTAATTTGTTGTGATTACATAATTATATGCAACACAAACGCAGCTATTGATCATTCGGGAACATTTATTGCATTTTTGCACGTATTTGACAAAAGCTCAACAGTCCACATCGAGCAACACGCGTCTGTATATAGCTGACACATTCTTCGGCAACGTCCTTGTGAGAATGTCCTCTCGTTGGACTCTAGGGGCTCACGTGATCCAGCTACGACTACTTCTTCTTTTGCTTTGTCAGCGGTCCTGGTCGAGGGAAGGGAGGGAGGGGAGGGAAGGGAGGAGGAATTCTCGTGGGAACGGGGAAGGGAGGGAGGGGAGGCAAGGGAGTTGGAAATCTCGTTGGTATGGGGATGGGTGGAACGAATGTAGGGGGTCTGATGGTAAAGGGCGGGCGGAACGTGGGAAGAGGTACTGGTGGGGGTATGCACCACCAGGTCCGGTAAGCCCTGCACACGGCGTCACCGTTACGCTCGCATATGCATTTGCAGCATTTCTTCGAGTAACATCGGCGATACGGTCCGTTACATCCGGCGACACAGCTGCAGTAGCCGTTCGGACACGACACCATGCAGTGGTCAACTGGAACAAACGCACAACAAGTAAGACACTGATTAATGTATCTGTTTCAGGTTGAATTGTTCGCATTTCACCTGCAGTGGAGTCTGTGTTGACGTTACTGTGAGGACACCCAGGAGTCGACCCTGTCACGTTCAGTAGCGCGGCCGTTGTACGTGCGTACGTGCGGGTATATGCATGCGCACTCCTTTGCTGTGTACAATGATGTATAAAACGAGTCATTATTTATAATATAGTATGATAAAACAAAATAGGCCTACCGAGAAAACCGTTCATGGAATTATATAAATTAGACATATTTGACAGTGCCTGGTAAGTGTGTCAGTGTGCTAGTCATACTTACGACATGGTCGCGGGTACGGGGGGAAGGGTGGACGTACGGGAGGCGGCACTGGCTGCGGCACGGGCTGCGGAACTAAAACAAGGAAACACAATTATTTAATATGAAGTAGGGATTATAATGATGTGATTATATTGTATTTCGTGTTATATTAGTTTCGCTATGCTGGTCAACATGAATTCGGAAGACCATTACTAGATTCGTGTAACGCAGTCTGGATAAACGTTCGAATATACGGCGTATGCGGCCACAAAGTAAACAGCAAACAATTTGTATCAACAATTGAAAATAATACCATATGTTACTTACCTATCGGCGGCCTGAAGGTGATCTAGAAAAACAAAACATAGTTATTAGTTTATATGTCTAATAATTGCAGATATGCAAGTACATAATTTACACAGAACAATTATAATCTTCAACCCTAACCAAACAACATGTGGGTCATTCCGTGTCAAATCAACCCATTTTCAGGACATTCTCAAAACTTGATATCTCAGAATTTGTTTACATTTTAACCAGTGAATAAATAACTATACCTGCACGAGCACTTCTGCAACGAAGAACGAAGCATTTACATACAAATTGTGTCTGTAACACCCTATGATGTAAACAAGGGGTAAGCGCTACAGCTACTTATTCATTGGTTAACATTTAAACAAATTGTATCTGTAACACCCTATGATGTAAACAAAGGGTAAACGCTACAGCTACTTATTCACTGGTTAAAATGTAAAAAAATTCTGAGACTTCAACTTTTTGACGATTGGTTGATTTGACGGAATGACCCTTGTACAACGACACTCACATCAGCAATGCAATGACGTTGTCTTCTACGTTGTTCTCGATTAGTTTGTATTGCATTGAACCAATATTTTAACTTGACTTTAGAGACTTGGAATTATGGCATTATCTCACTAAAATGCATAGTGCCATACATGATTTTATTTACATGCAACGTTGCTTGAAGTAAATATATTTGCATAGAAGACGTTTGTCATTTGTATTTGTGAAATAAAACAAGACATTTAAAACTGAATTTCGAAATGTGTTAAAGTAAATACATTTGTTCAGGGTAGCCTTTTTAGTAACGAGTTTAGGTTAATGCTTTGGTTGCGAACGTGATGCGAGTAATGTACTTAATCGAGTGTTAATATCGTTTCATAATGTCTCTCCGTTCCCAATGACTTGTGAGGTGAATGCAGGGCATTACGTTTATACATTCGAATATATCTTCCCAAGTGTGTTTCATAAGAATAATATCCCGTTTTTATACAACGTGCCTATTGCACAAAGAAAACATTTCAGCACATGTCAATATAAAAAACCTATTTAAAACCATAAATCTATATTGATTACAACCAGCATACAACTAACAACATGCTACGTGTGGTCTGCATTGTTATTTCGACGTTTTGACTGTTACTGCCGGTTAGTCTACTAAGAAATGTGAGTCATCGGAAGACATTTCAAGGCCACAACACAATACACATGAAAATACACAACAAACATAAGAATTACTAAGATAACTACGTGAACGCTTTAGAAGCAATAATTACATCAAGTGATACATTTGCAGCGCCCCCGATTGTCTGAGACGGTGTCGAGTAGCATAAGTTATCGGACGAGGTCGTAATCTGCGTCCTGCTATTATAGCTATTGCACCTGTTGTCCGTTAGGGGGCGCTGCAGATTACAAATTTATCGTTTTATAGGGGTAAGACCACAGTTGACCTTCCTGTTTATTGTCTCACACGAATGTAGGGCGTATTAAATAGCGATATGTGACTTTAAAGAATTCATACGATGTGACATAAGTGCAATTGAGCAGGCATATTCACAGGTTTGTTTGTAGAAGCTATTGGCTGTGAAATGGTGCATTTTTTTGAGAGTTTAAAAGGCGGAGGGATTTATGGGAATTGTTCTGCTATGGGCCACGTGGGCGCATGAATACAAGGCTATTTTTGTCAAAATTGATGGGCATCGCACGTCGGGGCGTTTTAAAAGAGCTGGAGATATGTGATTTTGATAAAACTTGGTCAGCATGTCAATGAGATGATGGCAGTTGCTGTGAAAACGTTTCAGAATTTTTAGTGGTCACGTTTTCTTATAATCTAACAAAACGTTAACATGGCCACCAATGCAATTTTCAACTGTGGTCTGACACCTATATAAGTACCGCTATTACTGTGGGAAGAGCAGGGACGTGGGCAAGGTCGAGAATGGCAGTGGGGATACGCGAAACAGCTTATTGGTGGGGCTCGCGAAACTGCAGATAATGAAAGGGACGGACAATGTGTTTAAAACATATGTAGTTTTTTGTGCGACATAGAACGTTACGACATGGATAGCATCATATAAGCATATCCATGAGATGTGATTTTACACACTGACACCGACAACAAACGAGGAAAGTAATTTAAAAATTCAAATGTTCATCTGCAATTGTGTAGGTCACGACAGCTTCGAAACGTTAACAATAGTTCCGTCGTCCTCACACGCGCCATTTTATATGCGATAACCGCACCATAACTAAAGCAAATAAGTCCGTCATAATCACAGGTGTATACTATACTGACCTCATAACTGGACGCCTATATTGGATTAGAGCATATTTTCTGCAAGTGTAATAATAATTCACATGACATATGATGATAAACAGTTAGAAAAAAACTTGAAAATAATTGTCCATAATGCGAGAGGCAGAAATACCAAAAACTTATTTTCATCTGGAGACCCCATAGTTATATTCCAATACTGTTTGGAATATGTACTGTTAGCCCTTTGAACTCGTTTCGAAAGTACTTTTTGTATTCTCTAAATTGATAATTAATTAATTTCTTATAATATAGGTTTCGTATTACTGACAGTTTGGCGAAATGGTTTGTAAGACCAACATACGAGAGCCAGTCGGTAATAAAATCCAATGGGAGAATTGTATGGATGCCTTGATCACCGACGAGTAATAAGATGGGTTATACAAATTATATGTATTTTCTAGTTGGTTGTACAACTCATACCCTATAACATCATAGTCAATGGCCTAGCAGCAAAAGTGGGCGAGGGTTTGTAATTCAGTAAACAAGTTACCCCGTGGAGCACTCACCTTGGCCGAAACTTCCTGTCGAGACAGGATCGTCAGCGCCAACAACGCCAGAGACACAACGATCAACTTCATGGTCGTTTCCCCTGATACAAAACTCTCTCAAATTCAACAGCGCTTGTAGAGATGGCTTCAACTAACAGTAGTTAAGTCGCGGTCATTTATGTTGTTTATCGCTGATTTCGTCTTTTTATTCTGCTCGTGGACGTGGCCGTTGACTGTGGTCAAGGAGTGGTGACTTGTGGGCGTGGCCGTTGATTAGTAGTCAAGGTGTGGCGGGGAGTATTCTCACATTCCGGCAGGCACGTGTTCTTCGGCACTTAGTAATTGTCGCGCGGTGAACGTTACGGTAGGCAATGTTCATTGGCACGTCAGATGTGTTGTGGGGTGATCAAAGCACGGCTAACCGAGATCCTAGTTTACGTTTAAGTACAAGCATATGGCATTCACGATAACCTCGAACTCGTTCGTTCATATATAACGTACTTACTTACTTACTTACTTACTTACTTACTTACTCCATGTGCCGTCAGGCACACAAGCCAGTATAAAGTGGGTATGTTATTGTTACAATAGTGTGTCAGTCAACGTGTCACCATTATCAAATCTTTCGAGAAAGCTTAATTAAGAAAGGAAGAATACTTTTAATCGACTCCCAACAAACCATTACGATATAACATAAATACGTTGACAGCAAACTGAAATGTTCTATAAAATATACAATAGTGTGCATACGATCGCTATGCATAAACAAAAACGGATTGTGTTTGGGAAACAGCTGTAAGATCGCATTTGCCTCCTGTGTAAATAGCGTCATACTTGTTCAATATCGCTTAGTAAGATGCCATTGTAATTTTCTGCCTTTTTTCTCGTGTTTGTGATAAATAAACTTAATTGATTTATTAATTAATAAATGAATTAATTAATTAATTCATTCATTCATTCACTCATTCATTCATTTATATGAATGACCTTTGATATAATTGTCCGCATGCTGCTCTGTTGAGACCCGGAAGTTATGTTCGTGTTCGTGAAGCTATGGCTAAGCTAAAATGTGACTTTTGTGATGCAATTCGGTTTGTTAATCTCAAGAAAGAGAGCCACAGCCAGCGGAGAAAACGACACATCGGCATAGTGAAGTATCAACGGAACTGTGCTATTTACAAATCTCGCACAATAACGTGACACTGTGATCTCTAAATAGCCCAGAAAAAATAACATATATACCCATTATTTGGGCATTTGCATAGTTTGTTGTTAAATAAAAATATTGTTGATTATCGTGATCGGATGACACAATAAGTTGTGTTCCACTTCGTGTGTGTGTGTGTGTGTGTGTGTGTGTGTGCGTGCGTGCGTGCGCGTGCGTGTGTGTGTGGGCGCGTGCGTGCGTGCGTGTGTGTGGACGATTCCTTCTACAGTTACCTGCAGTGCCTCATTAAGTTGACCCAGAATACGTGACACAGTGGTACCGCCCTGTGCCGGGTACCTGGGATTTGTCAGGCGCACTGGACACGTTGTTGACTCGCGTGTGGCCGTGATGTTGATTGATTCAACCATAACGCCGACACTCCCTTCTAACGTTCACACCCTCGAAATAAATCAAATGGGTCATCGCAATTTATGTGTCAGTCTGGTCATAAATAACTGAGAATACGTAAAGTTTGCAGGACGGCATGGGCGGTTTTAGAAATACGGACGATTTGAGGACGGATCTTTCCCAGCATCAGTCGCTGGGTTTTTCCAACGGTTCATTCTAAGCGATATCAGGGTAAGTCCTGCATTCAGTCCATATTCGATGTCAACGGTTTACCTGGCGACTGACACCAATAAATATGTTTTCATGTCTTTAGTTCACATTTATCCACCGTCGTTCCCATACACCAGGCCACTTTATTGAGCTAATGTTTATTGATACGCCATCGTAACCTATATATCATGCATTATGTATAATATTGTCAACTTAAAAAACAGATAACTCATGGTATGCCAATGTTTGGATAATGTTGCCACAAATGTGTCGTTATTACATCGAAATGGAGTCAAATATCATTGTTAAAAATGCTAATACAAAACATTGTTAAACATGCTAATACAAAACATTGTTAAACATGCTAATACAAAACATTGTTAAACATGCTAATACAAAACATTGTTAAACATGCTAATACAAAACCTGGTGTCTCGCCATACGACAAATCCGTCAGATATTTATTACCTATGACAAATGTTATGTAAGTAAACATATTGTTTAGGGAGAGGTTATTTTTAGTTTTGATAATGTGTCGTAGCACTTTGTGTCACATATGACTTCTTACATATTTTTAGAATATGCACGAAGTCATTTGGTCATGTTACACAGGACGGATATTGTAGTGCGTGGGAAAGGTCTGCCAGGGGTGATGTGTAAAGCGCTTTGAGCAGTCGCAAAGATACCGCGCTTTATAAGAACGTACCTTTTGCATGGATATAGTTCTCTTGATCGAAATCCAGTCACGTGAATCCTGTCCTTGTTCTTAAATCCACCTTTGTTGACCATATCCTGACGGAATGACCAACTGCAGCCAATAAACGTTAGGTTGGCGATATAATGCCGGACTGTCAAGTGACGGGACAGATTGTCAAGTCTTTCGTTGTAGACACGTAAAACCGTTGGTGTATTCTACTGGTGCCTATGCCAGGAGAACTAAAAAACAAAGATAACTGTGTAAACCAGTTACGGAAGATCTAAGCCTCGCTGTAGGAGCTGTGGCCGAAGAATTAATAGCAAGAAAAAAATCATGATGGTGATCATTGCACCTGTGGATTATTTAAATATAGCGAAGTAAACGTTTAAATGACCAGGTTTATGTTAATGAAATTCCTTTTAAAATAATGAATCACTTACTACTTTCCATGGATTTTTTATGTAAAAGGAAACTATGTTAGCACGCGTAAACCAATACACTGCACGTGATTCTGCCTTTTGTATAATACATAGATGTAAAGGAGAACAACTATTTATTATAAATAATTTCTAACAAGATGTACTGTATAAAGTAAATTAATTTGCCAAAAAAATGCTACATTCCTTGTTTGATTTAGTCCATTCCTATATATAAATAGCGTTGCATGATGACGGTTAAATAATTTTTTCAAGAATCTCGCATTGATTGAAAGGGTGATTAGTTACTAGCGCGATGATCTTTCACAGATGATCGCAACATATGGTTATTCCATTCGGTAATGTATTTAACTCAGGAATGCTGATAATGCAAGCATGTGGAATAGATGAAACTTCACTGGGTTCACAGAGCTTGCATTAAGAGACAGGTTTAACTTGAAAGCAATTACCAGTGTCCATCAACATCAGACCAGTGTTGTGCGTGTATGTGCAGTTTGGGACATACAGGGTGGTGTGTTTATTGTGGCTGTGGTCTAATGTTGACGGACAATGGCAATGACTGTGTTGTGCAAGTATGTGCAGTTTGGGACACACCGAGTGGTGTGTTTATTGTGGCTTTGGTCTGATGTTAATGGACACTGGCAATGACTGTGTCGTGCAAGTATGTGTAGTTTGGGACACACCGAGTGGTGTGTTTATTGTGGCTTTGGTCTGATGTTAATGGACACTGGCAATGACTGTGTTGTGCAAGTATGTGTAGTTTGGGACACACCGAGTGGTGTGTTTATTGTGGCTTTGGTCTGATGTTAATGGACACTGGCAATGACTGTGTTGTGCATGTATGTGTAGTTTGGGACACACCGAGTGGTGTGTTTATTGTGGCTGTGGTATGATGTTGGTGGACACTGGCAATGACTGTGTCGTGCAAGTATGTGCAGTTTGGGACACACCGAGTGGTGTGTTTATTGTGGCTTTGGTCTGATGTTAATGGACACTGGCAATGACTGTGTCGTGCAAGTATGTGTAGTTTGGGACACACCGAGTGGTGTGTTTATTGTGGCTTTGGTCTGATGTTAATGGACACTGGCAATGACTGTGTTGTGCAAGTATGTGTAGTTTGGGACACACCGAGTGGTGTGTTTATTGTGGCTTTGGTCTGATGTTAATGGACACTGGCAATGACTGTGTTGTGCAAGTATGTGTAGTTTGGGACACACCGAGTGGTGTGTTTATTGTGGCTGTGGTCTAATGTTAATGGACACTGGCAATGACTGTGTTGTGCATGTATGTGTAGTTTGGGACACATCGGGTGGTGTGTTTATTGTGGTTGTGGTCTGATGTTGATGGACACTGGCAATGACTGTGTTGTGCGTGTATGTGTAGTTTGGGACACATCGAGTGGTGTGTTTATTGTGGCTGTGGTATGATGTTAATGGACGCTGGCAAAGACTGTGTTGTTCGTGTATGTGTAGTTTGGGACACATCGAGTGGTTTGTTTATCGCACGAGGCCGTAACATTTATGTGAGCTAAAAATGGTTTTTATTTTAGACACAAACGGTTGTTGAGATTAGTACCAATACAATATAAAAACCTTCTGCTGAACAAAGCAATCCATTGTCATCTGACTCGACCTAACGTTATCCATGCAATAATTAATTGGAAATGGAAAATTCGCTTCACGGTCACAAGGCGTTGCACGTATTCTTACGAAATATACAAATTGCGCAGGAAGTTACTTTCCGAGCAGTTTGCAATGCGTAAACATCACGACTATCTATTTTCGTCGAGACGTTCTGTTCCATGGGAAGAGCTCAAAAAGATGTATGACACATATTGTCCGTCAATACGTGTCTGTAGGCATGTCGTCCTTCAAACACAAGGCCCACGTCTACGTTTAACCGCCTCGTGTGCAACTCTTATATAAACAAAGGGGTCTGTGACGGCATAGACACAGTCTCCTGAGACAACGACAAGAGTTATTGACGTTCGCGAAGTTAGACCTTGTGCAACTCAGTCATGAAGTTGGCAGTGGCGTTGGCGCTGCTTGTCGTGCTGGTGATTCTGCCGCAGTATGAGGCGGCCACACAGGTGAGACTATTCGTGATTGCAGCTATTTTTATTCATATCCTAAAGCAACTAAATAAATCTGATTACTTGTTTGACAGAGTTTAACAATATTCCTTTCACACAGACGATCAATTCGCACGTTTAACATGATATTTAACTTCGTTTTTCAGGTTCGCCCTCCAACCCATTGTAAGTACGCCATTTGATTTATTCGCTGCTTCATATCGTATCTCTGATTGCCAAGTTCCTCCTTGTCACGTTTCAACTGTTGTATTCAACTGAGATGTTGTCAGTACAGGCGGCGTAGGAAGTGCAGAATGTGCAGTTTGATGTAACATCTATGAATGAGTTATTCACACACCACTGTCATTGATGTATACACTATTTGATGTCATCCAATATTGATGTTTTTTGATGGAATTAATTATATCGATTTCCAATTTAACATAATATTGGTGTGTCGACCCAGGTCTGATGAAATATTAAAGTTATAACACGATCAGTATATTTTTTGGATTACAACTATTTATAAATGACTTTTTAAATTATTTTCAGGGCCGGTGTATCCATTTTGCCGTGAGTATTATATATTAGTATATTATTATTAGCTTTGCTTGCCGTGTTATTGGTACTCCATTTTCATCTCAGTGTACATAGAACGTTGTTCAACATATAAAATGTGCCAGTTCAACGTTAAAACAACATGATTTTGATAATCCAAAACAGATAATTCCTGCTGTAGTAAATTGTGGGGCTAAAGTGGAAATGTTATCTTTTCCCAAAACACCTCATATATCACAAACAGGCATGCACGCACGCACATGCACAAGCACACAAATACACAAGCGTATATATATATATATACACAAACACGCACTTACACGCACACGCAAGCACACACATAAGCGCACTGTCATGCATATGTACGCACGCACACACGCACACACGTACACACACGCACGCACACACACACACACACACACACACACACACACACACACACAAACACACACGCACGCACACACACACTAAAGTATTACGACTTACATAAGAGCGGTGTATCTCTCAGGGCGGTATTGCCAGGTGTCGTGTCCGAACGGCTACTGCAGCTGTGTCGCCGGCTGCAACTACTTACCACACTACCCGCGTCCTAGATGCTACTGGAGAAAGTGCTGCAAATGCACGTGTGCGCGGCCGAGTGGAGATGCCGTGTGCAGGACCTACAGAGATTGGTCGTGTCCGCTCCTCTCTAAGCCAACAGTGTGACGTGTTGTTCTTTGTGGCAACTGACAGGCCGTAATACAACGGAAGAACGTGTAAACGATGATGTGCTTAATGAAACGTTAAACATTTTTCTTGTTTGTTGTTCTTCGATTATAGATGACACACATGCAACCACATATGACTTACATACATGTATTGATCAATGCAAGAGATAACAGTCGAATGATTTGACTTGATACATTTTCTCGAACACAACCACATCACCAAACTTCGGTATTTCATCAAAATACGTTATACTGCAATACGAACAGTAACTAAATAAAAAAATTAGGCATTCCGTCGGTAGAGAAGACATGCAATAATGCGCATATGTATGTTTGTGTGTGTGAGTGTGTGTGTGTGTGTGTGTGTTTGCACACGCGCGCGAGTGTGTGTGTGTGCGTTCAAGTACTGGAATTATGTATGTTCAAGTCAGCCGTCGATGCATAAGAAGGCATGTGCTAATGAAGCAGGCGAGACTGGTTCGTCTACCTATATTCCTGTCTCACTCCAAGACGTATACCGATGGTAAAAGTTGTTCAGCTATATGTGCTAAAACGTGACTGCATGCCTCTCAACCTGCACTGACGTCACGTTACAATGACGCCACCTGGCAACAGACATGAATCTCATAACGAACCATGCGCCCCTTCTCCTGTACAAGGATATAGGTCGGAGTTTTTACCAATATATTAGGAATGTAGATTTAAAGACCTAGAAGGCATCAGAGTAAAGCATAAACAACATTCGTTATGCTAATAATACCTGGCCTGACAGCTGAATCACAGGGACAGTTGCACAGACTACTAGATATTATTGTTGTTACAGAAAGCGAAGAAAGAAAGCCTATTATTGAATTGTAAGAATACAATATGGTATAGCTTCAAAGAAAGCATCAACGACATGCAACGACGTAACAGTTAATGGAGATATGTATAAGCAACAAAATTCGAAACCATTGTAACATTAGGTTGCATATGTGATCAAGAAATTAAAAAAACAATTTAATAGAACACAAGGAAAACAAGTCAAGTCTTCTGAAGAATAGGAATATATCGATGCAAGCCAGGACAATAATATTCAGGTGCTACATGTGGTCTACATTGTTATATGGGAATGAAACATATACAATAAATAAGCATATGGTGAATGGATCATCATCATCATCATGCTGTCAGTCGCTATGCGACAAAGACTGCTTTAATTTCTTGACCGCCGTACTCCATTTAGTTCTCTGCTGTGAGAGTGATGTCCATGAGTCGGTCTTTATGTCTCTCAGCTTGAGGTTTCTCTTGATGGTATCCTTGAACCGGAGACGAGGGCGTCCTCTCTGTCTGTGACCAGAAGACAATTGAGAGTAGAGGATCTGCTTTGGTAGTCTGTCTGATGACATCCTCATGAGGTGTCCAGTCCACAGGAGATTCTTTTTGATCAGAAGATCTTCCATAGAGGGCAGCCCTATCCGACCGAGTATTTCCTTGTTTGTCACTTTGTCCTTCCAGGTTAGCCTCATGATCGAACGCAGATGTCGCATCATGAAGGCATGCAGCTTTTTCACCTGTCGTCTGTACACTGTCCAGGCCTCGGCTCCGTATAGTAAGGTGGATAGCACAATTGCCTGGTAGATCTTGCCTTTGACCCGCGTGGACACATGGTGGTTGTTCCAGAGTCTCTGTCGTAATCGGCCGAAAGATGCGCTAGCCTTGGCCATCCTCCTCTGTATTTCAGCATCAATGCGTCCATCACTTGATATAGTGCTTCCGATGTAGGTGAATTCCGGAACAGAGTTCAGTTTGTTTCCATCAACCATGATATCCTCCTCTCGGGTTCTTGTAGAGTTGGGTTGGTACAGCACTTCCGTCTTCTTGATGTTAATCTTCAGGCCGAACTTCTTTGATGCATCGGATAAAGCATCCACTATTCTCTGGATCTCTTCAGCGGAGTGGGCGACCAGTGCACTGTCATCTGCGTATAGCAGCTCTCTCACAAGTATTTGGGTAGTCTTGGTCTTCGATCTGAAGTGTGCGATGTTGAATAGGTCAGCGCTCTGTCTAGACTGTATATAGACGCCATCTCCCATGCCTCGGAAAGCCTCGACAAGCATTGCTGATAGGAAGATGGAGAAGAGCGTGGGGGCCAGTACACAGCCTTGCTTGACACCATTGGTAACACCGAACGTTTCCGAGACTTCCCCTCCAACACTCACATTCGCCATCATTCCCGTATGTAGAGCCTCGATCATGGTTGTGAATTTCTCTGGGCATCCATATTTCCTCAGTAGCTGCGATAGCCCAGTCCTTCCGACTGTATCAAACGCCTTCGTGAAGTCGACAAATACTATATATAGTGGTCGGTCCTGCTCAATGCACTTTTCTTGTAGTTGTCGAAGACAAAATATCATGTCCGCTGTGGTCCGGTTGGATCTGAAGCCACACTGTGTCTCCGGAACTACTTCTGGTGTTATGTGAATAGATAGTCTGTTGAGCAGGATCCTGGCGAAGATCTTGCCTGCTATGGAAAGAAGAGAGATTCCTCTGTAGTTTCCACAGTCTGTTCGATCTCCTTTCTTGTAAATGGTTACAATGCTGGCATCCTTCCACGCTTGTGGTACAGAACCCTCCTCCCACGCTTTGGTGATTAATTGGTGCAGTCTGTTGGACATATTGTCTCCTCCGTGCTTCCATACTTCAGCAGGAATTCCATCACCCCCAGGTGCTTTGCCATCTTTCAGGCCGGCGATTGCTCTAGCCATCTCATTCATGTTTGGAATCTCATCAAGGCATGTGTTGGTAATGCGCTGCTGGATGTTGACAAGAGCTTCATGTTCTATGTCGCCAGGGACGTTGAGTAGTTTTTGGAAGTGTTCACTCCATCTTGCCACAACTCTCTTGCTGTCAGAGAAGGTCTCCATTCCATCTGTTGACTTCAGGTGAACAGGTCCCTTTTTCGCGGGTCCCCACACTTCCTTCAGTCCATTGTAGAAGCCCTTCATGTCATTTCTGTCTGCAGATCTCTGCAGCTCCTCTGCCTTCATTTCCCACCATTCTGACTTCAGGGCACGGGTGCGTTTTTGTAGCAGTCTGCAGGCATCTTTGTACGCTGCAGTGGTGGATCTAGTACTCCTGGTCTGCAACACTCTCTGGTGGGATTGGTCTCTTCTGCTTATTAGATTTTGTAGCTCCTGGTCGTTGGGGTCGAACCAGTCCTGGTGTTTTCTGTCTGGCTTGCCGAGAAATGTTTTAGCTGTGTTGTATACTACCTGTTGCAGAGCTGCCCATTCCTCATCTGGTGTTGAGCTTTCCTTCTCCTCCCATTGGGCGAGACCGCTGTCCATCTCCTGCTCGAAGCTCTCCCTATGACTGATGGTACGTAGTTTTGCTGTGTTTAGCTTGGTCGGTTTTCTTACCCCTTGTCTGTTGTGCTTTTGTCGTACTCTAAATGCCACTTTTGACCTCAGCATATGGTGATCGGTCCAGCAGTTAGCTCCACGCATGGCTCGAGTACTGTGGATGTCCATCTTATCCCGACACCTCGTGATGATGAAGTCGATCATATGCCAGTGTCTGGAATGAGGATGCATCCAGGTGGTCTTGCGTTCATCCTTCTGCTTGAACATGGTGTTCGTCACTATCAGTTCGAACTCAGAGCACAAAGCCAGTAGAAGCTCGCCATTGGAGTTGCGTTTCCCGATCCCATATTTGCCCATGACCATGGTCCATTTGTCATTGTCTCTTCCTATCCTTGCATTGAAGTCTCCTATCAGCAGTAGCTTATCGGTACGAGGGATGCCTCTGAGCGTACTTGACAGCTGGTTGTAGAAAGCCTCCTTGTTATCGTCCGGGTTTGTCATTGTTGGAGCGTAAACACTGATAATTGTAGCATAGTTGTCCTTGCTCAGAGGTAGTCTCATCATCATGATTCTGTCACTTACTGGCCGTGGCATTTCTGTCAGCATTGTCACGATGTCCTTCTTTACAACAAAGCCCACTCCAGCCTCCCTTCTCTCTCCTTTGGGTCTGCCACTCCAGAAGAAAGAGTATTCCAAGTCATTAAGACTACCAGACTCTGAGAACCTTGTTTCGCACAGGGCGGCAATGTCTATATTGTACTTGGCGAGTTCCATTGCTACTAGTGCAGTACGTCTTTCCGGTCGGTCGGCTACTTCTCGGTCGAGGAGAGTCCTGACGTTCCATTGAGCGATTGATAGTTGTTCTCTTCTTCCTAGCTGATTTTTCACTGTCGACGGAAGATGAGGTCGAGCAGCGCGGTCCTTGGTAACCCGGGCGACGACCGGTCCGGTATGGTAATTCGTGCGGTTGTGCATTTCATGAGAGCTGCTTGCAAAAAGTGTTGAAGTGCTGCTGGCTTTTGCAAGTTACTAGCGGCACTCTCTCGGGGAGCAAATAGAGGTCTCACACCGGCAAGAACACGTCAAGACAGGCGCGAGCTATTTATCCCTGCAGTGGCTGGTCGGGAGATGTTGGGAGTTCCATTCATCAACCACCCTTGATGCTGCCACAATGACATGGTTTTCTGTTAGGGTTTGCTCCCTTAGCCTTCGGTTCTGTCGAGAACCTGTATCACAAGGCAGTGATTTTCAACTCTGCAATGCAGGGGCGTCGAACTCCCTGAGGTATTGTAGTACCAGAGGTACTGTAATACTTGCATACATAAATGGATGTGAATGGATACATTAGTTAAAACATAGATATGGTTATCGAGTGAACACAACACATAACAGATGAATAGAAATAATCATAAACGAAACATTCAAAAGAAACGATGAAACGTTGTTAATTTACTACGTCTACTCATGCGAGAGCTAAGCTCAGGTCTGAATAGAAACTTTTCTCAAAAACAATGGAGCGCTGTTCAATAGTTACGTTGTTATTCATACGAGAGCTGCAGTCGGGTCTGAATGTAACACATTTCCATGATAAATTTTTCTGTAAATTGTCAGTCAACAGCACTGTAGATCTACGCATTTCTCGGGGGGGTGTTTATTGGCGACAATGAAGGTGTGAATTGGTAAATGTTTAAAATATACAATCCACAAAGGAATACACACATATTAACACATCTTTTTCATATGTGTTAATAGCAATAATTTTGTGTATTGCATTACCTTTGCTTAAAGTCTTTTCGTCTGTTTTATCACGGATTGTCAAAGTATTCGACACACATCAAATGAGAAGTTAGAACGTTTCGTCAGTTCGTCTCGGCAGACGGTAGTACCAGTAGCGACATCTGGCGACACGGCCGATCAGATAAGGCATCATGCACTGAGTTCAACACCAGTGATTGATATGATGATAATGATGATGATGGCGACAACGACGACGACGACGACGATGGCGAACCAGTTAACTGTTAACCCATGCAGTGTTCAATATATGTGTCAAATGTATTGTATGTGTGAAAGGGATTGTATGTGTGAAATGGATTGTATGGTTGAAAGGGATTGTATGGGTGAAATGGATTGTATGGGTGAAAGGGATTGTATGGGTGAAAGGGATTGTATGGGTGAAAGGGATTGTATGGGTGAAAGGGGTTGTATGGATGAAAGGGATGGTATGGGTGTCAGTTCATACCTTCTTAAAGTATTTACCTCTTAGAGAAAACAACAAGAGTGTCCAACATGTTGGTTAAAACCTTTTATTAAGCTCGACATCTTTTACATACACGAACGTCCGTCCGTTTTATTAAGCTCGACATTGTTTACATGCACAAAAGTCCGTACGTTTTATTAAGCTCGACATCGTTTACATGAACGAACGACCGTGCGCTTTATTAAGCACGACATCGTTTCAATGTACGAACGTCCTTCCGTTTTATTAAGCACGACATCGTTTCAATGCACGAACGTCCTTCCATTTTTTTTAAGCACGACATCGTTTGCATGCACGAACGTCCGTCCGTTTTATTAAGCACGACATCGTTTGAATGCACAAACGTCCGTACGTTTTATTAAACGCGACATCGTTTACATGCACGAACGTCCGTCCGTTTTATTATGGACTGTCAGTTGTCATAATGGGACAACTTCGGGTGCGATTTGAAATGTCTCTTCAAGGCTTCCTGACCGACAAATATGGGCACCACCAGTACTTGTAGGCTCGGCACACGGCGTCTGCACGCGAACACTGACAAGTGCAACATTTTCTCATGAAGCACGTCATACTCAGGTAGGGATAGTAGCCGGCGACACAGCTGCAGTAGCCGTTCGGGCACGACACCTGACAATACCGCTCTGAAAGAAATGCCTTTTATATAGGTCATGCGAGTTAAATATGGTGGAATGTGAGTGTGTGCATGCGTGTGTGCGTGAGTGAGTGGATGAGTGCGTGCGTGCTTGTGTGCGTGAATTCGAGTGTATGTTTGTGGTTTTGCATGAATAAATGTGTAGGTGAGTGTGCATGTTTTCCCGAGCGTGCGTGTTTAAGATATATGGAAGTTCTGTGCGAAAATAATATTTCCAGTTTAGCACCCTGTTAAATAAAACACAATTTACGGTAGCAGTGTGAATGTAATATACACATGGCACGTTTGACACGTTCAACAACTTTCTACGCACATTAGGGTTAAAGTAGAATACTAACGACGAGGCTTAGATAATAAAGTGTTGTATATATCACACTCACGGCATTTGCCTGGAACAACTGACCCTGGAAATAACAAAAACGTAGTATATAAATACATGCATTAACATGATATTTAATGTTTTTATAGAGACAAAACTTAATTACAAATATTGTGTTAGCAGACGTGTACACCGGACACGCTTGTGTGTGTGCGTGTGTGCGTGCGTGTGCATGTATGTGTGTGCGTACGTGCGTACGTGCGTACGTGTGTGTGTGTGTGTGTGTGTGTGTGTGTGTGTGTGTGTGTGTGTGTGTGTGTGTGTGTGTGTGTGTGTGTGTGTGTGTGTGCGAACAGCGTGCGTGTGAATGCAGGCGTGCGTGCGTGCGTGCATGCATGGGTGTATATACTTGCATATGTATGTATGTGTGTGTATGTGTGTGTGTGTATTTGTGTGTGTGTGTGTGTGTGTGTGTGTGTATGTGTGTGTGTGTGTGTGTGTGTGTGTGTGTGTGTGTGTGTGTGTGTGTGTGTGTGTGTGTGTGTGTGTGTGTGTGTATACTTGTGTGCATATATGCGTGTATGTATGTGTGTGTGTGCGTGCGTGCGTGCGTGCGTGCGTGCGTGTGTTTGTCAAAATACAACATGTGACATATGTCGTGGAGAAAGAAAATGAGAGACATGTGATATGAAGCTCGTTACCCAATATAATGGCTGAACAGTATCGAACAAATCAACTGGTCTACTTACGCCTAGGGGGTGGGGGCGGGGGCTGAAAAATAAAAGTTGATATCATGTTACAACAATCAAATTGCATAAATGTGTTGCAAGAATATTGTATTATCCGCTACGAGGACAAGCGTACGTGCGTGCGCCCGTGTGTGCTCGTGTGTACGTGCTTTTGCGTGTGCGTTTGCGTACATATTTGTTCAGTGTGTTTATTGTCTGATTATGGTAACTAATATTATTAAAGGTGCAAAAATAAACAAATGCTTTAACTAGGCGAAGGTGAGGATTTTAAACTAACCGTTATCGTCTGATACTGTGGCACAATCGCCAGCACCACCAGCACCATCAACGCCACTGTCAACTTCATTCTGACTTGCACAAGGTTTAACTTCGCGAAGATCAAAAACCCATGTCGTTGTCTCAGGAGACTATGTCTTGGCTGTCACGGACGCCGATATTTATACGAGAGCTGCACACGAAGCGGTTAAGCATAAAAAAAAATTGTTTTTGGCATGGCAGTTGTTTGGACAGACGTGCAGACAGACACGCATTGATGTATTAGAATGTGCCGTAGATATTTGCCCATTTTATGAAACTGAACGCTCGTCACCATAAAAAATTGCGCATTATCAATGGAACTATGCCAATGCAGTCGTGGTGCGCCCATGAACACATCTTCCAAATCCTATGCAAATCGCCTATGTAATCTTTTTACGATATCAACATTGATAACCCAACCGCAGTTCTGCAGCTACTGCTTGATCAACACACGTTACTACATTTTGCAATAGTATGTGATAAATCGTTGCTTCGCTTCAATAAGACCTGTTGGGCAGGAATGCGACGATGACGCGCTGAATGGATGATTGACTAGCGTCGCTGTCGTAGGTTATTTCACACATCATCGACGTTCTAAACGCTACTTCACGTCCACGAGGCTGTTAATGTTTCTTCATCGACGTTGTGAAGCATTGTTGTAGATGTCACATCTATGACGTTGTAGATGTTACTCCCACGAAGCGGTAAATGTTTCTTCATCGACGTTATGAATGGTACATCGTTGTTGTAGATGTCACATCTGTGACGTTGTAGTTGTTACTTCCACGACGCGGTAAATGTTTCTTCATCGACGTTGTAGATGGTACATCGTTGTTGTAGATGTCACATCTATGACGTTGTAGATGTTACTTCCACGAAGCGGTAAATGTTTCTTCATCGACGTTGTGCATGGTACATCGTTGTTGTAGATGTCACATATGTGACGTTGTAGATGTTATACTTCCACGACGCGGTAAATGTTTCTTCGTCGACGTTATGAATCGTTGTTGCAGATGTCACATATATGACATTGTAAATGCTACTTCCACGGTGTAGTAAATGGCGCTTCCACGGGAGTAGAAATGTTACACACAAGAAGTTGTAAATAGTACTTGCAGGGTTTTGTAGATCGTACTTGCACGACGATGTAAATAATAATTCCACGGCATTGTAAACGTTACATCCACGACGTTATACATTGTGCTTCCACGGCGTTGTAAGTGATACTTCCAGGCTTGTAAACAGTACTTCTCCGACGTAATAGATGGTTCTTCCATGGCGGATCACTGCAGACATGCAACGATTATAAAAAAAAACATATGTATGCATCATTTTTTAAAAGACAGATGAAAAGACAGTCAGGAGAAAGGCCTGCAAACTATTTCCATTTCTTTTCCTGGTGGGCGTTGGCGGGACCATAAGAACATCTACCAAAGAAAAGAGAATGATATACAATGGACACTACGACAACAACTAGATGATCTCGACTTTGCCGATGATCTGGCTCGTCTTTCACACAACCAGAAACAAATGCCACAAAAAAAACTCAATAACAGAAAGCAGCCACGTTAGGATTTAATGTGAACAAAATCAAAACCAAGATCAACAGCCCAGTTACACTACAAGGAGAAATCTTAGATGAACTACAGTCTTTCACGTATCTAGGGTGCATGGCGAACACAAACGGATGAACGGAGAGTTATGTAAAAGTTAGGCTTGGGAAAGCAAGGGCAGCCTTCATCGTGCCTAATAAAACATGAGAGCCCAGATAAATGTCATTACAAACCAAGCTACGCATCTTTAACTCAAAAGGTTCTGCTGATGTGTTGATCAGAGACATAGCGTATTACACATGCCATGTTACAGGAGATCCAAGCTTTCGTAAATAAGTGTCTAAGAAGAATTCTAATGATATGATGGCCAAAAACAATTAGCAATGAAGCACTATGCGAAAGAACAAACCAAGAACAAATCGAACATCAAATTAGTTGGTTATGTCATACTCTCAGGAATCCAACACAATGCAACACATCACAATACAGGCCCTCACGCGGAACCCTCAAGGTAAACGAAATAGGGGAAGGCCAAGAAACACCTGGCGCAGAGAAGTGGAAGCACATATGTCAAAAGAAGAAGTGCAAACTCAAAACCATGTCCGGTGGAAAGGATTCGTTGACGACCAACGCGTGAAAAGGCGTAAGTCAATGTTAGTCATAATTTCTCAAAACTTGCTATTTTGGCAGCGGTGTTTAGGTCAGCGCCAAGACGCGTTACAGTATGGTGGGGGTTCACAAATATTAATAAATGGCGGACGTACTTTACGGATAAACGCTGTGACACAAAATATCACCCAGGGCTACACATAGAAGCACTCAAAAATACACTTTAAAACAAGATTGGAAGACAATATAAGAAAGCAATGTGACTACTGAATTAAAACTACTTCAAGCAAGCCATCGTCAAACCAATGACTAAACGCAGTAATCAGATAATGAGACAAGTTAAAACATAATATAAATATTACGATCTTGAGCAACACGTCGACACAGAGCCCATAAGAACTACGTTTTAGTTAATATATAGACTTGTTTACCACGCTGCATAACTGGTGTATGTAGGTAAGGGTTTATGTATCGCACCAACAAATGCGACATTCTGACTGCTCGTTTGAATAGAAACATCTATTTTCGTACACATAAGACATAACCGTCACAAAAGACTAGTGAAGCGCCATTCAAAGATAAGTATGCTAAGGGCTCGTGCGAGTGATCTACAATCTTAGAATAGCTTAACTGCTGCTGTGAAAATAACGATATTTAGATGTGTCGGCCAAAGAAAAATATCACATTACTGTTGACTGCTACACTGCAGTGAATTTAACTGAATTTTTCAAGTTCAAGTTACGTGCGTGCATGCGTGTGTGTGTGCGTGCGCGTGTATGTGTATATTGTTCTTCTTTGGTCCTTTGATCTTTTTCTTGTTTTTTCCATGAGTGCAGTTCTTATTTTACCCATCGACCTTGTTGTTCTGTCCTTTGATCAAGTTCTTGTTCTGTCCTTTGATCAAGTTCTTGTCCTGTCCTTCGATCAGCTGTGTATAGTGTCTCGTGTGGTTGACTGAGGAATCGTGAAGACTAAGCGTTGACTTCTGCATAGTGATGACGACGGCGTTTCTCTTCCTGTACAGCACACGTGTTAATCTCTAGCACATCGAACACCATGACGTCACGTCGTGGGTTATATTCAGTGGCACCAGGACATCGAACGGTTCAGCAACCTTCGCATACCTTCTAATCAAACGTAGTCAAAGGCCACGATAATGTTATCATAAATCACTTTGTTGCTGATGTTTTCCGAGAGTTTAATTTGACTGATTTTCAAAGTACATCAAATAAATTTGTTTAACTTTTCTTCAGTGGAGTCTCGATTGACGGAAGTACCAATAGTGGCATTTGGTGACACAAGCAGTCAGCTCGTAGAACAAGCAACAAGAGTATCCAAATGTTTGGTTGAAACCTTTTATTAAGCACGACATCGTTTACACGATCTCAAGTCCATCTGTTTTATTACGGACTGTCAGTTGTCATAATTGGACAACTTCGGGTGCGACTTGAAATGGCTCTTCAAGGCTTCCCGCCCCGCATATGGGGGCACCACCAGTGCTTGTAGGCTCGGCACACGGCGTCTCCACGCGAGCACTGACATGTGCAACATTTTATCACGTTGCATACCGTAATAAACTCTGCCCGTCTGTAGCAGCCGGCGACACAGCTACAGTAGCCGTTCGGGCACGACACCTGGCAGTACCGCTCTGAAAGAAACGTCTTTTATAAACCATGCAAGTTAAATGTGGTGGAATGCGTGCGTGCGGGCGTGCGTGCGTACGTGCGAGCGAGTAAATGTGGGTGCTTGTGCATCACTTAATGTGTAGGTGCTTGTGCAGGGTTTTCGGTTCGCGTTTAAAATACTGGGTGTTCTGTACGAAGGGAACATTTCAGTTTATCACTCTTTTAAATAAGACCCAATTTATGGTAGCAGTGTGAATGTCTTTACACGCATTGGGGTTAAACTAGAATGCTAATGACAAGGCTGAGATAATAGAGTATTTGTATTATATCATACTCACGGCATCTGCCAGGGAGAATTGATCCTGGCAAAAATAAAAAGGTAGTATATAAAAATACATGCATTAACATGATATTTAATGTTTTGTGGAAATAAAACTGGTATTGTACATGTCAGCTATAAAGAACATTAACATTTGAAACGTGTAGATCGGACACGTGTGTGTGTGTGTGTGCGTGCGTGCGTGCGTGCGTGTGTGTGTGTGTGTGTGTGTGTGTGTGTGTGTGTGTGCGTGCATGCATGTATGTATGTATGTATGCATGTTTATATGTATGTATGCATGTATGTTTTTATGTATGTATGCATACATGCATGCTTGTATGTCTGTTTGCATGTATGCATGCATGCATATATGAATGTATGTATTTTATGTATGTTTTATGTATCCATGCGTCTATGTGTGTTGCATGTATGTAGCTACGTATGTATGTATGTATGTATGTATGAATGCATGTATGTATGCATGCATTCATGCATGCATGTATGTATGTGTGTATATATGTATGTATTTATATATGTATGTATGTATGTATGTATGTATGTATGTATGTATGTATGAAACATAAACAGCGCACAAAACATGCAAAAATAAATTCATTCAGTTCATACTTTTAATGTCAAACTGTAAGTTCTGCACCTCCTACGCCACCATTCGAAATACATGTGAAATATAACAATCATTAGAAACTCTTTACCCAATAAAGTGGCTGGACAGTATCGAGTAAATCAAATGGTCTACTTACGTCCAGGGGGTGGCGGCGGGGGCTGAAAATAAAAGTTGTTATCACCTTAGACTGAGCGAGTCTAACAATCAATGGTATAAATGTATTTTATTGTCCGCTACGAGGACAAGCATGCGTGCGTGCGTGTGTGCGTGCGTGCGTGCGTGCGTGCGTGCATGCGTGCGTGCGTTGGTGGATATTTGTCCAGGGTGTTTATTGCCAGGTAACTATTAGTATTAAAGTTGCAAAAATAAATAAATGTTACCGCTTCAATTGGGCGAATGTGAAGGTTATTAAACCAACCGTTTCCGTCTCATACTGCGGCAGAATCGCCAGCACCACCAGCACCACCAGCACCACTGTCAACGTCATTCTGACTCGCACAATGTCTAACTTCGCATACGTCAACAACTCTTGTTGTTGTCTCAGGAGACTGTATCTTCGCCGTCACAGACGCTGCTATTTATACGAGAGCTGCACACGAGACGGCTAAGCATAAAAAGGCTTTCTGTTGGCGTGGCAGTTTTTTTTTTTTGAAGGGCTGACATGAGACAGACACGCATTGGTGGATTAGAATGTGCCGAACGTATCTGCCCATTTTATGAAACTGAACGTTCGCAATGGCTACATATTGTAGTGGTATTTCCTTTATTCAAATACAAACGGATGAGCCCGAATAAACGAGAAACCTTGTAGACCAGGTCTATTTGAAGTGACGTCTTCTCTTATATTTACATATGGTAATGGCTGTAATAGAAATGTTCAGATTTCTTTATTATAATCATACCTGTCAGTCTTTTCTTAGCAGGCAACAAAACAGTAGGATAATTTCAAATATCTGAAAACGTAAAAACATTCGCAGGTATCACTATATTAACAAGGCATTATCACTGGAGCAATGCCGAAGCAGTCGTGGTGAGCCCATGAACAAATCCTATGCAAACAGCCTATGTAATTTTTTACGATATGAACATTGATAACCCAACCGTAGTTCTGCAGCTACTGCTTGATCAAAGGACGTTACTACATTTTGCAATGGTATGTGATAAATCGTTGCTTCGTTTCAATAAGACCCGGTACAAACCGGCACCGTTACTCCACACCAAACAACTCAATCCAGTGACGTGTTGGGCAGGAATGCGACGATGACGCGCTGAATGGACGATTAACTAGCGTCGCTGCGGTTACTTCACACATCCATGAGGTTCTAGACGCTACTTCACCGCCGTTTTATATGTTACTTTCACGATGCGGTAAATGTTACTCCATCGACGTTGTTAATGGTAATTCCACGGCGTTACAGATGTCACATATATGACGTTGTAGATGTTACTTCAAATGCGTCGTAAATGCTACTTCTACGAACTTTTAAATGGTACTTTCACGACATTGTGATTGGTACTTCCGCGGAGTTGTAAATAGTACGTCCACGACGTTGTGAACGGTACTTCAACGACATTGTAGATGGTACTTCCATGCAGGAGCATGACGTCATGCGCTTTCCGGTGTCTCCCCTAAAACATCATTCGCAACAACTAATTTAGCCCATCGCAAATCCTGTTCGCTGATGTCCAAATATATAGTGTGTGAGTAGACTATGTAACATCCGCAATCGATATAAAAAAATGCGTATTTTTTAAATGTTCAAAAGAATTGACTTCAGTCGTTAGATCTGGTAAGGCTCAACATAATAGATATCCACAAAGGTAGGCACTCTGCGGGTCTACGCCGTGACTTCCATCCTCTCGCCGATCAAATTGCACAAAGTTACGAAATTTCACCAAGGGTGAAATTCGTGAGTCTTCAGCGTTTCCATGTTCACTTCAATTAATGTTTTATCAAACATTAATAGTTAACAGTTTGTCTGGTGATTTCTCAAAATCTGCGCATAAAAGTTGCACAAACGAGCTAGCATGTTGCAGTGGATACTAGGTACGTTTGGTATTTTACAAACTGAGCTTGAAACGAAAATAGCGAAAAAATCGAACTGAGGAGAAACCTTTATGAGAGTTGAGGAGATACCTTTAAGAGAATTGAACAAAACTGACCAAGTAATATTATTTATTATTTGTAAACTTCACCATCAAAGCCAGCCTTACATTAAACACATTTCCCGTTTGCATATACCGCTGTGTCACAGACAAGTACCTACACGTGTGCGTAAGTTATTTCAGTTAATAATAAGATCACGGAACCCCGTGATTCATTGACCGTAGCGAATGGCTTTGAAGACCCCGTCCTCCTGCGTCGCGTGCATTATAGGCGGACCTCAAAGACCAGTCGACTGTCGTAGTCCTTTGCACTTCGAGTGGAGGGACATAAAACGTGTTTACGAGACGCAGTGAATATAAATTATACTGGAGGTAGCTACCGCCAAGTTGCGCTATAATGCAGGAGATCGGTGGATGAACACATAATTTAGTAAAGTTTGACATCATGAGAAGTTACAATACAATCGCAGTTTAAATTATCTTGTTTTAGCTACAGAGGCGCAAATTCACGGCAACAACAAAACAAGCGCCAGTTCAAGAAATTGGGTTGTCTACGTGCGTACCAATTTCTTCTTGCGTGAGGATCGTGTGCGTGAGGATCCTGTGCGTGAGGGTTGTACATTCTCTCAGCCTCGATGTCCACGTCCAACACACACACACACACACACACACACACACACACACACACACACACACACACACACACACACACACACACACACACACACACACACACACACACACACACACACACACACACACACACACACACACACACACACACACACACACACACACACACACACACACACACACACACACACACACACACACACACACACACACATAAAGGTCGTGGTGGGGTGGTCACATGTTTGTGGGTGACCTTGTGGCGAAATGACCCCACCTGTTTGTAATTAAATTTGTGTATTGGTGGTGGAATGTCTGTATTCTTTGCATTACATGTTCATGACGACTTCTTGATGTATATATGTTATCGTCATGCTTGTAGGAATGTGGGCTCTGAGAAACTTGCCGGACATGGCTGTACATGTGTTCAGTTCCTGTCTGGTTTGCTTTGAGGAGCTCACATGCCTGTTAATGTTCTTCCCAAAGTGGCTGCGTGATAAGCAGTCCACTTTGCAATAAAAACATCATTTATTTGGCCCGTTTTAATTCTCTACTAGATCGGACTTGCGTTGATTATTGCATAAATATATATATATATATATATATATATACATTATGTGTGTGTGTATATATATATATATATATATATATATATATATATATATATATATATATATATATATATATATATATATATATATATATATATATATATATATATATATATATATATGCATGTAGAGTTAACATATACTTTGAACATACGTCCCAAAAAATTCCAGATCTGGGGGGCAAGCCACCCTTTGCCCCTCTCCCTCGACGCCCAATGGGCTGCAACCTTCGTTGGCTGCAGCCGATGGCTAATGACTTCTTGGGTGCCTTGTGCAAAAAATTAATACTGGATGTTGTCTTCTACTTCTGCGTGCCGCGCAACACCAGTCACTTCCTTCCGGTTACACCTTCATGTTGGCGACGGCAATCGGCAAATGCATATATTTGAATTAGGGGTGACGACAGGATTTGATCAATCGATCATTGTAACTGTTAGAAAACATATTTAATGATTAAATGTACGTATTATTGCACCGCAAAAAATTATGAACTGTTTTAATAATTGCTTAATATAGTTTTAATGATAGAAAAATTTTCCCATATATCCTTCATTTGTCATTTGTAAATTTTCTTGTTTAAAGATAGTTGCTATTATACAAAATAAGTACACTGAATAAATTACTTTTCGGATGTCATATCAGTAACCCCCTTATACACACCCTCTGAAGTTTAGCCCTTATAACGAAATTTTATATAAAATCAATCAGACATTCCATTGACTCCGAATCTGATACAAAATATGGCACACATATTAGGCCTGTTGTGACGCCAACTCGTGCCAAATTTTAGATCTGTGAGTGAAATTGTTTTAGAGTTATTGCATATTTATGATTGAAAAATGACTTTATCTCAGTGACATGTATGGCAGTTTTAGAAGGATTCTATGGTGTTTTATATGTACTTAAGGGACATACTTCCAGGAAGTCGTTTCTCTAAAACGGGTGTAGTTGTAGTGAATAAATCAACCAAAACCGGGTTATTTTTTTACCTATGATGTAATTTGTACCCAAAGATTATCGAAACGACCCTATCAGGATGTGAATATACTCAATGATATATATATATATATATATATATATATATATATATATATATATATATATATATATATATATATATATATATATATATATATATATATATATATACACAGTTGAACCAGTGAACTCTGTTGCATTGCTCGATCAGTACATATGTGTAGACACTACGCGGCTACAAAGCTGTCAAATGGTATCTGTTTAAATTATATAAAAATGTTAGCATGAAGAAAGACAATAACAAGTTTCTCAGATTGTTAGCATTTTATTATGCATGGCATAATTTACACGAACGCACGTTCCTAGTTTTATTACGGACTTGTGTTAGAATGGAATAACTTTTGGTACGATTTGAGACAAGTCTCTTCATGCTGGTTGCTGCACCTGCTCTTTGACATCCTTGACCGGGAGGGGGTGAGGGTAGGGGCACCACCAGTTCCTGTAGGCTCGACATTCGGCGTCTCCATTCGACGCGCAGCGGCATTTACAGCATTTTCTCATGTAGCACATCGGAATTCTGTGGGGTCCTCCGTAGCAGCCGGCGACACAGCTGCAGTAGCCGTTCGGGCACGACACCTGGCAGTACCGCTCTGAAAGAAATGTAATTTGTAAGTCATGCGAGTTAAATATGCGAGTTAAATATGCGAGTTAGATATGCGAGTTGAACATGCGAGCTAAATATGCGAATTAAATATGCGAGTTCAATGGTCGCGCTTACGTTCGCTTTTGTATGTTCGAACTTTCGTTTGCACGTGTGGGAGCTTGTGCATGGGTTCGTGCGTGCGTGCGTGTTCATGATCCATTAATATTGCAAACGGAGATAATATTTCCAGTTTAGTACGACATACCCCTTTAAATAAAACACACTTAAGGCAGCAGCAGCGATATAAATTGGGTTCTCACAATTCGTTTGTATAATATGGACATGACACATTTGAAACATTCGACAACGTTCTACGCACATTGAGGTAAAACTAGACTACCAATGACAAGGCATAATACTCACGGCATCTGAATGGGTAAATTCGCGCTGAAAATGATAGAAACATAATTAATTTATAAATATTTGATTAGTATGATATTTAACTTTTCCGAAAAACAAAACTAATTATTATTATTATTAGTATACATACCTATAAACAATTAGTATACATACCTATAAACAATTAGTATAGATACCTATAAACAATTACGCCCATCGTGTTATGACATTGACAGTTTAAACATGTCTAGATCGGACACACCAATATCCCGGTGACTTGCAAATCGACATCACGAATGTTCCTCAAAATAACATCAACATGTAAGTATGTATATATGTATGTATGTTACGGAAACAGCGCATAAAATGTGTGCAAAGAAATATATAAATGTTTATATTTGGTACCAAGCTGCATATTTTGCATTCCTTGTACCGCGAGTACTCACACCATCTCGGTTGAAATAGAACATAATAATTTATGAAATATGACATGGTGAAATTAAATCAGAGACACGTGATGTAAATACCTTTAACCCGTAAAATGTCCAGCCAGTATCGAGTTACATAAATAGTACACTTACCACTATCCGAAGGTGGAGCCTGAAAAATAAATTTTAAATCACGTTAAAATCGTAAACGCAGTAGTAATTGCATAAATGTGTTAGCATGAATACCGAGCAATCCGCTAGGTGTGCATGTGTTTGGCGCTATCTGACTATCCATTAGGTAGTATTATTAAAATGTTAAACTAAACAATTGTTACCTGCACAACTAGGTAAAGATTGTTCAACTCAGGGTCAAACAAGTAGCCAGAATTATTAAGTTGCACTGGAATAGGAATAAACAAATCACGAATAGTCTCACCTTCTCGTCCGCCTCGTTCTGGGGCAGAATCGCCAGCACCACCAGCGCCACCAACGTCACTGCCAACTTCATTCTGACTTGCACAAGGTCTAATTTCGCGAACGACAACTCTTGTCGTTGTCTCAAGAGACTGTATCTACGCCGTCACGGACGCCACTATTTATACGAGAGCTGCGCACACGGCAGTTAAACGTCAATGGGGCTGTATGTTGACGTGGGCGTTGTTTTGGAAGGACATACGTATATTGATGGATCGACAAGTATGTGTCTTACAATTCTGGGTGCCCATCCCATAAAACAGAGTATTCATGATGATAAATAGATTGTAAAAGTTATTCACTGCATAATTTGCACATTTTATAGCAAGTAATGGTTGAAATTGTTTAAAATGGCTTTGATTTGCTTTATTCTGCTCGCAGTACTTACCGATTTATTGATAGTCATCGCAGCACACGTTTATGTCTCCAGATCTATAACAAACCAGGCTAATGCCTCTTCAGGTGCCACCGTAGAACAAGCACTCCACCCTTTATGTCCCCACTTTAAGGCGCACGATACTAAACAGTCATTGCGAGTGTTAATCAACATAATAACAAAGACGCGCCGTTTGAATGAAATAACTTTCAATTTAAACTTGCTGCAGTAACCCATTGTCAGGTAACTGGCCATGGGTACGCAGTGAAAGTCCACCACCCCATATATTGACAATAACAAGATTGTAACTCTATGATCTATGATAAATTGTCGCGTACCATCCCACTGCTCACCGTGGGATAGTATCAAAGTGTAATGTTAACCACATCGTAAAAATAATTTTTATTTATTTATTCATATATCAACATAAACAAGTAGGAATACGGTATGTGTGTTTTGCAACTTAATATTACTTTACACACCTTGTTTTGAAATATTTATAATTTTGTTATATTTTACACCTAGACAGATATGAACGATTTCATTCGGTGCATTGGTTTACACAATTTTTAGGTGTGGCCATATTTTTAGGAGCGGCCATATTTTAGGAGTGGCCATATTTTTAAGGATGGCTATATATTTAGGAGTGGCCATAGTTTTAGGAGTGGCCATTTTTTTAGGTGTGGCCATATTTTAGGAGCGGCCATATTTTAGGAGCGCCCATATTTTTAGGGGTAGCTATATATTTAGGAGTGGCCATTGGGCCGTGCCTCCCCTCAGTTTGGGATAAGATGTTTTCTTGAATTACCTGTTGCGCCACTACATGTTAACACGGCAAACTAATATGTGACTAAGCTCGCCCCTCCCTTGCCTCCTCCCCCCTCCCCCTTACGAGATCCTAAATACGCCACCGGGTTTACGCAAGACGGCATAATTGCCTTCATATCAAATATCTCAGGTACGTGTGGTTTGTCAAAGAAACGTCAAACGTATGAATCACACAATTTCAATGTTAGCGGCGTAGGTGATTTGAAACTCGCTTCATTTTGTTTAACATTTCCACCGGTATGATGATCGGAAATTGACCACATATCTTCACCTGCGGTCAGCCACCTCAATGCAGTGACGGGTCGGTCAGTCATCACATTGAACCTTGCGAACACACCGGTCAATGAAGCTGGTCAACGAGTCAAGGGGTGTCTCATGTCATTATATTATTCTGCTTGTCGAGCTTTATCGAGATGGCCTTAAAATGAACAGGTGTGTGGGGGGTAAAGTGTAAAGCGCTTTGAGCAGACCCAAAGACTGGTTACCGCTCTATATAAGAACTTACATTTACCTGTTTGTAGGGTCATTCAAAATGTATGCGTCTGATCGTTTCCACAATATGCCGTCATCGATTACATGCCATATTTAATTGTATTTTTACCAACATTTACAAATGTTGACATAAAATAATACATACAAAATTCCTGACACGTTTTGTCTTCTACTATGTTTTCGCACGCAACACTCCGCAGACTCAGAGCAAAATGTTTTCTGATAACCCGATTGGCTGTAAACAATGCGTCAATTTTAGCGTTCCCCAACAATTATATAAAACGGTACAATAGCGATTTGCAGCGCCCCTACTCGTCCAGGACGGTGACGGGGCAGCACAAATAATCAGACAAGGCTGTATTACGCGTCTAATTATTTGTGCTACTCCGCCAGCCATCCTATTGGGGTGGGGTGCTACAGATCGCAAATCGCTGCTATTGCGGGAATAGGGGGTGTGCGCAGTCAAGAATGGCAATGGGGATACGCGAAACAGCTTAAGGTTGGGGTTTGCGAAACCGCACAGGAGGAACGTGATGGACAATACATTTGGAATACATTATCTACCGATTGTGTTACTGCTAGCGGTTTGGTTAGGGATTATACAACGGCTAGCCGTGTTGATATCCACTCGACGTTCACAAACGTATGTTTAATATAGGAATCCAAGGACGAGGAAGCCATGCATTATCGGGATGTAATACTAACACTTACATTTGTAAACATGCAGCTGGGGCCGGTTTCACGAAGCTGTCGTACCGTACAAAGGAACTGATGTGGACGTTTGACGAAGATTATGTAAGTCAGAACAATCAGAGAAAAAAAAGCGTTCCATCGTGTATATGCCAACGTACGTAGTCGATCGCGTTCGAAATGATTTAAACGTCAGCTGTGTTCTCAGAACGAGGTAGCCGTGAGTTACCTTTGTTGATGTATCGCTGTAAAATGATCTAGACCAATAAGGTAGTCTTATTACGGTAATAAGACTCATTATCGTAATAAGACTACCTTATTCGTTATTCGCTAATACGTATTGCACTAACATGCATTTTGCAAAAGTGAATGTAATTCATTTCGCTACCAACAACACGCTTTGATGTACAGCTGGAGACAACGTCAGCTGACAACTGCTGTTTGAGTTAGACTAATCGTTCGACAACTACGACACGTCGGCTACTTGTCAGAATTAGTCGCTCACGCGACGCTGGTGCGACTACTTATCTCGTCGTCGCGTCGGTTCTTCTTGATCAATGACAGGGTCGGTGGAGGGGGGGGGGCTCTCGTGGGGTCTGATGGTTGGATGGTGAAGGGTGATTGGATGATGAAGGGTGGTTTGATGGTGTATGGTGGCAGGGGTGAGCATCACCAGGGGTAAGCCTTGCACACGGCATCCTCGTTCCGCCCGCACCGACGTGAACAGCATCTCATCGAGTAACGTCCGCGATGGGGGCCGTTGCATCCGGCGACACAGCTGCAGACGCTGTTCCGACACGACACCTGACAGTGGCTACCTGGAACACAAAGATAAATGAGACACGGATTAGTTTCACTTCTTTTAGCATGAATTGAATGGATTGGTTGGTTGGTGGTTGGGTGGGTGGGTGAGTGCGTGCGTGCGTGCGTGCGTGCAAGCGGGCGAATGCACTTCGTGCGAGCGCAATAGTGCGTATATACTCGTTTTTACTTCTGTGTTTGGTGCAATGAAGGGTACAACGAGTATGTACTTTAAGCATCTGATGAAACAATGTACCTAGAAAAACGTTCTTTAAATGTATTAGAAACTAAATGAAACCGCATCGACAGTGCCTAGTAAGTGTATCAGTATGCTAGATATATGTACTGCACGGTTGAGGAATAGGTCCTGACTGCGGCGCTGTTAACAGGAAAACAAACAAACTATTTGGTTGCTATTAATTACACAAAACAAGCCATAGTAGTTACTATGGCTTGTCCAGTGGCGCAATCTGGATAAACGTTGGTAACATCTACGTTTATTTTCTTCCATATAAAATGCGGCCTCCTACTAAAGAATATTTCGCACATTATCCAATGACAAATTGAACAATACAAACTTATTGTTAACCATTTAAAACAATAAAACATTATAATACTTACCGATTAGCGCCGGACTATCGTCGTTCTAGAATAGAATACACATGCAGTCATTGATTTAAATATACATGTACATTCAAAATATACAAAGAACATTTAGCCCTACACAACACCCATTATGTATAACGAAACACGGCAATCCATTGTGGACATCTTCATGTTAGCTCTCGGTTACTCTGCATTGTTTTCAACCAACATTTTACTTTAATGTTAGAGACTTAGGATTCTTGCACAATCTTTATAAAAAGCATAATAGCGTACACGTATTTATTATATACAACATTACATTTGATTGATTTGATCGATACATCAAATTGAATGTGGTATTCTTTGAATTTGAAATCACTCGTATTCATAATCAAAACCAAATCTCGTAGATAAATATGCTTTAACATTACTCTAGCAACAGCAAATAACGCATTTCAGCACGGCAAGCCTACGTAAAAATTAAATATATCAATGCAAACCAGGATGTGTGGTATACAATCTTATTTGGATGTTATAACTTTTAAAGCAACAAGATAAGTTGCCCTGTGGAAAACTCACCTGGGCCGAAATTTCCTGTCGAGACAGGATCGTCAGCGCCAGCAACGCCAGAGACACAACGATCAACTTCATGGTCGCTTCCCCTGAGACCAAACTCTCTCAAAGTCAACAACGCTTGTAGATATGGCTAAGATTAACAATAGTCAAGTCGCAGTCAACGGTGTCGTTTCTGGCTGATTTCATCGTCTTTATCTTATCTTTGTTGACGTCGAAAATGGCTGGAAGTACTCTTTCGTTTCGACAGGGTAATTAATGTTGGATCAACCCAATTCTAATCAACATGTTGACCACGCGTAACTGGTATTCGTGAGATAGAAGTAGGCATCATTTACTTTCTGAAGTTGATATTTATCTGACAACTAGATAATATCTGGTAAGTCTATCTCGAAGTGTTTCCCGGAGGGCTCGAATTTAAATAGTCCCGCGCCATCTCATCCGAATGACCTCTGACCTCTATTGTCGCACGGTTTAAAGTGGGGTATTTTGTTTGGCATGAACCCCCAATTTACTTTTGTGGTGCATTTTGCTTAGCTAAACGTAAGAAAGGGAGCAGTTGACAGTGGACACAAATCACACATCGGTTTTGAAAACGACCGACGGAACTGGTTTGCTAATCTCGTATAATAACGTGCATCAATCAATCAATCAATCAATCAATCAATCAATCAATCAATTCTTTTATTTCCAAATGAGGAATACAAACTAAGTAAAGTACATACACACTTTAACTAACATAAAGCATTTTCAAACTGAAATTGGGGAAATTGATGTACAATACTTATTAAATACTTCAGAAAATCATAACAAGTACAATGTACATTAGACATTAGACATTAATACTAAACATTAGTAGCAAACATTGGAAATAAATCATTAGAAAAAAAATGAAATTCATTAAGGTGTTTTTCAATTGCAAGTATTCACACATTCACAGGGTGCTCTGTGACACCTCCAAACAGCCCACAGTGGACGACATCAATAAGTGTGTTCCCAGCACAAATACGTAAAGATGTTGCTACGTATTGTTTGATTTGCTGTTGAATCAAACTCTTGTCGTTGGTTGTCAATGGGTAAAACCATACATTTGGTGCCAATTTTAAGTTCAATGACACTTGAATCGTCTTCGCATAAATTAGACTACACCAAGTGACCCCAGTGCGCGATATCCCTTCTAGAATGACCTGTAATCAATAATTAGAACACATGACGCACTGCTACCCCCGTCCCATGTGACTGGTGTTTTGCAGTTGTGGTTGATTCTGCCATAAATCGGACATTCCCATTGTGGCTGAGTGCAAACACACACACACACACACACACACACACACACACACACACACACACACACACACACACACACACACACACACACACACACACACACACACACACACACACACACACACACACACACACACACACACACACACACACACACACACACACACACACACACACACACACACACACACACACACACACACACACACACACACACACACACACACACACACACACACACACACAAACACACACACACACACACATACGAAGACAATAAATCAATCAAACCAATCACTGCGCAGTTTGTGTGTCCTTATCGTCGGACATACCAAGGAATGCGTCTGGTCAACAAGACGTCACGGACACGGACTTCACAAACTTGGTAGCGTTGTGGCAGAACGAACTATCTTTACAATTAGCTGATTCAGTCTTGAAAGGCTCTCACGAAAAGTACCAGATACTTCCTTGCCAGCAATTTGATAAGCTAGAATAGAGGTACCTATAACAATGGAGGGGCAAAACTTACATAAAAAGTGCCAGTTTGTCTTACTCTATTATTGTGTAAATGGCGTAAGGTGTTATCTCATACCATCGATGTTCAACACTACACGAAATTGGTTCCATTGGGGCTAGCTACTGTTCCGTATTAGTTCTTACATCGATGTTTTCATCTCTTCTAGAAAATCTTTTATTTTCTTACCAGATTTCCTTAGGGTGCCGACTTCGAGCGAAGGAAGTTACGACGACTGAGGTGTCATCTGGCAAATACGAAATTGCTGAAGTTGCACACCAGTCAAAGTACCAGTCAAAGTACGCACGCACGCACGCACGCACGCACGCACGCACGCACGCACGCACGCACGCACACACACACACACACACACACACACACACACACACACACACACACACACACACACACACACACACACACACACACACACACACACACACACACACACACACACACACACACACACACACACACACACACACACACACACACACACACACACACACACACACACACATAACACACACACACACACACACACACACACACACACACACACACACACACACACACACACACACACACACACACACACACACACACACACACACACACACACACACACACAACCGGACGTCACGGGATCAGGGCCAACTTCAACTACTGTAAACGTTTTGTCGACCAACTAGTCTGTCGCCTATTTTCATGACTTACGACTTGACTTGGAATTCAGATAGATGATTCGAAATTTGGAGATCATTGACTTGAGATTTGACTTGCCAGTTTGTCATTTTCCAACAAGTCTGGTAGCACAATGAGACCATCTTATTGTGACAGGCTGCTTCGAATACAATGATTATTAAGTGCTTACTATGATTTGGCTAATGTTGCGAAGGAGCAGCATCCATCTAAATGTCCTGCTCAACATTAACGTTGCCAAATCACGACAATCAAGGCCATTGGTGAGCCCTGGTGACTTGGGACTTGACTTGGCTTTCAGAGAGATGACTCTCAGTCAGAACCCGGGTTTGAATCAACTTGCTGCCATTTTGAACTTTGAGCAATTCTGTCCACTCCTCAATGCTTCATTCACGCAGCTGTCTAAATGAGTTCTTATAAATAAACAGTGGTGGATATGTGAATGAATAGTCTTCGCGCAGTAATTGCAGCGAGGCTGAATGCTTCCCAGAGAAGTCGAGTTCGTGTTGGAATGAACAGTCAGGAGATGCAGTGTAAAGCAATCTGGATAGCCCTCAGAGTGGATGCCGCGCTATATAAGAACGTGGATTAGATGCCCACAACTCAGTCCACCTTGCACTCGTCCAATGTTTCACAGACTCACGTTGGAGGGCGATGGAAACGAGTTATTCTCGTTCTGTCCGTCTTGTTGGTGGTGATAAGAAGGTAAGGTCTTGTTACAGACTGCTGATCATTGTTCTCGTTTTGTCCGTCTTGTTGATGGTGATAAGAAGGTAAGGTCTTGTTACAGACTGCTGATCATTGTTTTCGTTCTGTCCGTCTTGTTGATGGTGATAAGAAGGTAAGGTGTTGTTACAGACTGCTGATCATTGTTCTCGTTCTGTCCGTCTTGTTGGTGGTGATAAGAAGGTAAGGTCTTGTTACAGACTGCTGATCATTGTTCTCGTTTTGTCCGTCTTGTTGATGGTGATAAGAAGGTAAGGTCTTGTTACAGACTGCTGATCATTGTTTTCGTTCTGTCCGTCTTGTTGATGATGATAAGAAGGTAAGGTCTTGTTACAGACTGCTGATCATTGTTTTCGTTCTGTCCGTCTTGTTGATGATGATAAGAAGGTAAGGTCTTGTTACAGACTGCTGATCATTGTTCTCGTTCTGTCCGTCTTGTTGATGATGATAAGAAGGTAAGGTCTTGTTACAGACTGCTGATCATTGTTCTCGTTTTGTCCGTCTTGTTGATGGTGATAAGAAGGTAAGGTCTTGTTACAGACTGCTGATCATTGTTTTCGTTCTGTCCGTCTTGTTGATGGTGATAAGAAGGTAAGGTGTTGTTACAGACTGCTGATCATTGTTCTCGTTCTGTCCGTCTTGTTGATGGTGATAAGAAGGTAAGGTCTTGTTACAGACTGCTGATCATTGTTTTCGTTCTGTCCGTCTTGTTGATGATGATAAGAAGGTAAGGTGTTGTTACAGACTGCTGATCATTGTTCTCGTTTTGTCCGTCTTGTTGATGATGATAAGAAGGTAAGGACACTAAGCGTAACCGTCTTGTTTGTGGTTGTTTCTGCGCTTGTAGCCGTGTGTTGTTGTGGTCATCGAAAACTTTCCCGCTTCTGCGTGAGCAGATGTTGACACGTGTGACATAATGTTGACACCTGTGACATATCTTTATAACAACAAAGATATGCCACACACATCACGGGTCATGACGGTTGGCCAAACAATGAAGATACGCCTTACACTTCAAGAGTATTTGGCTAAGCCAAACAATAAAGAAACGCCTATCACATCACGGGTCGCAGCGCCATGTGAAATAATAAAGATTGGGCACACACTTCATGAGTCGAAACGCTAGGCCAAACAATACTTCATGGTTAGTAGCGTTACACTAAACAGTGACGACACGCCATACACTTCATGGTTAGTAGTGTTACGCTAAACAGTGACGACACGCCACACACTTCATGGTTAGTGGCGTTACGCTAAACAGTGACGACACGCCACACACTTCATGGTTAGTAGCGTTACGCTAAAAAGTGACGACACGCCACACACTTCATGGTTAGTAGCGTTACGCTAAACAGTGACGACACGCCACACACTTCATGTTTAGTGGCGTTACGCTAAACAGTGACGACACGCCACACACTTCATGTTTAGTGGCGTTACACTGAACAGTGACGACACGCCACATACTTCACGGTTAGTGGCGTTGCACTAAACAGTGACGACACGCCACACACTTCACGGTTAGTGGCGTTACGCTAAACAGTGACGATACGCCACACACTTCACGTTTAGTGGCGTTACACTAAACAGTGACGACACGCCACACACTTCATGGTTAGTGGCGTTAAACTAAACAGTGACGACACGCCACACACTTCATGTTTAGTGGCGTTACACTAAACAGTGACGACACGCCACACACTTCATGGTTAGTGGCGTTACACTAAACAGTGACGACACGCCACACACTTCATGGTTAGTGGCGTTACACTAAACAGTGACGACACGCCACACACTTCATGGTTAGTGGCGTTACACTAAACAGTGACGACACGCCACACACTTCATGTTTAGTGGCGTTACACTAAACAGTGACGACACGCCACACACTTCATGGGTTGTTCGCTGGGCTAAACAAGATACACCACACAAGAGCTAGTCCAAAGTGTGACACTATTAAATGAGTAACAGAGGTAGGCCAAACATTTAACAGTATTTAACAAGATTTAACAATATTGTCATCCATGGAAAAAGTTAGATGTCAATAATAATTTGTTCATTTATGTGTGTAACCCGCCCTTTTGAGATATTTTAATTCTAAACATATTCACACTGCTATCATTTACAAATGTGTAGATAATTGTTCCATTCGTTTAGTGTCCTCTGTGATAATTGGTACGTTCAGATATCCAATCTGCACTGATCTTTCACTAATATTACTTGGTGTCGTGTAGACATGAAGACCTACTTGTGGGCTCGCTCGGTGCAGCGACATGTAAACGAGCTGACAGTGGCGCCGTCTGCTGGCGGTTCAGTCGCCGTCAACTGGCACCATTTGTATTAGCCGTTCAACGGATTAGATTTAATCCCGGTACTTACTGTTATTTAGAAATCCATTTCAAACAATGCATATAAAATCGGAAAACTAGCCGTTTTCCTATTTAATTCCTACATTATTGCAATAACAAAACGGAAATCAGGCTGAATCCCGGTACCGACCTTTATTTAGAAAACCGCTTTAATTAAATATTGTGTAATAAAAATGGGAAAACTAGCCGTTTTGCTATTCTCGTTTAGTGTTATTGCAGTAATAAAACGGAAATCAACCTGTTTTTCGTTTTTCTTTTTATTGCAATAAAAATTGTGTTTGGGGTAAGTTGTTATAACTGTAACAATGATCGGCGGCTCATACCGATGGCTCGGCTAGCGAGTTGTGTGATGACAATGACTGAAAGGACAAACTTTATTTAACCACGACGTGTGAACGCTTTATTTCACTTTTGAAGCCTAACGTACTGATTTATAACCAGTACTGTAAATGCGTCAAACAAAATTAACAAATATTTCTGGACTCTCAATAAGCCAATGGCTTCCTTGTCCACTTGCCATCTCGGAGTTTTGCCTTGGATGACAATCTTGTTAAACCTTGTTAATTTTTATTATCGCACATCCCTATTTGAGCAATTAATAAATAGTGCACGATTCATTGAAATGTTCGTGCGCGTGTGTGTGAGTGCGTACGTGTGTCTACCTTCCAATTGAGTTGAAGTCGCATTAAACATATTATTGCCATTCAATATGTCATACTCCATTCACTAATTTATATTATATTCACAATTGTTTGTTATGCATGAATCCGGGGAATGAGTCCCCTTTGCATGGTAACTAAAAACGTAATGTATGAAACTTTGTGAACACCTACATTGGTATGCACACTGTGTGTAAGATGTATAAGTATGTATAATCCAATTAATGTAATAACAATAACATGTACGAGTGACACTTGTGTTGCGATCCATGCGTTCTTTGTTGTACCGACGTGACCCTTATAATGTAAGAATTTGCCCCGTTTACGAGGCAAATTGTTACAGTCGACAGGGCCAAGGAAATTCACATATCTACTTAACAACAATATGTAATATTATTGGTAGGATACATTTTATTAATACAAATAATTAATTTAATGTATACGTTGACAGAAGTCATGCATCTAACATACTTTTTTTTTTACAAAAAGTGACTTTAACTGAAAAGTGTAACAACTAGCCCTGCTCTCCCCTATTGTTACAATCGCATTCAATAATCCTGTATCAAATACCGGGGTGCAGTTATGATTTCATAATCGGACGTATGCTATTATACGACGAAACTACATTTTACGTCAATGCGTGGTAATCGCATACACAACGGTGCGTACGATGACGATGGAACTATTGAATACGTCATCGTATACAAAATGGCAAACGAAAATTGGAACTGTTTTAAAACCGAATGACAACCGACTGCGGTGATACAGAACAATATATTCACCAACTTTGAATTTGCGAAAAGCATTAGAGGAGACCAAATGGAAGTTTTAAAAGTATTGAATGGTTCTGAAGATATTAATAGGAATAATTTATTCAAACTTAAATATGGCAGTAGAGCCACAGGGCACAAAGCAGCATTAGCTAAGGATCAGTGTAGGTTGGATATGAGAAAGTAGGTACCTACTCATCTTCACAGGCGGCGATAAATGAATGGAACAAACTGTCAAATGATTGTGTTAATGCTACCTGTGTGAACATTTTTAACCATAAAACTGTCAAAGGTCTCTATATCGGAAAAGGGTTGGCTATACAAAGATAAAAACATTGTTGGACTCTCGATAAGCACATGGTTTTCTTATCCACTTGCCATCTGGCGCCTGTGGTTTGGGGTATATGACGAAGAACTATCATTAATCACAATTATTGTTATATTAATTAATAGTGTACACAGTCTTGTGCTGTGCTGATGATGTTATATTGGCTTTGTATTTACGTTGTTATTATTTTTTTTGACAAAAGGTGGCTCCCAAGTTAGCAATGTCTTTGTCGTCTCAACTTGCAGCACAGTTTTTCAAAATAAATATGTTCGTCTCCGAAAGGAAATTGTTATGGGAATGTTAGACGGTATAGTCCAGCGGACAGATTAATAAAATGTGTACTTTTTAACGAAAGCAAGATACTTGGCTCATCTATTCTACATACCAAGGGAACCATTTTAAAGATTTAGAGGCATTCCACATTTCGTTGCATTCAGAAATGCATTAAATCTCTCAATATCCTAACAACTGCGTTACATAGACCTATAATTTTAGAGTCTAAATATAGGTTTTAGGGTTCAAACATTTCAATTGTTTTACTTTTGGACTTCTCCGACATTCATGTCAGCCATTTTTAAAGACGGCGGTCGTCAATACAAATGTCCCGATATCTTAACCACTACGTCACGTGGAGCCATAATGTTGATGCTTTTGTATAGAGTGGTGGATAACGATTTCAAAAATGTTACTTTTGCCCTTCGCCGACATACATATATCCGCCATTTTAAACATGGCGCTCGTCAAAGCCTGTTATTCCCATATCTATCAGAACTACATAACCTAGAGCCATAAAGTTTATGTCAAAATATAGGTTTTTTAGATGCGATGATAACAAATATATTACGTTTGACTTTCGTTGACTTTACGTTACTGCTGATAGCATCCCATGATGCCCAACCGTGCATTTGCCTCTTCCAGCGAAACACGATGTGGTATCACACACGGTCAGTGCATGGAGGCCACCACACGTGTGTCAAGAACTAGGATATCTCAACTGTTATCCCAGAAAGGGTTGCCTATCTCCTTCAATGTCGTGACTGGAGAATTCACATCTTTAATGAAAGCCGCCTGCGCTTAAAGAAACACAAACGACATTCTGGTAAGAACCACTGTTATAAGCAGTAGCCACGAGTACAGATAGATGAAGCTAGAATAGGTGTATGTGCTAACTGGTGAACACAAAGGGTGTTCACAAGCAAGTGCCCATTCACCCACATACACTCTTTGTAATACAAGCCAAAACAACTTGCTATAATAAGATAATGAGTACTTTCACTGGGCAGCAAATGGAGCTATATAAGACCACACATTATTGTTCTACCTGGCTTGTCCTCGTGGTGACTGGGTTGAGATGCAGCTTCTGTCGTTTTCCAATCCACGGAAAAACTCGTTGACAACCCGAGCCATTTCTGGCTTCAGTAATGCTGCTGACTTCTCGCTAAGGCCGACTGCTGTCCCACAGGCATTGTTCTCTCTTTCGTCCAATGGCATCCTGGACAATGTGTCTTGTTGACTGCGAACTTGACTTCACAAAATGCTCTGAACACATCTGGGTGTTTGACTTGTAGTGTTCCCTTATCAAAAAGTGCACAATTTCTTCATTTATCTGCACCTATCCACTGGACTAAAGCAGATTCACTAGAGCGCAACGGTCGGGTTGGCTGACACCGTATGCCGGCCTCAACGTTAATACTGGCCCGCTGGCTCGACGCTCATTTTAAGCCCGTCGTGCCAGTTCGGATCACATGTTTTTATATTTTGCAGGCCCTGCGGGCCACCGCTGCAATGTTCCGTTCGACAAGTGGTTGGACTTCCTCTTAGGACGATGACGTGACATATAATTCCTGAGCATCGGGGTACGCTCGCTTTGCCAGCATTTGCAGTCTGTTCAGGATGACTCGCACATAGGTTTTGCCTACAATGCTGAGCAGAGAGATACCGAGGTAGTTGCTACAGTCGCTGTGGTCACCATTGTCATGACGTTTCTACTGGAGTAGAGGTCTAGATAGAGGTCTTCTACGCACCGGTCCATCTGCTTATTTGGATATGTGATGGTTTCTCGTGTTTTGCTCTTCAGCGGGGCAGTTTTCTTAATGATAGATCATATATATATATATATATGTATGTATGTAATCATGTATGTATGTAGATATATATATATATATATATATATATATATATATATATATATATATATATATATATATATATATAGTATATCGTATATATGTATATACATACATACATACATGCATGCATGCATACATACATACAAACATACATACATATATACGATCTACCACCAAGAAAACTGCCCTGCTGAAGAGCAAAACACGAGAAACCATCACATATCCAAATAAGCAGATGGACCGGTTGCTAGTCATAAAGCGTATATATATATATATATATATATATATATATATATATATATATATATATATATATATATATATATATATATATATATATATATATATGACTAGTAACGCTTATGTTTCAAGATACGCGCATCCGTAGATACACCAAGCGGATAATATTTAATAGTGAAAAATGTTTAGCACGACACAGTTATTCGAGATATGGGTGTCGTGTCTGACTCCACCATGTCCATGGTCAAGTAGATAAGTCGTACCTGCCAGATGACTGTCAGCTCTATAGCATCGCCCGAATTAGACCATCTATTTCCACTAGTGCATATTAAACGATCGTACATGCTCTGGTGATGTCACGCCTAGATGAAGGGAACGCGGTAATATAGAGTCCCTGGTTCACATGTGCAGAAACTCCAATTACAGAGCCTGGCTATGCGAATAAGCGTTATTTACTGGCCCCGACTGTGTAAATAGCATTGTCCAGATAAGGCTCCGTTTTTTCCGCTAGGCGCGCCGCTTGTATAAAAGCGTGGAACTCGTCAGGCTTGAATATGTATATTGGTAAGATTGATATTTCTAGTCTTATAGACAGACTAACTGATAATGCAACTA
>BSQZ01000001.1:32467187-32694687 GCA_033239005.1 Lamellibrachia satsuma | reverse complement strand
ATTCACAGTTGTCTTTATAGTTAACATGTATTTATATATATATTTTTTGTTGTTCCATTTCACTCATTATACTATGAATATTTTATCATTGTAAAGGAAGGTGGCCTCAAGATGGCGTATGTGTTTTGTTCTCATTTTGATCTATGCTTTACTGTGTGAATTATTACATTACATTCAGTGACATTGTTGTACATTTTGGTCAAATAAACGTATCCTTATTATGAAGATTCTGAAGAATATTCATGGTTTGTTCCTTGTGCAAAATTACTGTTAACTGACCTTGTAATTACGGCTGTTGACTTGTTGCAGTGAGAGTGGCTATGTGCCGTCCAACTACGTCCAGGAGAAGACAGAGTCAGGCATAGAGACCTATGAGTGCGTGATAGCCATCTGTAACAGCAGCTGTAGCTTTCCTGCACCAGCTGTAGCTTTCCTGCACCAGCTGTAGCTTTCCTGCACCAGCTGTAGCTTTCCTGCACCAGCTGTAGCTTTCCTGCACCAGCTGTAGCTTTCCTGAAACTCTTACAATAACTGTAGCTTTCCACAGCTACTGCTACATGCAGCTACTTCCCTCGCATTATTATTCCATGTGCTCATTTACATAATTAATTGTTTAATACATTTGTACATGGACAATTGCATGTGTAAATTTACAATAGTGTAATTGTTATAATGTTGTAATAACTGTAATCTTGGATACTTTTGAATGTGGTACTTTTAAACTTTCACTGGTTCCTGTCAGGTTGTGTCAATATTTAGTTCATCTTTGGCTGCCAAACGAATCTAAGGTAAAGCGACTGTTACTTTCTTTGCTTAATTACAGAGTGTCAATTATTATCATAATTATCATCTCTTGCAGCTGGTATTACCGCAGCACAACGCGGCTTACAAGTGAAGATATCTTAAAAAAAGATGGCAATGACGGATGTTTCCTGGTGCGTGACTCAAGTCAGGCGGGCATGTACACGCTGTCCATTCTCACACATGACACGTAAGGCAACGCACTTGCTTTCTTATTCGCTTCAGTAAAATCAGTAAAAATGTGTTTATAATTAATTTTCTTTAAAATAATTTAACTCTAATAAAGTTCATGTTTTTGACTGAGCTGTTTTGTGTGAAAAATAAGTGTTTCTTCAAATATCTAAGTGTGACTGAATATGTTTCAGCTCATCAGCTGTGATTTTGATTTAAAATATATTTACTAGTAATACTGTTAGCTCTCTTTGGTTTCCACGCTGTAAAATGTAAAATCAATAATTTCTATCATGAAAAACAGTGTTAATTTGTAAAAGATTTGTGAGTACTATCCATGATATTGCTGTACATTAATTTATGCAATTTATTTTATTTAATTTTTCCACAGACCACAGAGTCCAGGAGTCGTGCGACATTACCACATCAAACTGAACTCCAAGAAACTGTACTACTTGTCTGAGAACCACGCCTTTGAGAACATCCCTGACCTCATCTTCTATCACAAGCACAATTCAGCCGGTCAGTTAACTTACTTTTCAGTCTTGTCGTTCAGTTTGGTCTTCCTGTGTCTTGACTCTTCAGTGTCCATGTCAGTGGGACACATTGTCCAGGGGTGAACTGTGACACAGGACATGTAATGCCTCACTTCAATCAGTGGGTGGTGCAATTATCTCACCACATATGCTCAGTCATTTTGCATTCAAGTGAACAGGTCTGTCGGGGGTAAAATGCTGTAATACTTAGATTTATTCTATGGGACAATGTACTTTATTACTTTTACTGTAGATAAAATCTCTAATATGTTATTTATTGTATGTGACATCATTGAATGGAATGTGACCGGGGGGTACTGGGTGTAAACTGGTACCCCACCCTGTCATTTCATTAAAATTGGGTACAACTCAACTTACTTTATAACTGTTGAGTGAAAAGGAAGGTGAAAGTACGTCTTTTAGACGAGACACAAAAAGCTGTTGGTCCCACGTAGTGTATAAGCCAGGGGAAGTAAGAAAAAATCTTTCAGGGGTTGAATGTGTGACTTATCATGGACTCGCAGCCATACGGGGCCAGTGTTATCCACTGATGGAGGAAAAATAAAAATAATTTTCGACAACTTGTGTAATTGTCCAGCCTCCCCCAACAACACAAATTGGCTGATGCATTGTTAAGTACGGTTTTTCAGTTGTAGCCAGCAGCCAGAATGTCTTGAGTACCAGTCCCCAGAGTCAGTGGTCACTGTCATGTGATGTCCAGTGTGACCACGTGTTCTTCTGTTGCTCCAGGTCTGATTGTCCGTCTGCGGTCACCACCGACTCAAGGCGAAAGTGATCAGCCACCCACTGCAGGCTTTGGACATGGTCAGTTCTTCTATTTACTCATAATGATCATAACAAGCATAAATAAAGTAAAAAAATTCTAAATTAAAATGTATGCATCTACATTTATCATGTATGCACCTATTGTACCTATTTGTAGTTTTATTCTATGTTATGATTGCCAGAAAAGAAAATATATGTTTCTATTATGTTGTATTATATTACTGATGAAGTGTCAAGCATCTGCACTAGTCTCTTCAAAGACATAGTGCATTAACATGAATAATTGCAATAATATTTACAGTAAAATGAAATTTTAAGAAATGTATATTAAGAATAAAGTGAAGAATGTAAATATTTTAAAGTGAAATATTGTTACCTTTAAGATGTCATAGGTAATACTTACTTAATCATCTTTAAGATATTGTAGGTAATACTTACTTAATCATCTTCATGCCTACTGGCGCATCAGGCAGAAACAAGACTTCTCCGCTTATGTCGGTCTGCAGCATGTTTGGTGGCCTCGCCCCAGGTCTTAGTCTGAAGAACGTATAGTTGATCTTCGTACAGGTCTTAGTCTGAAGAAGGTATAGTTGATCTTCATACAGGTCTTAGTCTGAAGAACGTATAGTTGATCTTCATACAGGTCTTAGTCTGAAGAAGGTATAGTTGATCTTCATACAGGTCTTAGTCTGAAGAACGTATAGTTGATCTTCATACAGGTCTTAGTCTGAAGAATGTATAGTTGATCTTCATACAGGTCTTAGTCTGAAGAATGTATAGTTGATCTCCATACAGGTCTTAGTCTGAAGAATGTATAGTTGATCTTCATACAGGTCTTAGTCTGAAGAATGTATAGTTGATCTTCATACAGGTCTTAGTCTGAAGAATGTATAGTTGATCTCCGTACAGGTCTTAGTCTGAAGAAGGTATAGTTGATCTTCATACAGGTCTTAGTCTGAAGAATGTATAGTTGATCTTCATACAGGTCTTAGTCTGAAGAATGTATAGTTGATCTCCATACAGGTCTTAGTCTGAAGAATGTATAGTTGATCTTCGTACAGGTCTTAGCCTGAAGAACGTATAGTATAATATAACGTATAATGCTGGGCTGACCTCTTCACCGGCTTATTTCTTTATCTGTAGAGTGGTCTGTATCTTTTCTTCAATCTCTGGGACTTTCATTCACTGTGCTTTCACTTGCTTTCTCTCCTTGATAGCTTTCCCTGTGTCTTCACTCAGCCACTCCTTGTGTTTCTTCTGCCCGTATCCTAGCACTGTACGGCCGGATTCAGTGAATACCTGTACAAAGTCTTTCCAGTTCTGCTTCACATTGTTGATGTTTGCATCTTATATCATGGGTAGATTCCAGTATAAATATTATAATTATTAAATTATAATTATAATTTTTAACAGCATTGAAGCTCACGAGAACCATGGATATAAACCAACTTAAGGTTTTTATTATTATTTTATGTTGTATATTGTTTCCATCTCTTTGTGATTTCTTGTGCAGATATCAATGAGATTGATCGAGACGATTTACGGATGCAGGAGCATCTTGGCTCGGGACAGTTTGGGGTAAGACACACACTTCATAAGATAAGATAACAATGATCTTCCAATCAAGTGCGTGTGCGTGCGTGCATGCATGCAGGCGAGCAGGCGGGTGTGTGTGCATTTGTATGTGTTATGGTCAATTATATAAATTTTGCAACCAGTGTCCACTGTACATGTCTGAGAGAATGTGTCAGTTAATTATTTGAATGGTAGTACTAAAACATTGATGTTTAACATTTTTATAGTCATGTATATATTATGGCTGGTGGCGAGTATATCTGCTACGTTTAGAAAGCTAATCTCAATACACGATTCAAGAACTCTTCATTTGAGCATATTATATTCAGCTGCCACATATCAATATCGAAACGTCAGTGTAGACACTTTTAAGAAACTTTGTCCTACTTGTTATCGGTTTTTAAATTATGGTAAATGACAACTTTCAACTTCTTTAATAAAAATTGTTCCATATCTCCAAGATTTTGATAATATTGCCTTAAAAATTGTAGTGTTTGTTATTGGACTATAGCTGTCTGGTGAGTAGTTTCTCTCAAACATTGTTCCCTCAGTATATATTGTGTAAATGTGTAACCTGCCGTGGACTCACCAAGTGGTGGTCTCTCTCTCTAACCTATCAGTGGTACGAATGCACGCAGCTCAACAATACTCTTGTCACATTATATGTGATTAATATATGAGCTGTAATGTCGTTTGTTATTTCGATAATAATATTAATAACCATACTGTTGCAGACAGTGAAAAAAGCCATATACAAGCCGACCGGCAAAGAAGTGGCTGTCAAAATGATGCAGGCAAATGCAATGTCTGAGGCGGACTTTATTCTTGAGGCTACCACCATGCAGTAGGTTACCGTGTGAAAAACTGCTTGTTACTTTTACTTTCTGCCATCATACTTGGTTGGCACTTTCATTTTCACTAATAGTGCTGGTTTTGCTTATGGTTTATGTAACTAGCATTTGTTGTAAAGTTCAGTTTCTGTAAACGCTTTTAGTATTCTTTACAGCAGCATCTCCTTTTGGTGACAATCTCCTCGTTCTCTTTGTCTCACCAGCCACCAGGAGGTCAGGAACATGTCATTGCCACAAAGTCAGCATCACTAAACTAGTATTAATACAACATTTTATTGAAAATCTCAACCACATTCAATGAAATTATTCATCTTGCATGTTGTCAATATTGAAAGTATATGTTTTTCAGATAAGGTACTAGGGTAACAGTGTTGGTCCCTATCTGTACCCCAATAATGTTGTGGACCCACAGAGTGGTGGTCTCTATCTGTAGAGCACCAATGTTGTGGACTCACAATGCGGTGGTCACTATCTCCAACCCACCAATGTTGTGGTCTCACAGAGTGGTGGTCTCTATCTTCAAGCCACCAATGTTGTGGTCTCACAGAGTGGTGGTCTCTATCTCCAAGCCACCAATGTTGTGGTATCACAGAATGGTGGTCTCTATCTCCAAGCCACCAATGTTGTGGTCTCACAGAGTGGTGGTCTCTGTCTCCAAGCCACCAATGTTGTGGTCTCACAGAGTGGTGGTCTCTATCTCCAAGCCACCAATGTTGTGGACTCACAGAGTGGTGGTCTCTATCTCCAAGCCACCAATGTTTTGGTCTCACAGAGTGGTGGTCTCTATCTCCAAGCCACCAATGTTGTGGTTTCACAGAGTTGTGGTCTCTGTCTCCAAGCCACCAATGTTGTGGACTCACAGAGTGGTGGTCTCTATCTCCAAGCCACCAATGTTGTGGTTTCACAGAGTGGTGGTCTCTATCTCCAAGCCACCAATGTTGTGGACTCACAGAGTGGTGGTCTCTATCTCCAAGCCACCAATGTTGTGGTTTCACAGAGTGGTGGTCTCTATCTCCAAGCCACCAATGTTTTGGTCTCACAGTGTGGTTGTCTCTATCTCCAAGCCACCATTGTTGTGGTCGCACAGAGTGGTGGTCTCTATCTCCAAGCCATCAATGTCGTGGACTCACAATGTGGTGATCTCTATCTCCAAGCCATCAATGTCGTGGACTCACAATGTGGTGATCTCTATCTCCAAGTCACCAATGTTGTGGTCTCACAGAGTGGTGATCTCTATCTCCAAGCCACCAACGTCGTGGTCTCACAGAGTGGTTATCTCTATCTCCAAGCCACCAACATCGTGGTCTCACAGAGTGGTTATCTCTATTTCCAAGCCACCAACGTCGTGGTCTCACAGAGTGGTTATCTCTATCTCCAAGCCACCAACGTCGTGGTCTCACAGAGTGGTTATCTCTATCTCCAAGCCACCAATGTTGTAGTCTCACAGAGTGGTTATCTCTATCTCCAAGCCACCAATGTTGTGGTCTCACAGAGTGGTTGTCTCTTTCTCCAAGCCACCAATGTTGTGGTCTCACAGAGTGGTGGTCTCTATCTCCAAGCCACCAATGTTGTGGACTCACAGAGTGGTGGTCTCTATCTCCAAGCCATCAATGTTGTGGTCGCACAGAGTGGTGGTCTCTATCTCCAAGCCACCAATGTTGTGGTTGCACAGAGTGGTGGTCTCTATCTCCAAGCCATCAATGTTGTGGACTCACAATGTGGTGGTCTCTATCTCCAAGCCACCAATGTTGTGGTCTCACAGCGTGGTGGTCTCTATCTCCAAGCCACCATTGTTGTGGTCGCACAGAGTGGTGGTCTCTATCTCCAAGCCATCAATGTTGTGGACTCACAATGTGGTGGTCTCTATCTCCAAGCCACCAATGTTGTGGTCTCACAGCGTGGTGGTCTCTATCTCCAAGCCACCATTGTTGTGGTCGCACAGAGTGGTGGTCTCTATCTCCAAGCCACCAATGTTGTGGACTCACAATGTGGTGGTCTCTATCTCCAAGCCACCTATGTTGTGTTCGCACAGAGTGGTGGTCTCTATCTCCAAGCCATCAATGTCGTGGACTCACAATGTGGTGATCTCTATCTCCAAGCCACCAATGTTGTGGACTTACAGAGTGGTGGTCTCTATCTCCAAGCCACCAATGTTGTGTCACAGAGTTATGGTCTCTATCTGTAGCCCACCAATGTTGTGTCACATAGTGATGGTCTCTATCTGTAACCCACCAATGGTGTGAATGTATCCAACTCAACAATACTCTGGTCTCACTGTATGTGAGTAGTACACAGGTATGAACTGTGAAGGTAAGAAGAAGATTAATGCATCGTTGCCTGTAGCCTAAGCGATGTACGAATGGAGGGACATTGTGACCACTAGGAGGTGCTGTTATAGAGAGTGCATTGTTAATTCTGTGTTCTATTTACTTTCACTTAAGTTTCATTGATTGTTTCATCTAATGTTTGTGTTGTTGGAACTTGTAATATTAACAAAGGTAGGGAAGGAGAACCGAGGCAAGAAGTAGGGAGGACCCTCACCCAGACTGTAGGTGGGTCACAGAGTAAACTAATGTCACTCGTCCTTTCCAGACAGTTGACACACCCCAACCTGGTACAGCTCTACGGCGTTTGTAGTGCTGCACCTATCTATATTGTCACGGAGTTCATGAAACATGGTAAGCCCCTTGTACAGAGACGTGTGACATGGGATTCTGCATTGGCACGATCTGTTGTTGCCATGGTGATTGGTATATGTTGTTGCCATGGTGATTGACATATGTTGTTGCCATGGTGACTGATACATGCAGCTACAAATAACACATGCCAGTTTTGAGGACATTTATAGACTGTTCAGAATTTGCAATTTAAGATGTAAACGCATCACACAAATCATATCAGATAAAACGTCATGTCCAAACGACAAAACATCTTGAAAGTATCTCTTGATGCAATTATCTCATGTTTAAATGTTTACTGAAATTTCAGCTCTACTAAATTCACTGGACGAGTGGACATAGTGATTTTACCATGATTTAATATAATTGTGATGTTTCAGTGTGGCGATTACATGTAGAAATTAAATAACAACATGATGAATAAAACTGTTCTAATGTTTAGTTATTATTTCTAAGTATACCTTGTAAATTTTCCACTGATAAACAGTGCAATAAATATCAGTGAAGTTGCATAAAAGTTGCCATTAACATATTTGTGTTGAGAGATGTCTGTCTGTGTTGAGAGATGTCTGACCGTCCTGTGTTGAGAGATGTCTGACTCTCTGTGTTGAGAGATGTCTGACCATCTGTTTGTTGAGAGATGTCACCTGTCTGTCCATATGTCAGGAGCCTTGCTGCAGTACCTGCGTCGCCACAAGTCCACCCTGTTGAACCAGCCTGGGAAGCTGCTAGACATGTGTGTTCAAGTGTGTAATGCCATGAAGTTTCTCGAGTCCCACCAGTTCCTTCACAGGGACCTCGCTGCTCGCAACTGTCTCGTTGGTGACAACAACGTCATCAAAGTTGGGGATTTTGGTCTTGCCAGGTGAGATACACTGCAGCGGTACTTTCCATTGTATGGTCCCTAATTGCTATCTATGACAGTCGAATGTCTGAGTGCTCCAACATTATGTTTTTGTTTTATGCCAACAAGTTAGCAGCATATGCATTCTACTGATAGAACGAATGTTGGATAATAAGTAATTGTCTCGCTGCCATTTCGAAGATTCAGCTATTTTGATAACTCCAAGTTGTGTTTAAATGAGTGATTGGCTATAAACAGTGATGGATATAATGTGAGCGATTAGTCTTTGTGCTGTAATGGCAGCATGGCTGAATGCTTCCCAGAGAAGTCAAGTTTGTGTTGGAATGAGTCATAAGAACTGTGCAATAGAAGAAGTTACCTTTCCCTTTGCCTCAGGTTTGTGCTGGATGATGACTACACAAGTTCTAGTGGCACTAAGTTCCCTATCAAGTGGGCATCGCCTGAAGTCCTGCAGTACACGAGGTTCAGCTCCAAGTCAGACGTCTGGGCATTCGGTAAATGGCAGCTTCTTCGGGGAAAATGCTCTGTGTCTGCCTTATATCATCATTCAATTGATATTGGACTAAAACTTTAGTAAATTTTTAGTATATTAACCCCAAAATTGGATAACATGTTTGTTATTTGAGTATTGCCATTCGGTCAGTAGTTATTTCACACAGTATTCCCACATTTCACTTCCAAGCATTAGTTTTTGCATGGCCAACACCTATATTCTAGAAAGATTGATTACATAAGTTCATATTCGTATTGGTGGTAGGTGTTTCATCAGATTAACTAGACTACAACATCAGATAGAGATAAAGTGGAGAAGAAATACTGCTATTATTTTAGACATGTAACTACTCAAATATATCTACTGTTCCCTGTTTCTGCAGGCATTCTGATGTGGGAGATATTTTCCGGGGGTGATATGCCATATCGGGGCATAAAGAACCCAGACGTCATCCAACAAGTGGTGAACCGCAAGAAGCGCCTGGAGTGTCCTCGAGACTGCCCAGCAGCCGTCTACGATGTCATGATGAACTGTTGGAAGATGGTATGAGGCTCTCTCTCGCACAACCAGTGGCATAGTTAGAGGAGGGGTCCATTGCACGATGGCCCTCCTTTGGTTTAAATCAGCTGTTTTTATCAGTGTGTATACTGTTGCGCCACTACGTGGTAGAATGGTAAACTAATGGATGATTAAGCTTCACCCCTTTTGCGAGATCCTAGATACACCTCTGGTCACAACTAGTTGTACCTGGTCCTGTTGTAAATAGTGTTGTAGTGGGCCCTGTTTAAAAGTACAAAGTCTGATCGTTTATATTGTGTAATCATGTTATATAGTATAAACCATATCTATTCTGACTTCTTTACCACCAAACTGTGTTATAATGATCCACAATTTGTTCGTGTAATTTGATTGTTGTCTGTTAAATTTGAATGTTTTGACCCAGATATGTTTTCTTTGCATGTTGAATGGCACGGTCGATATTCGTAAAAAGATATCGGTGAAATGATATTTCAAAATTGGAGTTCACTAAAACACATTTGGGTGGTTAAGATGTTAGGGTTAGGGTTAAGATGTAAGGGTTAGGGTTAAGATGTTAGAATATGTTTAGTTTGTACTGTGTAACAGCATTTTACAGTAAAAACAACCATACTTTGTACTTGTAATTAATTTTCATCACCCGTCTTGTAAATGTGAGACTAATGCACATATATTATCTATGTTACCTAGGTTAAGTTTACATTAAGGTAGACCTATAATAACTCTCAATGTTTTAGTGTATTACAATATGTCAGCATTTTACAGTAAAAACAACCATACTTTGTACTTGTAATTAATTTTCATCACCAGTCTTGTAAATGTGAGACTAATGCACGTATATTATCTATGTTACCTAGGTTAAGTTTACATTAAGGTAGACCTATAATAACTCTCAATGTTTTAGTATATTACAATATGTCATGTCTTAACACAATTGGTAATTGCCTTTTTCTTTGTCTCGCAGATGGCCGACCATCGTCCTCCTTTCAGAGACCTCTACAACGAACTGCTGAAACTACAAGAAGAGCGCGAGTACGTCGGCTAGTGACCAGGCCATTGTGTGCTGTGAAGACATGTCATCAGCAAATGACCAATGAGCATTCATTTCATGAATATAGACAGATCCTGCGATTGATAGGCTCCTGTGTAAGGAATGTATATTCCGTTTAAAAACAACAAAATATGGGACCAAATAGGTGAACTCTGTTTCAACGATTCTGTGTTAGTTCATCAATCTCTGGAGTAATGCCGGAAACACGTGGCACTTATGTGTTTAACTGTTATTCATACGTATTTCATGAAAATCATCATATCAAGGTATGAACCTAATAGCTTGACGTAGGCAGGAGAATATTTGCTGTTAAGGTAGCCAATCCTCATAGGAGTATTGAGAATTGAGGTATATGTGCTTATGTAAAGTTAACTGCAGTTTTTCAGACTGTTATATTTCATGATATATTATTTTTGCAAGGCTCATTACATGATAGAAAAAGTTATGCGATAGTGTGTTCTAATTCACGATGTACATAGTTTCATTTGTGTGGTGGTAACTAACATTGCACTGATAGTGATTGCTTATAAAGTGTACGAGAGTACACCAGTAGTAGTGGGTCAGATAGTGTTGTCAAGTGTCTATGAGTGTCTTCCATTAGGAAAGCCTGTATAAAGTGTACGAGAGTACACCAGTAGTAGTGGGTCAGATAGTGTTGTCAAGTGTCTATGAGTGTCTTCCATTAGGAAAGCCTGTATAAAGTGTACGAGAGTACACCAGTAGTAGTGGGTCAGATAGTGTTGTCAAGTGTCTATGAGTGTCTTCCATTAGGAAAGCCTGTGTCAAAGCTGCATGTTTGCTTTGTAACCGGTAGTGTTATTTTGCTGTACCAATAAGAATAGTATAGTGCAAAGTGTATGTGATACTAAAAATAGTGTGAATGCACATATTTGATGTATCAGTATAAGGTGTCTGAATGCGTATTAAATTGTTTGTTTCACAAACCATTTCAATACAAGGCATATTTAGTGCTCTAGTGAGAGAAATACTCTCACTAGACTCTGATATTCTGACCTGTCATGTAAGAGTCTGGTTTCATAACAACATGCATGGAAAAATAAATTGTTCACTTGAACAAAACTAAAAGCTGGCAGTGGTTAAACATCTTCACTGCAGTGAAATGTACACATTGGAAATTCTTTTGTTTCACCCTTAAGAATGAGTAAACACATACATAAATATATAGACACTGGCTTGAAAGACATTGTGGTGGCTAGAGGCATGGCCATATATTTATGCCATAGCAATCTAATCAAATCATAATATATATATATATATATATATATATATATATATATATATATAAATATATATATATATATATATATATATAAGATTGAACAGGTAAATAATTTACTATAATGAACTGAACTAATAAGTAATTGACTAATCTAAAGAATTCTCTGGCAGCAATTTCCATAACCACATGTTAATTTTTATCCACCAAGTGGCACTAGAATCGACATTTGTCGCGAATGTGATGATATTATTCACGACCTTTCGAAGTAGAGATGGGTTTATTATATGGCACTTGATGTATAAACTATTTCAATCGCACGCAGATTGGTCATGACAATATTGCATAATGTAAATAAAAAAACGAGATTCTCTGGAAACCCTGGACATGTTCATGTTGATTATGTTTGTATTTAAATATAATCTAACATGTCAATACGCGATTTTTGAGACCCGAGTGCCTTGTTTTTATTTGCTGACTGTGTCCCTAAGTATGAATATGACGACGAAGAGACCGAGAGGAAGACCCATGTTACGATGAATCAGCAAAATCAGCAGCCAGCCGGAGAAAAAGAAGCGTCAAAGATGTGTTAAGAACGGAACGGTACAAAAACCGTCCAGAATGGAAGTTGATTTCTTACCACACTGGCAGGAGTTCTAGTGTCACTTGAATCCCTAACTGGAGAATGTTGTGGGACTATTGTGTGGCGACTGTATCATTACTTACGTAGTCGACCAAGGATGTCGTCTGCCTCTTTGCGTGACCAACGGCAATCAATGCTGAATAATGACGTCAAACACAATTCTAGGTGAACGTCAGTCACACTTTAGAGAAGAAATGTGATGGATGTTCTCCAAAGGCTCTGTACGATCTAGAGAAAAACTACGTAGGACGTTTTGCAGCAAGGAGTTGTGCATATGTACCTGCGATATGTATGTATAGGTACCAACCCCGAGTGTTGCACACATGTAATACTGGTAACAGCAATCCGTAGGATCGCAAACCAGTCCGTATGGTTATATACGACCGTTGATTTGTTGCGCATTCTCACTAGGAGCTCCCCTGGGATATATTGTTTGGATGTCGCGACACTTTGGCGTAGCTGGTTGTGCTCAGCTAAACAATTTGCAGGAGTCGGTCTTCGTACGTGTTTTGTACTAACGATAAATGTTATTCGGATGCCATTTGGTAAACGCGGGCCGTGTCCCGTAATGCAAAGTGGCTTGTTCAAAACGCACGAAACCCTAAATAATGTCTACGACCACAATACTACCACTGTAAGCGTGTTTCACTTCTCTTCAAATCGATGCCCTTTTAGATATTGAACGTCACAAGTAGTTTGGGAATGGGGTCAGCTACGAATGAACGTGACACGTTGTTTAGTATTGGGGCCAGATACGAATCAGCTATGACTGAACGTCAACATGTGGCTTGGTAATGCGGTCAGCTATGACTGAACGTCACACGTGGCTTGGTAATTTGATCAGCTACGACAAAACGTCACATGTGGCTTGGTAATGTGGTCAGCTACGGATGAACGTCACACGTGGCTTGGTAATGTGGTCAGCTACGGATGAACGTCACACATGGCTTGGTAATGGGGTCAGCTACGGATGAACGTCACACGTGGCTTGGTAATGGGGTCAACTGCACCTAAACTTCACACTTGGGATGGTAATGGGTTTAGCTACCGCAGTTGAGGCTGAACGTTTGTAGCCAGAATCTGGCGCTCACAAATTTTTCCTTCTGTGATGTGTATGTATAGGTGACATTCACAGAGTCACTACTGGAATGGCGTGGCTGGTTTCGCTGTATTGGTGCCAGCCTCAACACTCACCACACATTACTCTATCAATTGTCTATCTGATCAGCAAGCGACATCCACCTGACTGTCAACACAGTTGTCAACTGTCAACACAGACACTTTCATGCGTCACGACACATGTCAACCACAGTTGATATGTTTGGCGGCGAATACAATTTTGACGACGAAGGCAAAAACCCGAGTCTAGTTCTACCAAGACGAAGAGATAGACTGCTTAGACTATATGACTTGCACCTGTGTGAACAGTCGTTGGATGTGCGCTTGTTTTTGTAACATACGAAGTCCGTTTTTCACTGCTGACGACAGAAAGACATATGGACTAACAGTGATTTTCTTACGTGTTTTTGTTACCACTCTTTGTGTCTTTGTTGTGTCTTCAGCTCCGCTGAACGTCCTCGCACGATGCTCGCTAGTTACACCATCCACACACGCAACTGTGAATCTTTTTCTCATTCGGTTTACACATTAATCCTAACTGCTACGTCACGTGAAACAACTGCCGTTGTCGCTCAACCAACCCGGCTTTGAATCAGTTACTCGCAGCTAGCTGTTCATTTCTGGGTGCGACATAACGAGTGGACAGGCCACACAGTCTGCTGCAACTCGTAAGGTAAGGAGGTAACTGTGTTAGTTAATCCAAATATAAATCACCGCAAATTCTAAGTTGTTCTAAGTTTTGTTGCCTCGACCAACATATTACAATGTATGTTCATCTGCTCACCATGTTCTAGTTAGGAATTTAACTTCCTCCATCCTGCACAGTTCTTGTACTGTTCCGTTCTGAATACATCTTTGAGGCTGGTGTTCTTTCCCTCCAGGTGGCTGTTGATGTTGTTGGGTCACCGTAACCTGGGCCTTCCTCTCGGTCTCTTTCCCGTCGTCTTCATACTTAGGACCACTTGTATAATGTACTTATCTTCTCTTCTCATCGTATGACCACACCATATCTTGTTATTCATCTTGATCATTTCTACGATTGGGGTGATCATGCTCAAACCTGTGGTCAGTTACATTACAATTGTAATAGTAATTATTACATGTTTTCAAGTAATAGTAATAGATGGAACAGAACACAATGTAATAGTAATATAAGGCAAAGTAATAGCAATTGAGCTATTACATTTCTATTACAATTTGGATTAATGCTCGCTTTTTTGTGTTAGCGCCAATAGTCTACAAAGACATTGGGTAAGACTACCCAGTCTACGAAGCCATGTACAGTTTTCACAAATAACTGTACTGGTTCTTTGTATAATTTGGTCAGCAGAAGCAGTTCAAATGACAAATTCTGACAATAGGTGTGACGCTTCACACAACTCAACTGCATTCTACTGTAAACTCAAAAGCTGAAATGAGTCGTCGTGTCCCTACAATACATGCTGGCATGTTGTGGTGTATATTCAAATTAAATTCTACTGTCACTGTAGATTAGTGACGATTGCTTGAGTAATAAGTAGTTGTTGTTATTGAGAATTACTGTACTACTGAATGGAAATTTAAAATAGGTAGCAAAATGTTTGATCGAAAGTAAATAGTTGCGATGGAAAATATATTAATAATAGTAATTATAATAGTAATATATGCATGTGTAATAGTAGTATATTACGTTGCCTTCAATATGTACTAGTAACAGTAAGAGAAAGGAAACAAAGTCATAGTAATATATTACATCATAATGTAATTGACCCCAGGCCTGATCATGCTGTTTAATTGACCTAATCATACTATTACTGTAGAGATGATAGTTTCGCAGTCAGTCTCATTTGATGACATCCTGTAACTTTCGTATGGCTTTCATGTTTGTTGCAGAGCTCCCACCACAACGTTACTCTGAGAGGTATAAAATCATTGGCCCTGTCCAGCTCCCACCACAACTTTACTTTGAGAGGTTGTATAAAACCATTGGCCCTGTCCAGCTCCCACCACAACGTTACTTTGAGAGGTTGTATAAAACCATTGGCCCTGTCCAGCTCCCACCACAACGTTACTCTGAGAGATTGTATAAAACCATTGGCCCTATCCAGCTCCCACCACAACGTTACTCTGAGAGGTTGTATAAAACCATTGGCCCTGTCCAGCTCCCACCACAACTTTACTTTGAGAGGTTGTATAAAACCATTGGCCCTGTCCAGCTCCCACCACAACATTACTCTGAGAGGTTGTATAAAACCATTGGCCCTATCCAGCTCCCACCACAACGTTACTCTGAGAGGTTGTATAAAACCATTGGCCCTGTCCAACTCCCACCACAACTTTACTCTGAGAGGTTGTATAAAACCATTGGCCCTGTCCAGCTCCCACCACAACGTTACTCTGAGAGGTTGTATAAAACCATTGGCCCTATCCAGCTCCCACCACAACGTTACTCTGAGAGGTTGTATAAAACCATTGACCCTGTCCAGCTCCCACCACAACGTTACTCTGAAAGGTTGTATACAACAATTGGTTGTATAGCTGCTGACAATTGCTTCAGATCAGATGGTACATCATGCATGTCCATCACCACAGTTTCTCTCCCGGACCCAGTCAAAGACTTCCTCTAAATCAAGATTGTTGTTTTATATTCCAAGTACTTCTCTGTCAGCTACCGGAGCACAAATACAATAAACCCTGTTAAAATAGCAAACTAGAATTTGCAAAATGCTTAATTCCTCTTCTTGCTTTGTAGAGACAATGCGTGCGATTATTGTTTTACTGCTCGTCTTCCTGACGTTGGCGCTTGTAGCAACCTATCCGACTGATGAAGTAAGTTACACTAGTATTGCATATTAATTAGTTTGAAACAGTGAACCCAAAAAGACAAAATAACATGCATTGCTACGTTAAAACAGACAAAGATAAATGTAACTTTAAAAGTGTGTTGTATTTAATATGTATAGAATACTGTGGACTTAACATAATCGCGGATAACAGAACTGGCTGGATGGAATAATTCCATTTTAACGTTCTTTTAAAATGCGTTGCTTAAGAGAATTAGTCGCTTAATAATGATTCTATTAAGAATAGACCACCGTACTACTGTTTGGAGTAGCTTGTGGCTGACTCAGTCTTCTGCTAGTACTGGGATGTTCCGATCTCTAGGAGGAAGCCGAGGAGCTGAGGTTGCTGCTGGATGAGATCTCCGAGATGACGTCCGGTGAGTGTCACCTACTGTGAAGCATATAACACTTTTTTGAAGGTTGTCTTATCCTTTACGCAACTAATGATAAGTGTACATAAAATGTACAGTACAGTGATGCTAGCGGACACACGTATTGAAAGTTAACATGTCTTCTCGCTTCAACGTTGTGCCGTGTGCAGGTCATTTGCATTGTTGTATTTCTTCTTACGTAAAGTCTGAAATCATTGACGTTCACCAGTCACCGGGAAGAATGTAGGCCACTCGACTTCAGTTGACGTTCGATGGTCTAATATTGCGTTCCTACTGAACAGGTCCGAGCAGGTTAATACGTGCTAACTAGTCTTATCTGCGGTCCGTCACGTTTATAACATTCATTTTTACAACAAATTCCCAACAACAGCAACAATAATAATGGGATGTTTCGGTTACTCAAGCACATTTTGTGATTTAGTGTTTTCCGCTTTGGGGTTGCCCGTCTCGCGTCCACTTTTCATAGCTAAGGTCTCTCTATTCTGGAATCATTTTAGTTGCTCTTTGTTATATTCTTTCTAACTTATCTATGTCCTTCGTACGGTATAGCCTCAATGATTGTATACAATATTTCAAATGCTGTCTAACTATGGCTTTGTACAGGGGTACAATTAGCTGTGTTTCCTTATATGTGACAGTTATCCCAAATAGCCCTAGAATTTGATTACACGTTGAAGCAGCAATCCCACATTGCTCTGACAATTTGATGTCAGCACTAAATGTTACTCTTAACTCCTTTTGTGGTTCTACCTAGTACTGCACCCCTATTTTATATTCTTTCTTCATCCATGTTTTAATGTCCTATGTGTATGCATGTACACTTCCCAAAATTCAATAACATTTGCCGTTTTTTTACCATTTAACTAATTTATCTAGATCAACTTGTAAACTTTGTTTATCTGTATCATTTGTAACATTCCTGAATGTTTTTGTGTCCTCTGCAATTTTCAGCACTTTGCTTGATATGTCATCTTCCAAATCATTTATATATGTTAAAAATAGTACTGATCCCTGTCGTACCCCACTCAAAGCAGATTTCCAGTTTGACATTTCACCATCTACTACTACTCTCTGTCTTCTGTCTGTATGCCACTTTTTTATCCAGTTGATTACATCATTATCTATACCATAGACTTTTAATTTAAGCAACAATCTCTGATGTGGCACTTTGTCGAAAGCTTTCTGAAAATTTAAGTAGACAACATCAACTGGTGACCCTTCATCTACCCACTTTGTAATTTCTTCCAAAAACACGATATTGATCAGACTTGACCTTGTTCTTAGGAGCCCATGTTGAGATGTAGTTATTAATTTATGTTTTTACAAGAAATTCCACCATGTCGCCTTCATTAATGTTTCTAGTAATTTGCTTACAACTGATGTTCAACTCACTGGTCTACAATTTGCTGACTTGTTCCTCGATCCCTTCTTAAATAGAGGCGTAATGTTTGGTTCTGTCCATTCTGAAGGGAATATTCCTTCTTCTAGTGACAAGTTAAACACTTTTGCAAATATTGTTCTAATTCGTTATACAATTTCCCTTATTATCTTTCGTCTTCTTAAATTAATTTGCTATAATTTCAGGAGTTACAAATAACTGCCCTGAATGATCTGATTTGTCACCCTCAAATTTAGTAACAGGAACTGGAAGTGAGCTGATATCTTCTCTGGTAAAAACTGAGCTAGAATCCAATACGTTCTCACCTCCTGTTGGTTTCAAGACATGTTGAGTAAGGAACCAATCCTGTGTTAGAAGTAGAAACTGATGGTCGAGGTCAAAACTGATAGCGAAGTCAAGACGCCCCAGATGTAACAAACAACAACAACAACAACAACAACAACAACAACAACAACAACAACAACAACAACAATAAAAATCATTAGCTGACTACCGTTGGAGGGTATCGTCTCGTAGTAAACTTGTCAGGTTTGTCGGCGGTGCACTAATTATCGTATGCCAAGTTTCATCAATGTGCATTTCCTTTCGTTTTGTCACGGTCGATGGCGGCCGTGCTAAGTTTCATTAATGTGCATTGACTTTTCCTTTCCTTTTGTTACAGTCAATGGCGGTCGTGTCAAGAGAGCTAACAGTATGGCACATTATTTCTTTGTAACTTGATCTAAATAATGCATTTGTTGAATTATAATGTTAATAATTATAATTATAAACAATTTACTCAATTGTTCCAAACTTGTTATATGGCAAGGTTTATACGATATCATTGAAATAAGAATCTCCGCCTCAGCATTAAACAAGGACAATCTTAAATATCTACGACAGTGTTGAATAATAATAATAATAATAATATCTGCTTAGCCTTCGCAATTCATGCTACCTATATAAGTAGGGCTATGTGTTGTTAATAAGCACAATCGAATATTAATATGCACGTAAACTTGTTGTGGATTTTGTTCTAAGATACATGTGTTTGTGTAGACTTCAACATGAGAGTGCCCAAACCGCCGGAAGGTGCCGTATTTCTGTTGCCGAAGCGTCCGAGGAGCGAAGGGAAATGTTGGTGTTTCTACTGGGGCTTTGGCAAATGCTGGCGGACCAGGTACGGATGCAAATGTGTCGGTCCAAGCAGCAAGTTCAACGGCTGCCTAGTGTCCGTCTACAACAAACACGAGCACTGGTGTCAGGCGGGAAGCAAGGGTGGCAGTTGCTATTGCATAGACCTACCCTCTAAGCTGGCCGTGACGTGCATGTCAAATACACGCACTAAGTTTGGCTAGATGACGCAGTTCATGTTTTGTCCACCAGTAGTTGTAACTACAACCACGGCGGGCGACAACGACGCGGTGTAAAAAATGTTATCACTGTATTCGTCGGGTTAAGATCCACTGTTATGTAACATTCTGACATTCGCCAAGATTGTCTGCAGCAATGACCGGTCAGAGTGGTTTGATTAAGAATTGTCTAATGTCGCTAACTAAACACTGATTAATTCATGTTAATTCGTGTACGATCTGATTTGCTTCTACAAATGGAAATGTGCGGGCAGTTGGGCATTGTATGTCACTATACATATGGTAAATGAATCAGTGATAATAAAGCGTATTCCGCCAAAGATGGATTTAAGGTTACATATCGACGTCCGCTGGATTTGCAGTTATGCTTCTGTGAACAGTAAACGTTGTTCGTGTGGTTGTTCGTGTGGTTGCTCGTGTGGTTGTTCGTGTGGTTGTTCGTGTGGTTGCTCGTGTGGTTGTTCGTGTGGTTGTTCGTGTGGTTGTTCGTGTGGTTGCTCGTGTGGTTGTTCGTGTGGTTGTTCGTGTGGTTGTTCGTGTGGTTGTTCGTGTGGTTGCTCGTGTGGTTGTTCGTGTGGTTGTTCGTGTGGTTGCTCGTGTGGTTGCTCGTGTGGTTGTTCGTGTGGTTGTTCGTGTGGTTGCTCGTGTGGTTGTTCGTGTGGTTGTTCGTGTGGTTGATCGTGTGGTTGCTCGTGTGGTTGCTCGTGTGGTTGTTCGTGTGGTTGTTCGTGTGGTTGCTCGTGTGGTTGCTCGTGTGGTTGCTCGTGTGGTTGTTCGTGTGGTTGTTCGTGTGGTTGCTCGTGTGGTTGCTCGTGTGGTTGTTCGTGTGGTTGTTCGTGTGGTTGTTCGTGTGGTTGCTCGTGTGGTTGCTCGTGTGGTTGTTCGTGTGGTTGTTCGTGTGGTTACTCGTGTGGTTGTTCGTGTGGTTGTTCGTGTGGTTGCTCGTGTGGTTGCTCGTGTGGTTGCTCGTGTGGTTGCTCGTGTGGTTGCTCGTGTGGTTGTTCGTGTGGTTGTTCGTGTGGTTGCTCGTGTGGTTGTTCGTGTGGTTGTTCGTGTGGTTGTTCGTGTGGTTGCTCGTGTGGTTGTTCGTGTGGTTGTTCGTGTGGTTGCTCGTGTGGTTGCTCGTGTGGTTGTTCGTGTGGTTACTCGTGTGGTTGTTCGTGTGGTTGTTCGTGTGGTTGCTCGTGTGGTTGCTCGTGTGGTTGTTCGTGTGGTTGCTCGTGTGATTGCTCATGTGGTTGATCGTGTGGTTGCTCGTGTGGTTGTTCGTGTGGTTGCTCGTGTGGTTGCTCGTGTGGTTGTTCGTGTGGTTGTTCGTGTGGTTGCTCATGTGGTTGCTCGTGTTGTCCGAGCTTATACCTAGCTGCTGGAACATATACATCTTATAGTGGGCGTAAGTTGGTCACGATACATCGCGAGGTTCCGCGTTAGTTAAGCCGATTGTCGACCACTTGAATGACGCGCCTTATCGACCACTTAGTTACCTTGTTGTTTACAACTAGTTTATCGGTGTATTGCAACTTTATTGATTGTATTGTGGCGTTATAGCTTCAGTTATATGACGTCAATTACATATCAACCTCAACCACGCTACAGAAAGGAACCAGGCGGCTTTTGACAGCGGACACATTTTAAACTTTATCTTCGATCCGGGATGTTATTATCGACACCTCGTACAAAGTAACTGTAAATTGTTAATCAAATATATTTAATAACATGATAAGGGTTAATTGAAACATTGGTATACCTACATAAAAACATAATCTGCTAAACAGCAGTGCAGCCATCCCATACCAACTTAACGTTAGCTTGGCCTTGGACCTGGGAAAGGCCAGCCATCGTTATGGTAACATGACTAAATTTACTAACACAACTAGGTAAATCAATAATACTTGGAGAACGCGTTGATAATTGCTGTACTAGATACTAGGTTTTATCTGACAGTATATCACACAGTATGAGTGGTACTGTTACTGCTATTTATTTGGATAGTTTGTGGTGATAAAACATTAACTTAATGGTATTTATTTTACCTTTAGTTTATTTCCACAGTGTTTAAGTCCAACATATTTATATTCCCTGAAGATGTTTGACAGTTGTTTATGCCCCCTGCAAACGATTGTTTCATATTGATCTTGATAATATATATGACATTGCTGCATCGACATGCGAGTGTCTTAAATTATGCGTACCACGTGAGCATGTGCTGAACACATGCACCTTGTAAGCAGGACCTTTTTGTAACATATTTATGTGTGTATGAAAGCCATTAATAAGATAGAGTCACACAGAGTAAAACATTGTTAATACTATAAATATTGAATATCGAATGTCACTCAAGAAATAGTCAAATTGACAGACTTGTAGTAAATCAATGTTATCAATTAGATTACAAACGTACCCTGAATGTGGCCGCAAAGGTTGACAAGTAACCAATTCCAAACATTGGTGACCTCTATTCGAAGCTATCGGGAGGTGTGCTCTACTACAAAGTGGACTTGAGTTATGCATACCAGCAGATCATTCTCATTGAGGAATCGCAGAAACTCACCACAATTAATACACTGAATTTTCCAGCGTGCCATGGAACAATTGGTGCTGGGCATACAGATGGTGGCAATTTGTCTTGATGACGTCCAAGAGCAAATCTTTTGACAGTACTGAGTATACTACAGACATATGGAAAACTCGTGTGTTTACCTTGGTCATCGGCTAGACGCAGAAGGTATTCGGGATCTCGTGTGGTTAATCCAGCACCAGGCCGAGAAACGCTACTGGGTTTTGATTTTTGCTAACGTGTTTTATCTTACATGTAGCTACGCTATAAAATAAATATTGTTTAATTATACCAAGCAACTGTCATTAAACCCTGACGTAGATAACGACACCAAGATGTCACATATGTAATACAATTATAAGGCATGAATGATGTTACCATCTAAGACAAATGATTAGTTTGAGATTACGAATGAAAGCGAACGAAGGTTTACCTTCACCGTCGAACACTCTAAGCAGAGTGGCTCGCAACTTTCGGCTAGTATGACCCGATTTTCGCCAGCCAACAACCTCTGGTTACGGCATAAAACCAAAACCGAAATTGTTCTTCTAGTACAGACTTATTACAGACATATTAGATTTATTGCACATCAAACATGGTAGCTATAGAATGTATTATTATTATTGATAATAGTTTGATTTTTAAAGAAATACGTTATATGGCCCAAAATGGCGTAGGAAGAGAAATATGCACAAACTGTACAATACATCTGTTGGCGCGAACTGTAAAGAAATAAATGCAGTTTGGCGATTGGCTTTGATGAACGTTTACACTATCATCGTACACCAATACATTTATGCATTACCCTATTACCCTACTAACACACCCTATTACACGCACACACATACTGTACACATCAAAGACCTTCTCGCGTTCTCCTGTACAGATTGCGGTTGTGGTGAACTATGACCTCCCAATACACGTGTTCTCCGAGTGCCACGTTGAGAAGAATGCCTTGCAACACGAGGCAAACTTGCACCCAGAAAAACTCCCCGACAGTGGCGCCACTCAGTGACACCTTGGTTTTATATTCCAAATGGACAGCGCAGAGTGGCACGAACCGCATGGATGGCCGGGCAACGCGATTGTTGTTTACCATTTGTCACGTCATTGCAACTGTGCACATGGGTGTAAGCCCTACAAAACATCGTTTCAGCAGAAAAACGTTATGTTGCTCCTATGCACATTTTTAACGCAAACACTATCCACAATTCCCAGCCGGCATACAACGTCGGTATGACGTTGATTATTAGTTGTATATACGACGTCGAACAACATAAATGCAACGTTTTCTCAGCGTCTGGTCATCGACGTCACAAGGACGTGGAAATTTGAAGTCGCCACAACGTTGAAATCAAGTCGACAACCAAACCCAACGTCTTCACAACGTCTGGTTATCAACGTTATAAGGACGTGGACATTTGACATCCATGCAACGTTGTAATCACATCGACAGTTCAACCAACTAGTTTCATCTATAAATACAACGTTTTTACCACGTCTGGTCATCGACGTGATAACGACGTAGATATATATATATATATATATATATATATATATATATATATATATATATATATATATATATATATATATATATATATATATATATATGACGTTGGCTCAACGTTGAAATCACGTCGACAACCCAATCCAACGTCTTTGCAACGTCTGGTCATCAACTTTAGTATGACGTGAACAATTTACGTCCATACAACGTTGCAATCACGTCGACAGCCCAACCAACTAGGTACATAGATAAAAAATATGGCGTTTTACAATGTCTGATCATCAACGTTATAACGACGTGTATATATGTGGCGTTGGCACAACGTTGGAATAACGTCGACAACGCAATTATAAGGTCATCGCCATTATAAGGACTTGGACATTTGACGTTCATACAATGTTGCATTTTTTTATTTGTTCAAGGTGCGAATGTTAACTGTAACATCTCTATTCTCTAAGACAACAAAACGCGTCGGCATGGTGGTCTTTACCTGCCGTTTGCACGGCGCCATCACAAAATTTAGACTTAATCTGATTGCTACGTTAACCTTGAATAAGGCTGTTATTGTGTTCACAAGAACACTTTAGGCTATTATACTTGCCAACTATGTGTTTTCTACTAAACTTGTACGAGCAAAAGAAAGCCTGCCACCTAGCGAATACGGAGAACATTGTGTAAACAAAACATCGAAGTCAGTTTAAACCAACTTTCGCTAAAATCATGCTGTTAATTCCTTTTTACTGAAACCATTTACTACAACTATGTCAGATATTACCTTATGTATGTAATTTATGTAAATGTATCACTTTATCTAATATATATTTAACAATGTATACGATAGTTTGGTACACCAGTTTAAGTGAGGAATATAGGAACTGTAGAAGGATGGCGATCAACACACAGGTACAGAAGGTATGTATGGAGGAGGGAGTAGGCTTCGTAGACATGTGGTTAAACTTTGTGGGAAGAGGTGACTTTTTCATGAGAGATGGACTTCATCTGACAGGGAAGGGCTCTGCAGTTCTTGCGTGTGAGTTTGTCAGAGTTGTCGACGAGGGCACAGGTACCTTAGATTATTTAAACTAGATGCGCAGGGGGAACTGACAGAGAAAACTCAAAGGAGTACTACTACAAATACACATCCAAAGAAATGTTCACCAATAATTTCAGACAATGAACTTAAATGTGTATGCTTAAATGCCAGGAGCATAGTAAATAAAAAAAGTGAGTTAGACATTATGGTAGCAGATATTGATCCTCATGTAATAGGCATCACAGAATCATGGGCAAATGAAGATATAGTAGATGCTGAGTTAGCACTGACAGGCTATGTAATGTTTAGGAAGGATAGACGAGAAAGAAGGGGAGGTGGAGTAATTTTGTATATTAAAGAATCTATCCAAGCATATGAAATTACACTGAAAAGTGAAGCAGATAGTGTGGAAGCAATTTGGTGTAACATAGTTACCAGGAACTCAACATTAACAATAGGAGTAGTTTATCGTAGTCCTAACATAGGACAATAGGAAGATGTAAAATTACAAAAGGCGATAAGGGAAGTGAGCAAGGGAGAATGTGTTATAATGGGTGATTTTAACCATGGCCATATACAATGGGAATCATTAGAGAGTGCTGGAGGGGACGACCATCAGTTTCTACTTCTAACACAGGATTGTTTCCTTACTCAACATGTCTTGGAACCAACCAGAGGTGGGAATGTGTTAGATTTAATTTTGTCTTCTCAAAATGAATTAGTTGACAATGTTAAAGTACACGAACCTTTGGGTTCAAGTGACCATAACCAAATCCATTTTAATATAAAAGTAAAAACAGGGAATGCATATAAAAAACAATGGAGGAGGAACTTCAACAAAGGCAGATATAAAGTGATGAGAACTTATCTAGCAAATATAGATTGGAATAATTTGCTGAAGAACAAGACAGCAACAGAATGCTGGACTTGTTTAAAATATGAGATTGAGGGCATTATTGAGAAATTTATTCCATTAAGAAAACAAGGGAAAAGATCCAGGAAAAAACACCTGTCAAAAGAAGCTATTAGAAAAATTGCTCACAAACAGATGCTGTGGAAGGTCTATAAACACACTGGAAATGTAGAAGACTACACCAACTACAAAGAGGCACTTAACCTAGCTACTACTGAAATTAGAAAATCTAAAAGAACCTTTGAACAAAAAATGGCAGGTAATATAAAAAATGACAGCAAGAGTTTCTATGCTTATGTAAGGAGTAAACAGAAAGTTCGAGATAAGGTCGGACCACTGGAAAGCAACAGTGAAAACATAATTTCAGATGGGTTCCAAATGGCAGAGGTCCTAAATGAGTATTTCAGCTCAGTTTTTACCACAGAAGATATCAGCTCACTTCCAGTTCCATTGACTAAATTTGAGGGCAATGCATCAGAATATTTAGGGCAGTTATTTGTAACTCCTGAAATGATAGCAAAGAAAATTAAGAAGATGAAAGATAATAAATCACCTGGAGTTGATGGGATACCACCAAAACTGCTAAAGGAAATTGTTGATCAAATTAGTACACCACTTGCAAATTTATTTAACTTGTCACTAGAAGAAGGAATAGTTCCTTCAGAATGGAAAGAAGCAAACATTACGCCGCTGTTTAAGAAGGGATCGAGGAAGAAGCCAGAAAATTACAGACCAGTGAGTTTAACATCAGTTGTATGTAAATTACTTGAAACATTAATTAGAGACCACATGGTGGAATTCCTCATAAAACATAAATTAATGAATACATCTCAACATGGATTCCTAAAAGCAAGGTCATGTCTAACCAATCTCTTATGTTTTTTAGAAGAAATTACAAAGTGGGTAGATCACGGGTCACCAGTGTATGTTGTCTACTTAGATTTTCAGAAAGCTTTCGATAAAGTGCCACATCAAAGATTGTTACTTAAACTAAAAGCCCATGGTATAGGCAATGATGTAATCAACTGGATAGAAAAGTGGCTTACACACAGAAGACAGAGAGTAATAGTAGATGGTAAGATTTCAAACTGGAAATCTGTTTTGAGTGGGGTACCACAGGGATCAGTGTTAGGCCCTATACTGTTTTTAATATATATAAATGATTTGGATGATGACATATCTAGCAAAGTACTCAAATTTGCAGATGACACAAAGGTATTCAGAAAGGTTACTAATGATACAGATAAACAAAGTTTACAGGATGATCTAGAAAAATTAGTTAAATGGTCAGAAAAATGGCAAATGTTATTCAATTTTGGGAAGTGTAAATGTATACACATAGGACATGGAAATATGGACGAGGAATATAAAATGGGGGATGCTGTACTAGGTAGAACCACACAAGAAAAGGATTTAGGAGTAACATTTAATGCTGACATGAAAGTTTCAGAGCAATGTGGGATTGCTGCTTCGAAAGGAAATAAAATTCTAGGCCTAATTAGGAGAACTATCACGTATAAGGAGAAACATCTAATTGTACCCCTGTACAAAGCAATAGTTAGACCACATTTGGAATATTGTATTCAAGCATGGAGGCCATATCGTAAAAAAGACATAGATAAGCTAGAAAGAATACAACGAAGAGCAACTAAGATGATTCCACAATTAAGAGACCTTAGTTACGAAAGTCACTTATTACAATGTGGTTTGACAACACTAGAGACCAGGAGACTAAGAGGAGACCAAATAGAAGTGTTTAAAATAGTGAACGGTTATGAGGATGTTGATAAGAATATGTTCTTCAAACTTAAAGAAGGCAGTAGAACCAGAGGACACAAAGCAGCATTAGTTAAGGAGCAGTGTAGGTTGGACATGAGAAAGTACTCATTCTCACAGAGGGTGATAAATGAATGGAACAAACTGCCAAACGATTGTGTTAATGCTAGTAGTGTGAATATGTTTAAAAATAGAATTGACAGATATCTGATAAGGGCGGGCTACACATAGATGAGAAAATTGTTGGACTCTCGATAAGCCAATGGCTTCCTTGTCCACTTGCCATCTGGAACTTGTTCGAGATGGCAATCTTGTTAAATCTTGTTAAATTCACGACCTGTAAACAAACTCCCAATTATCGCTCGTTGAATTTGTTAACAAGAACAGTTTCTTAATATATGTCTATAAGAAGTTTGTGTATATTGTATATGTGTAATAGTAATACTTATTCTAACCAATATTCCACTGTTTCTGATTATTCACTATGCTATCTCAATTTTCGAATGGTAAACAACCCTATTAACTCTCACTGACTACCCTGTCGGAGTTCGGAACTAACTTACTCTAAAATCCTACCTCTGACTAACAATTAGCAAAAACTGTTTTCTAATATATGTCTACAATACGTTTATGTATAACATATATACAATAGTAATACAATTCTATTCGATATTCCACTTTTTCTGTAAATTCTCTACACCAATTTCAAGTCGCTACTGCACCACGATTCCTGAAGTCCGGGATCGGCCAGAATTAACTCATGTCGCACTATCTCTATGTCGAGCACGGTACGACGTAAAGACTGCGGTACCCGCTAGTCCTGGTACATCACAAACACAAACAAGCACACACCCACACACATACGCACACGCGTACACGTACACGTACACGCGCACACGCTTGACTGTTTGTATTGTTTATATGTGTATGTGGTTGTGCTTGCATGCGTGCGTGCGTGCGTGCGTATGTGCGTGCGTGCGTGCGTGCGTGCGTGCGTGCGTGCGTGCGTGCGTGCGTGCGTGCGTGCGTCGATATAGGTGTGTACATTTCAGCATTCACGTGCATTTCTACGTGTGTTTATGCAAGCAATCCAAATCCAAACTCGTCTTTCTTTAGTGGAATTCCTTTTATTCTAGTTGACCAGACCACGCAGATAACGACACAAAGCTTAACTGATCACTAATCTGCAGAAATGACATAGATTGATCAGTGAAACACAAAAAGTAATTCGTTTGACAGAGCATTGTTCAGCCTAAATCGGTAACAAAGAATATTTGATGCGATACATCAACTGAACTGTTTGAGCCAGAGTCGAATGTCAACAAGTAGTAGTGTTGATAGCGTTGCTGTCTTTAGCTCTCGTTATAGCGGCCCCTGGGGGATAAGGCGCCAACACCAGCGCCGCCTGGTGATTGGAGTCGCTATAGAACGTAGCATTTTATATTTTTCGATGTGTCGTAGCATAGGCACCTGGCACCCACTCTCCCTGTCAGCGCCATTGTTTCTTGAGCCAGACTAGGCAGCCGCCCACCGCTTTACGTTTACAGCCGTCCTTGGTCCACAAACACTGGCCTCGACCCCACCAGAAGCACTTGCATGTGGTTGGGTGGAGATGCAGTTCTGTCCAAACATATATCATAACTAAAACTAATGGGTGTATTTTCTTCATAGCTTTTCTATCCAGCATGTTAATTCCAACATTATCAAATGGTTTAAGATATAATTGGGACTTTAAAGTATATTCCACATGTACACACATACATGACAGCGAATTACTAGACACGCGGCATCACCAGCGAATGGGCAAAAAGCCCATCCTCTAACTAGTTTCACAGCGCGAAAATAAGAATTTCGAGGTCGCCAAATGAAGCCACATACAGTTCTTCGCATTTGGTTAGAATACGGTGGCAGAAAACGAAATTCACGTGATATTTTGTTTACGTCAAACTTTTGATTCTATAAATTATAAAAATGGTCACCCTAAAAGTCGTTTTGTGGGCAGTAACCATAAGAAACTGAGAAAACGCGTTGAGTGTATGCAGTAGACAAATATGTAATCATTAATGTTGTGAATGTTGTGGATGCGAGTGATAAAAGCCAGTAATATACAGATGGTGAAATTTTAATATTGAACGTGTCGGGCAAAAATGCCAACTTTACTGGGGGCAAAACGCACAGGGTGGAACGTACAATTATCTGTCAGATTTGTGTCTGAAAGTGAGTAGACGAGTTGATAAGTTCCACCTGCGTATGACAGTTTATAATAAACATATGCAATGTAACGCACTTGTTAAATTTCAGAGAAAAGGAGCTAATTAAATAACAATTTCAGTTACGGTTCTTAATAAAATTATAACAACAAATATTACTATGATATGCAACAAGGTTTCGCTATACTGAAGTGTACCAATAATACCATCACTTTGGTAATGCAAAATAACTAAACTAATAATTAAATGAGGCTGATTAATGCATAACGCCCAGGGGCGGGCGTTTTGCCCCACCCCTGGGGCAAAACGCCCATTTCCCGGACCTGCTAAAATGGTTATAACTTTTTTCTATGATATTGAACATCGAAAATATCAATACAAGATTTTCAGCTAAGATAATAAACTAGGTGATACATCCAATATATCAGAGATATATCTAAAAGGTTTTCCCATGAGTCGATTTCCCGAAAAAAGTAGGCGTATTGCCCCACCCTACTCTACAACCGTACAAAACATGTGCCTCAGTAATATGTTACCGTCTGTGAGGTAGTGTTATCTGTTTAGGTTTAGCTGATGTTGAGTCAAGCATTCTCGATCCTTTGGCCAGCGATAGGCCGTCCACCCGTCAGTCACGACTGACAACACGAAACCATCCACCGTGTCTTCTTGCTGCGCACTCGGCGATTCCATAATGATATTGATTTTTACTTTTACAGTAACCAGTACACTTCAGAAAACAATAATCGAACAGATAATTGACAACTGAAGTACTCTTTGAATGTAGCGAAAGGCCACTGGTCGAAAAGACGACGCACATTGCGTCGCGGTAACAGTCAACGTTTAAAAGCCGTTTAGTGGCTTTTTTAATAATTAATGTACTTTACGATTAGTCAATCATTTCTCTCAAAATATAATACGGATAGGGGCGGACACTTTTAGAGTGGGCATGGATGTGTGTTCGCGCGTGTGTTAGCTCGCGTATTTCGATCGTTGACTTCAGGAATCGTGGTGCAGTAGCGACTTGAAATTGGTGTAGAGAATTTACAGAAAACGTGGAATATCGAATAGAATAAGTATTACTATTGTATATATGTTATACATAAACGTATTGTAGACATATATTAGAAAACAGTTTTTGCTAATTATTTGTCAGAGGCAGGATTTTAGAGTAAGTTAGTTCCGAACTCCGACAGGGTAGTCAGTGAGCGTTAATAGGGTTGTTTACCATTCCAAAATTGAGATAGCATAGTGAATAGTCAGAAACAGTGGAATATTGGTTAGAATAAGTATTACTATTACACATATACTATATACACAAACTTCTTATAGACATATATTAAGAAACTGTTCTTGTTAACAAATTCAACGAGCGATAATTGGGAGTTTATTTACAGGTCGTGAATTAAACTGGTGTACCAAACTATCGTATACATTGTTAAATATATATATATATATATATATATATATATATATATATATATATATATATATATATATATATATATATATATATATATTAGATAAAGTGATACACTTACATAAATTACATACATAAGGTAATATCTGACATAGTTGTAGTAAATGGTTTCGGTAAAAAGGAATTAACAGCATGATTTTAGCGTAAGTTGGTTTACACTGACTTCGATGTTTTGTTTACATAATGTTCTCCGTATTCGCTAGGTGGCAGGCTTTCTTTTGCTCGTACGAGTTTAGTAGAAAAGACATAGTTGGCAAGTATAATAGCCTAAAGTGTTCTTGTGAACACAATAACAGGCTTATTCAAGGCTAACGTAGCAATCAGATTAAGTCTAAATTTTGTGATGGCGCCGTGCAAACGGCAGGTAAAGACCACCAGGCCGACGCGTTGTGTTGTCTTAGAGAATAGAGATGTTACAGTTAACATTCGCACCTTGAACAAATAAAAAATTGCAACATTGTATGAACGTCAAATGTCCAAGTCCTTATAATGGCGATGACCTTATAATTGCGTTGTCGACGTTATTCCAACGTTGTGCCAACGCCACATATATACACACGTCGTTATAACATTGATGATCAGACATTGTAAAACGCCATATTTTTTATCTATGTACCTAGTTGGTTGGGCTGTCGACGTGATTGCAACGTTGTGGACGTAAATTTTTCACGTCATACTAAAGTTGATGACCAGACGTTGCAAAGACGTTGGATTGGGTTGTCGACGTGATTTCAACGTTGTGCCAACGTCATATATATATATATATATATATATATATATATATATATATATATATATATATATATATATATATATATATATATATATATATATATATATATATATATATATATATCTACGTCGTTATCACGTCGATGACCAGACGTGGTAAAAACGTTGTATTTATATATGAAACTAGTTGGTTGAACTGTCGATGTGATTACAACGTTGCATGGATGTCAAATTTCCACGTCCTTATAACGTTGATAACCAGACGTTGTGAAGACGTTGGGTTGGGTTGTCAACGTGATTTCAACGTTGTGCCAACGTCATATATATCTACCTCGTTATGACGTCGATGACCAGACGTGGTAAAAACGTTGTATTTATAGATGAAATTAGTTGGTTGAACTGTCGATGTGATTACAACGTTGCATGAATGTCAAATGTCCACGTCCTTATAACGTTGATAACCAGACGTTGTGAAGACGTTGGGTTTGGTTGTCGACTTGATTTCAACGTTGTGGCGACTTCAAATTTCCACGTCCTTGTGACGTCGATGACCAGACGCTGAGAAAACGTTGCATTTATGTTGTTCGACGTCGTATATACAACTAATAATCAACGTCATACCGACGTTGTATGCCGGCTGGGAATTGTGGATAGCGTTTGCGTTGAAAATGTGCATAGGAACAAAATAACGTTTTTCTGCTGAAACGATGTTTTGTAGGGCTTACACCCATGTGCACCGTTGCAATGACGTGACAAATGGTAAACAACAATCGCGTTGCCCAGCCATCCATGCGGTTCGTGCCACTCTGCGCTGTCCATTTGGAATATAAAACCAAGGTGTCACTGAGTGGCGCCACTGTCGGGGAGTTTTTCTGGGTGCAAGTTTGCCTCGTGTTGCAAGGCATTCTTCTCAACGTGGCACTCGGAGAACACGTGTATTGGGAGGTCATAGTTCACCACAACCGCAATCTGTACAGTAATTGTACCAGGAGAACTTTCGTGAAACTTGAACTTTCAAGATGGTTTCATATATGAGCCATTAAGATTTTATAAAATTTCATCTTCAGCGTCAACTGATTTCCCGCGTTGGACTTTTCACTTGTCATTCTGCGTGAATGTCTCGTATCTCGGGTGATTTTACCGACTTGTTGTTCTCGTGTAGCATTATTACTGTTTGTCCTCTGTATATAGAGTGTGTATGTATGCACACAATTGTATAAATATGTATACATGCATGCGTGCATGCATGTATACATATGCGTGCGTGCGTTCGTGCGTGCGTGTAGTGTGTTCAGCGTAACTAAAAATAAAAGGAAATTCGTCTTGGATGAAAGTGCTTGATAGGTAATTGTAGAGATCTTAAAAGTAATGCAATATCGGACATGGAGTCAATGCAATGGTATAAGAAATAGTAATGAGTGAGAGAAAAGAGGAGAACAAGTAACTACCCTTACCAAAACAAAATTGCACACGTTGAAGTTTCAAGATGTCCTTGATAGCAATATTATGATAAAGTGAATTGCAATAATCAAGTCTACTGCTAATAACAGCAATTGCAATAGTTTGAGCAACAGCGAAATACATATACCGGCAAATATGACGAAGGTCACGAACATGATAAAAGCAGCAACGACAAGTTTGTGATATATGCTGTTTAAAATTGAAATTATTATCAAAGGTGACTCCTAAGTTCCGTGCTGAGACAGCCGGTGTGAAATTCTGGGTCAGCATAGGTGTTGCAAAAATAATCAAGTTTAACACGCTGCTTTCGTGTACCAGTAACAAAAAAACTGTGTTTTCTTTGCATTTAGCCTTAATTTGCTGTGGAATACATTCTGGAGACAATCCCTGAGTTGGTTTAAGAAACAGTTAGTGTCCGGAGTAGCCAAGGAAAGGTAACTCTGTGTATCATCGTTGTGTGATTACGCACTCCCAAGTTGTTGTACAACTATTTTACTGCTAGATTTACAATCTCACACTCTCGAAGCTCCATTTGCGCAACATTTTGGGCAATAATTCGAAGCACGATCATATCAGGGACTAATTTGAAACAAATCATGAAGTAAATGTAAAAAGTTAATAACTAAACAATGTGGTTTCTAAAAAGTTAATAACTAAACACTGTGGTTTCTAAAAAGTTAATAACTAAACACTGTGGTTTCTAAAAAGTTAATAACTAAACACTGTGGTTTCTAAAAAGTTAATAACTAAACACTGTGGTTTCTAAAAAGTTTGCGGTCCAACTTTATTTACACCTTATAATGTCGCCAGAAACAATGACGTTGGAACATGCCAAACTAACATTAATTAACCCAGCTTATACACCCAACTTCAGGGCGACTTCAGCTGTTTTAAATACTTGGTAAACGTCGCCAAGATCTACGTATATATCACACGCATTATTGCACAAGGACACGCAAGCACAAAACAGATATTCCATCAACTGAGGCCGTTGTGTCGACAGAGTGCAACTTGGTCAACATTTGCAGTTCCAAGCATGATGGATGTAGCTTTTTGTATATAATAATTTTTTGTGTGGAAGGGGAACGTGTGATGAAGGGAGCGGATGCGCTTAGAGTGGAGGGGAGAGGGAGAAGAGGAAGACAGATACTGAGATGGGAGGAGTGTGTATGTATGCATACAATTGTGTAAATATGTATCCATGTATGCAGTTAAACAGTTCATAAACGATAAGCATTATATTCTTCAGAAACATATATTGTATGTTTGTATATATTCTATTTTTTCTTACGTTTTAAGTTGAGAAACATACGATTTTGCCTAACGTCATATAGGTCAATACAATAGTCTTTTTTTTAGTAATTTTCGTTGGTGCGATTAAGTAACAAGGGCAAACATTCATAAGTTTGTAGTCTTTGCATCGGTACAAAAACCTCCAGAAAGGGCCGCAGTAAAAAGGGTAAACGTTCATAAGTTTGGAGTTATTGTATTTGTACAAAACCTCGGTAAAGGGCCTCCGCCCCACTGGTCTTTCTCCGAGCGATGCTTCACTGACTAATGACTTTTCACGTCGACTTGCAATGCGGTGAGAGAGGTCGATAAAACACGCACATACACACACGCGCAAGCGCACATGCATAATTACACGTACACGCACATGCACACGCAAACGCACACGCGCGCACACACACACACACACACACACACACACACACACACACACACACACACACACACACACACACACACTATATATATATATATATATATATATATATATATATATATATATATATATATATTCTGGAGACAATCCCTGAATTGGTTTAAGAAACAGTTAGTGTCCGGAGTAGCCAAGGAAAGGTAACTCTGTGTATCATCTATATATAAGTGGTGGTCAAGTACTTATGTAATTTAATGTACGTTATTGTACAACTATTTTACTGCTAGATTTACAATCTCACACTCTCGAAGCTCCATTTGCGCAACATTTTGGGCAATAATTCGAAGCACGATCATATCAGGGACTAATTTGAAACAAATCATGAAGTAAATGTAAAAAGTTAATAACTAAACACTGTGGTTTCTAAAAAGTTAATAACTAAACACTGTGGTTTCTAAAAAGTTAATAACTAAACACTTATCTATAAAAAGTATATTTGATGATGAGAGACGACATAGTTTTCTTACACAACAAGCAATTACTAAGATGTATATATATATATATATATATATATATATATATATATATATATATATATATATATATATATATATTATTGCTCAGTTTTCTTTTTACTTTTCTTTTTTCAGTTTACTGTCTTCATGCTCTTGCATTCGTTCAAACAAGTGGAAATACTGGTGATACTCTCTATCACCAGTGCCTCATTTCCCTTTCCATGTATGAGTGCAATCAGTCTCCTTCGCCACCGAAATCTCTCATGTTGTGAATCACCCATTAAACCGCCTCGCCTTTTGACATTTACACTGGTAATGCATCCATTCCAACGAACTTCCAAATGTTCATGTTTCTTGCTACTTCTCGCGGCAAAGCGCCCACCACACTTACTGTAACATATGGAACTTAGACCGAACAGTAATATAAGATGCTTATCTATAAAAAGTATATTTGATGATGAGAGACGACATAGTTTTCTTACACAACAAGCAATTACTAAGATGTATGTTCCAGTTAGCGACACTTAGTTTTTTAAACCTGGACACAAAACTATGAGAGAAAATGTATGTTCCAGCGACACGTAGTTTTTTAAACAGGGACACTGATAACTATGAGAGAAATTGCGGGCCGTCCACGTTGTTATTCCTTCCTTGGGAAACTGCACGCTATACCATCACATCAGTCATTATTTTTATTACACTGATGACGCGCACGTTAATATATCACTCTCATTAACTCACATGACTTAAGTGTTAGCTAATGTGAGTGATGCACAACACATAAGTTAACATATTTGGTTTTCTCCCATTTGACGTAGTACATTGTGAGAACACACGCACCATCCCGACTGTGCATACCAGTCTGTGGCAAACTCTTTTTGGACAAAACTGCGTCTCGGTGATTTAGTGTGGCACATAATGTTGTCGTGAATTGTAACAATTACAAGCTTTAAAAAAAACTCCTTTTCAACTGTCATTGGTTAGTCGGATAGGGGTGACAGGATGCCATGATCTTCTTCTTCTTCTTGGTCTAATATATGAATGTTGCTTCATGATTCGATAAGCCTCTACGTTACCACTGCGCTGTTAAAGAGTCAACACAACGGAATTGCCATTGCAGTTGTCAGTTTCGATCTCCACCTTGTGGATGCACTAACACACCCAAAGTTTTCACTCTTCAACAACGACTGGTTTGTCACTGGCTCTTGAAATGCGTCAACGCTTCGATTTTGTTGTGACTGTTGTAAAAGTGTGTCTATCTATAAGTTTTTGGATGGCTGTTCCATGGCCTCTGCTTTCTTGTCTAGTCGGTCCTATTCCTTACGCCCCAAGTGACCTGCCCACGTCTTCCGGCTTCTTACTGTTCTTCCAGTCAGAGTTCTGCAATATAATTCAAATTGTCTACCATCAGTTGAATGACTAAGTATAGTAATAATAAATCAAATTGTTTTTACAATATAGAACAAAATGAAGATATTGAGAGCATTTGAATATTTCGTGCAGCTATGCATAATTTTCACAACGTATGCTATACCATCGTCGTTGAATTAAACACAATGGCATGAATGCGTCGGAAATCTTTTGCTTAGACAAAATATGTTAACAACAGGAATCATACGTGGCTTCATGCTGCAAGAAAGAGCGTCACCACTGTCGGTGAAAACAACCGCATGACCATTCGGTCGCTTGCGTGTATTCCCACACTGTGCAATGTAGAATGACAGTTTAAAAAGAAATACCCTTTGTCCAACGCATAAGGGAGTCGACAAGGCGAGTCGTTGAAGAATGGAAATTAATATCTCCTCACATACTTTACAACTTTTTCAACCACCTGTATTTTTTTTAGAACCATTCATACAACATACCGCGGCAAAGATATGCATAAACACCTGATCGGTATACTGCTTCTCATTTTTGGCGGAATATGTTTTATTATCACTGAGTCATTTTCTATGTACAATATAATTCAATGCATAATAGGCAGCGAACCTCCGTGTAAGCAACCGTAGTGTATAACCGGTTATAGCTTAAGTGCTAAACAGGGAGTCATTACTTTGACAGTCCTCACAACAGCCAAATCTAATGAAATGTTTCCAAGATCCCACGAAATATTAGCCCTATTTGAAACAAAGTAAAATACAGTCCACTGAATACGTCACCACCTTGCAGTCACCTGTTTGCGTTCTGGTGACGGAGAATGCGCAAAACACCTACGGCATACTACCAGGAGTACCACCAGGACTACCACCAGGAGTACCACCAAGAGTACCCACAGGAGTACCACCAAGAGTACCACCAGGAGTACCATCAGAAACCACCAGGAGTACCACCAGGAGTACCATCAAGAGTACCACCAATAGTACCACCAGGAGTACCACCTGGTGTACCACCAGGAGTACCACCAGGAATACCAATAGGAACCACCAGGAGTACCACCAAGAGTACCACCAGGAGGACCAACAGGAACCAACAGGAGTATCACCAGGAGTACTACCAGGAGTACCACAAGGAACCACCAGGAGTGCCACCAGGAGTACCACCAGGAGTACCACTAGGACCCACCAGGAGTACCACCACGAGTACCACCACGAGTACCACTACGAACCACCAGGAGTACCAATAAAGGAGTACCACCAGGAGTACCACTAGGAACCACCAGGAGTACAACCAGGTGTACCACTAGGACCCAACAGGAGTACCATTAGGAGTACCACTAGGACCCACCAAGAGTACCACCAGGAACCACCAGGAGTACCACCAGGAGTACCAACATAAGTACCAACATAAGTACCACCAGGAGTACCAACAGGAGTACCACCAGGAGTACCAACAGGAGTACCACCAGGAGTACCACTAGGAACCACCAGGAGTACCAATAGAGGAGTACCACCAGGAGTACCACTAGGACCCAACAGGAGTACCATCAGGAGTACCACTAGGACCCACCAGGAGTACCAGCAGGAGTACCAACAAGAGTACCACCAGGAGTACAACCAGGAGTACCACCAGGAGTACCACCAAGAGTACCACCAGGAGTACAACCTTACATAAAACTGGCCACCAGTGGCGACACTCACCATTTAACTGCGGCCATAACTTACACTTGATTTGTAGAATCTGCGCATCTTTTTTTCATTTTCACCTCCTAATGTTTTAGATATGAAACATTTCATAACCATGCATACCCCCTATTCCGACGAAGATAGTTGATGACAACACATATATTTGGTTTACAGAAAGGCCACTTTTCACGAATGTTCTCCTGATTCAATTACTGCACAAATTGCTGTTGTGATGAACTATTACCTCCTAACACGCGTGTTCTCGGAGGGCCGCGTTGAGAAGAACTCTACACTAGACAAAGTTACGCACAGACAAACTCCCCGACAGTGACGCCACTCAGCATATCACCACTGCCACACCTTGATTATAAATTCAAAATGCGGAGCGTTATCAACCGCCTGGTTGCCTGGGCAACGCGATTGTTGCTTACCACTTAGTACGTCATTGCTACTGTACGAGAGCGTGTACGTAACATAGATTAAGAAAACGTTAGTTTGTTCCTATGCACATTTGCACAGCAAACACAATTGTATGCAATTGAAATTGAGAGATTTACCGAAAAAAGTAGGAGTTTACCAAATGAAATGACGATGTGCAAATGTAAGTTGTGGCAGTGATGGAATCGTGAGTTACAATACATCCACTACGTGGTGCCACTGGCGGGGAGTTTGACGCGCAGAAACATTCATACAGATATGCCAAGTTTCCCGCTTCGACATTAGAATTGATAGTTTGTCAGTCTGTGCACAATATTTCGATCTACCCATTTCGGGCAACAATCTATACACATATGTGCGTACATTCGTCATGTTGGAAAGTAGGTATTGGGGGGCGTATATAGTCATACATACATTTGTTTAATATAAATCGGCGTCGCCGTACCAAACATAATATATCAAGTAAGTAGACGTCTGACATTTATTTGTCTCGACAAAAACGATTTACTGTCACTGACTCACTCTGTGGGTGTCTTTTGCAAACTGTGCAGTAAAATAATGTCAGCGCTTCTGTCATCTGTATTCGGGGCAACTGGTACCTGGTACCTGGCTAGCAGGAATATGCTATTCCGTGTATTTTCTTCTTCTATCGCTCTCGTTTTTTTTACTTCTCTGTGGTACTCATTAAACAAGAGCATGACAATATTGTGGACATCGTGCGTTTAAATACGCTCTGGTTTATACAGCCTTTCAATTATACTAATTTGTGAAAAAACTTGTTGATGTAAATTTTGAGTTGGGAAAATCTTTACTATAGGAGGCCAGAATAAGGTTGACACATATATTGAGAAACAATTTTTGTAAACATTTAGTCACAGGCAACATTGTTATGTAGTTCTAATTCAGCGAACGATAAAGGGTTTGTTTACAGCTTGTGAATTAAGTCCTTAGTTTATTCGTAGGTAGAACACTCCTTAGAAACAACATATACATTAAGTAGATTGACATGGCTAAACGTAAATCAGAGGCAATATTTTTTTAGAGAAACGTTGTTCCAGAAACTTGGTCTTCGTACAGAGTGACGTATTTATTTAGGCGTATCAAACTACCGTTTACATTGTAGAATATTTATGAGATAACGTGATGAATTTATATAAATTACATACGTAGAGAAATATCTGACATAGTTGTAGTAAACGCTTTCGGTAAAAAGAATTAACCGCCGAATTTTAGCGTAAATTCGTATAAATTGAGCTTTATTGTTTTGTTTACACAGTGTTCTGCGTATTCGCAAGGCGCCAGCCTTTTTGGGCTCATGCGACTTTAGTAGATAGAACATAGGTACCAAGTAGATTATTGTCAACATTGAATTGAAACCTAACAATCCAGCCAAACGTGTTCTATTAGACCTCATTTAGAATGTTATATACACGCTTGGAGTAAATATCGTAAGAAGGATATAGATAAGCTTGAATAAATACAGAGGAGAGCAACTAAAATGAAACATTCTTCAGAAACATATGCTGTGGAGGGTATATGAACATACTGGAAATGTAGAAGACTACACAAACTACAAAGAGGCACTTAACCTAGCTACAACTGGAATAAGAAAATCTAAAAGAACCTTTGAAAAAAATTGGCAGGTAATATAAAAAAGACAGCAAGAGTGTCTATGTGTATGTAAGGAGTAAACACAAGGTTCGAGATCAGGTCGAACCACTGGAAAGCAACAGTGGAAACATTATTTCAGACGGGTTTCAAATGGCAGAGGTCCCGAATGAGTATTTCAGCTCAGTTTTTACCACAGAAGATATCAGCTCACTTCCAGTTCCATTTACTAAATTTGAGGGCAATAAATCAGAACATTTAGGGCAGTTATGTTTAACTCCTGAAACGACAGCAAATAAAATTAAGAAGATGAAAGATAATTAATCACCTGGACTTGATGGGATACCACCAAAACGTCTTAAAGAAACTGTTGAGCAAATTAGACCACTTGCAAAAGTGTTTAAGTTGTCACTAGAAGAAGGAATAATTCCTTCAGATTGGAAAGAACCAAACATTACACCGCTATTTAAGAAAGGATCGAGGAACAAACCAGAAAATTACAGACCAATGAGTTTAACATCAGTTGTATGTAAATTACTCGAAACATTAATTAGAGACCACACGGTGGAATTCCTTGGAAAAAACATAAATTAATAAATACATCTCAACATCGGCTCCTAAAAGCAAGGTCAAGTCTAATCAATATCTTATGTTTTTTGGAAGTTGCCTATTTAGATTTTCAGAAACCTTTCGATAAAGTGCCACATCAAAGACTGCTACTTAAACTTAAAGCCAATGACATAGGTAACTATGCAATCAACTGGATAGAAAAGTGGCTTACACACAAAAGACAGAGAGTTGTAGTAGATGGTGAGATTTCAAACTGGAAATCTGTTTTCAGTGGGGTACCACAGGGATCAGTATTAAGCCATCATTTTATATTGTTTTTAATATGTATAAATGATTTGGAAGATGACACACCTCGCAAAGTACTGAAATTTGCAGATGACACAAAGGTATTCAGAAAGGTTACTAATGTTTACAGGATGATCTAGATAAACAAGTTAAATGGTCAGAAAAATGGCAAATGTTATTCAATTTTGGGAAGTGTAAATGCACACACATAGGACATAGATACATACACGAAGAATATACAATGGGGGATGCTGTACTAGGTAGAACCACACAAGAAAAGGACTCAGGTAGAGCACTGTGGGATTACTGCTGCGTACAAAGCAATAGTTAAACCATATTTGGAATATTGTAAACAAGTATGGAGGCCGTATCGTACGAAGGACATAGACAAGCTAGAAAGAATACAACGAAGAGCAACTAAAGTTATTCCAGAATTGAGAGGCGTTAGTTATGAAAGCCGCTTATTACAATGTGGTTTGACAACACTAGAGACCAGGAGACTAAGAGGAGACCAAATAAAAGTTTTTTAAATAGTGAACGGTTATAAGGATGTCGATAGGAATATATATTTTTCAAACTTAAAGAAAGCAGTAGAACCAGAGGACATGAGAAAGTATTCTTTCTCACAGACGGTGATAAATGAATGGAACAAACTGCCAAAATGATTGTGCTAATGCTAGTAGTGTGAACATGTTAAAAATAGAATTGACAGATACCTGATAAGGGCGGGCTACACATATATGATAAAATTGTTGGACTCTCGATAAACCAATGGCTTCCTTGTCCACTTGCCATCTGGAATCTTGTTAAATCTTGTTAAATCTTTAAGTACTGTAGTGTTTTAGATGCGCTAGCACTCCTTCACACAGCGGCCATTTTGCTGCTTAATTGCGTTTAGCAAATGAATTGAATTAATGCTCGCAACTTGAATAAGTGGTTACAACACAAATAACGGATTGCAACAAAAACGTAATGATGGCGTTTTACGTTGTTCTACGAAACATAAGTGTTAATACGAATGGTCCTCGAAAGACACAGGTGGTTGAAAAAAGTTGAAAAGTCGGTCAGCAGACATCAATTTCCACACACCAGCGACTAGCTGTGACAAAAAGTACTTCTTTTGTCGTTCTGTGTGTTTTTCTTGTATGCGTAAACGTCTGTGGAGTGTGGAGCGAATGTTCGTGAATGTCCATGTCCATGAGAGCGCTTTAGTTCTCTGCTTCCACGGAGAGTGTAGCCGCTTTTCTCGCAGCATGAAATCACGTACGATTCCTCATGTCAAAATGTTTTGTTTAAACAAGACATTTCATTGTCTAACCAAAATATTTCCTTCCTACCACTGTGTTTAATTCAACGACGATGGTACAATATTTATTGCGAAAATTATGCTTCGCTTCACGAATTTTATCTCAATATCTTCATTTTGTTCTATATTGGTTTACCATTACTCTCCTGAACCATTCAAGGAGGGTTGACAATTTGAATTATATTGCAGGACTCTGACTGGAAGAAGAGTAAGAAACCGGAAGACGTGGGCAGGTCACTTTGGGCGGATGGAACAGGACCGACTACACAAGAAAGCAGAGGCGATGAGACAGCCATCCCAAAACTTATAGTTGGACACACTCTTACAACAGTCACAACTCAATCAAAGCGTCGACGCACTGCACCAGCCAGTGACCAACCAGTCGCTGATGAAGAGTCAAAACAATGGAAATCCATTTCGGTGTGTTAATGTGATAGACGTACATCCAATTAACCACAAGGTGCAGATCGAAATTTACAATTACAATGGCAATTCCATTGTGTTGACACTTGTTCTTAGCTCAACACCGTAAATCGTTAGATCAAATAGTTCTGGAGAGTTCTTAAACACGAGACCTCGTAAACACACACACACGCACGCACGCACGTACACACACACACACACGCACACACATACACACACACTCACACACACACACACAAACACACACACACACACACACACACACACACACCCACACACACACACACACAATCAGCTCGTACAGTGTGTGTGAGTGTGAGTGTGTGTGTGTGTGTGTGTGTGTGTGTGTGTGTGTGTGTGTGTGTGTGTGTGTGTGTGTGTGTGTGTGTATTTCTGCTTCAGAAACGGTGTGATGTAATGCGCTAAGAACAAGTGTACTTGTATTGTCTGATTTGGATACGACACATCGACATATATATATATATATATATATATATATATATATATATATATATATATATATATATATATATATATATATATATATATATATATATATATATATATATATATATATATATATATATATACCTTTATTCTGGGACATATCGCTGTATCATTAATGTTTCCTATTACGTACTTGGTGCTAAGTGGCTAAGGGTACTTTATTCTGAGACTTATCACTGTGTCATTAACGTTAACTAAGTCTTGTCTCGAACCGATGTTGACTTGAAACTCACCTGACATGACATGTCCAATCACTAGTCTTCCATTTGTTCTCTAATGCATTGTATTCACCATATTGACTTCTACTTAGGACACTCCCGTCCATCTAAAGTTAACATCTCAACATCTTCATACCGGGTGTTATCCCTTCCTTGGTATGTTTTATCTTGGTCGAGCTTCGGCTTACTTGCTTCCACCCACGGCGAGATGGCAATGAGGCAATCACATAAAGTTGATAGATATTTTAATACGTCAACATGAGAGTGAGTTTTAACTTGCGTGTCATCAGCGTAAAAGTGATGACAAATGTGTCGATATAGAGTTCTTACACGTGCGATGACTGATGTTACGATCATATATTGCACATCTGGGAGCTTGCGTGCAGTTGCAATATGTGCGATGTAAAGTTTTTGCCTTAGAAAAGAAAATATATGGCGCACAGCGCATGTTTTCTGTCATCTTTTATATTACATTGCCCGCGAACTTTGATTCATAGCGTACACAAAAACTGCACGTCGCTTGTGGAACACACATATTAGTATGCACTGCAAATTTTGTAGGAACACTACAGCCGACCTCTTATCACTCTATCAAAAGACTTTTTATCGTTGGACCTCTAGCGGTGTAGTAAGATCAAAACACTTGAAAGGACGTCTTGGTTTATATACTTACGTTCTCAAACAACAGTGAAATTGAATGAATCCAACATCATCACAAAGATTCTGGAATGTGTGCATGTATATATGTGTACTTTTAATTGTCAATTCATGATTCACATATTTCCTTTCTAAGCTGCTTATGTAATCGTCCTCCAATAAATATATAAATGTGTAGTTTGTGTGTTTGGGCGTGCGTGCGTGCGTGCGTGTGTATTTGTTTATTTGTTTGTTTGTATATGTGTGCTTGGCAAAAAATTTAACATGACATTCCACATTAGACATTTATAATATGTAAACGTCTACGGGCGTGTATATGGTGCATTCAACTGTTTAATTAATTTTCCTTTTGGTCCATGTTATTAGAATGATTTTGTATATTGTGTGTGCTTATTAATCGCCGTCGACATTTCTACTGTGGCTCAGTCACAGTATTAGAGACCAAAGGTCCACGAGTCGACAACGCGATGTGAGCATGGTCCACATGTTGGGTATTTTAGTTCCCTGTGTACGGGCCATAGGTTCGTTGCTCCTATAATGGTTCATTTCAAAGAAGTATGTTTCCTTCCCATATGGCGGGTAGTACGCAGATTGGCAATACTATTTCTCAACCAATAGCTTCCCATTTTGGAACACGTTGATACTTTCTTCGTAAATTCCCATTGCGCGAAAATTAGAAGAATAGGTTTTACTAACTGTACCATGCACGTGCTCAAATTTTCTGTTTGTATCACTACAGTTAAGATCATTTGCAGCAACGAACACCTATCGTGTTATAATGGCATTTCCACACTCAAAATATTAATTTTATGTCGATGCAGACGACTTTTTCGGATGAATACCACAAGTGAAGAAAAAATCGACATAAACAGTGTTATGGCAGTGGGACATGCACATGCTGACGCAAGGTTTGGTTTGTTTGAATCCGTGACAATGATCACGTACACGCAGAATGACATAAACGCTTGGTTGCTATATAAAGAGAGGCACTCGGTCGGACTCAACACCGAAAGGGAACGACTAGTCACTTGAACGAAGATCGTCGAGTCGCTGAATCAGGTAAGGACGCTTACGGTCTGTTTTCTACAGAATTATATTTTGTTAAACGTCGTTCATTCTCATAACTCAGTAATAGTATGAGCGAAAAAACATTAAGTCTATCTAAAAAAACTTGTCATGTTCGCAATTGTGTGAATGTGTTATTTCTCTCCTTAAACAGTTTGAAGAGACAATGCGTGTGTGTATCGTCTTGATGTTCGCCTTCCTGGCGTTGGCGTACGCAGCAGTTGAGGAGGAGACCGGTGAGTAGTAGTTATGGCAAAGAAGCATACAATAATGTGAATTGTATACAATAATGTGAATTGTATGTACCCACGTATGCATCGATGTATACATGCATCCATCAATTTATTCATATATATATATATATATATATATATATATATATATATATATATATATATATATATATATATATACATGTATACATAATTACATGCATACATACGTACATACGTACATACGTACATACGAACATATATACATACAAACATAAGGCTCCCCTCAACTTGCTGCACTCGAACTGATGGATATATTACCTCAAGTAACTTGATGAAGTCTCAAAGACATTTACAAAATTATTGTGGGTTCCGCAGAACATAACTATTTCGGGCCAGAGCAACTTTATTATGTTAAGCGGATGATTATCATTTAGTAGCGAACTTCAATAAGTGAGACTATCGAACGATTCCGTCCAAGCCAACATATTTGATTCTACTAAGAAGCTGATTCTATTATCCGAGATTCTGTTTAGCGGAATCCACTGCTATAAATGTTGACACTTTAAGTGTGTCTAGTATCGTTGTCTTAACCTCGTTGTGGTTAAACCATATTATTTTAGTCCCCTTTCATAACTAATGTTATGAAAGTTCGTTCTAACGTATATATATATATATATATATATATATATATATATATATATATATATATATATATATATATATATATATATATATATATATATATATATATATATATATATATATATATATATGCTATCATATATTATGGTCTCCAAGGTTGTGTGCACCATTCTAAATGAGGCCTAAGCATTGCTTCCTACTAGGGTATAACTAGCTCTTTTTCCTTATATGTTATAAGTCTCCTAATCAACCCAACAATTTACTTACACTTTGAAGTTGAAATGACACTGCTCTGATACTTTCATATTAACACATATTGTTACTCTTTAAATCCTTTCCTTTTTTGTATCTTCCTTTTTATCTTTATATAAGAAAATAGTGCAAAATAAGTCAATGACTTTTTGCGATGTTTCTAGCTTCTATTATGTCAAGTCACTTACACACATGCACTTCATTTTTTACAGTTGATGCCGCTCGTGTCAAGAGGCATTGTAAGGTTTATTCATATTTCAATATTTTTATCGTTTTGGTCAACATAACGAATTTCTACGAACAATGTGTTAATAATAATACTAAACAAAAACCACGATGTTGAATCGATTTGTACAAGATAGCCGTTATATATCCGTTACAATGTCCGTTTTTGTTTTACTCCGTGGCAGTCTTAAATAGTAATCTTAATTGTGAACCTATAATGTATACACCGTATCTAAATTTATGCAGGTGCAAAACTGCACGCTTAAAAATTTATTATTTCCAGATCAAATATATTGCCGAAGATTAGTAAGAAATTTAAATCTGGTTTAATCAACTAACGTACATTTGCAGTGGGAGACCCTCACATGCTCAATCCACGCAAGGGGGCGCGGTGTCTGGTGCGACCGCCGGGTGGCTGTCGTTGCTGGTCCTGGGGCTTTGTGCACTGCCATTTGACCTCCTGGGGATGCATCTGCCACGGACCTAACGATCCACGTTGGGGAGGCTGCCAAGTCGACGTCCCACACTTTGGCCACATGCACTGGTGTATTGCGGAGCATCACGATGGCGCATACTGCCGTTGTCAAGACAACATCATGAGCAAGCCCGTAAACTGCAAATCGGAGTAGTTGCGACTGTATTCGTTAGGTGGCGTAGGTGTTTCGCGCCTTCTCCGTCAAGGGCCGCCACAACGACAGCAGATGACTGGAAGGCGGAGTCAATTAACGTTGTCACTGAACTGTATTTGTGTCTCCAATAATTAATTAATTATTGATAAATTTCGTGTGATCTTCGAACAAGTTGATGAAACTAATTTTGGTTGCAATAATAACATTAACAGTAATAATTCACTGTTTCGCTTCTAAGCTACCGGTAACCTATTATACAAAATAGTTACTAATACGGAGATGATGCACTGTCCCCTAAGCATCGTATGACATTGTGCATGGTCAATGAATCAGTGATAATAAAACGTGTTCCGCCAAATACTGATTTGTTTTGAATTATATTTGAACATAAATGTGTGGCAATAAATTACTTAATTATTAAATAACAAAGACATATGAGATGCTGAATTAGGTCTGACAGGATACATAATGTTTAGGAGATATCGAGTAGGAAGAAGGGGAGGGGGAATCATTTTATGTATTAAAGAATATATTCAGGCTTACGAAATTAAATTAGAAAGGGGTCCAAACTGCAATAAAGCTAACAGTGATCCAATACATTTTGACATCAATATAAAATCACGACGGGTGGACGGGTAGATTGATCAGTGGATGGATGGGGGTCCACTCGAAACATTTTGAATGTTGCCTTATTGCTGAATCAAGAGTCTTGATGCGCTACTGAGATATCACCCAAAAACATCCAAATTCCTCCCAACAAACATGTCCTCGGAATGCCGCATTGAGAAGAATCCTCTGCAACACGAGGCAAACTTGCACCCCGAAAAACTCACCGAAAGTGGCGCCACTTAGCCACACCTTGGTTTTATATTCCAAATGGACAGCACGGAGTGGCACGAACCGCATGGATGGCCGGGCAATGCGAGCCCTATAAAACATAGTTTAAAAAACACCTTTTTTTGTTCCTATGCATATTTTCAAAGCAAACACTATCCATGTGCAATTTAAATTGAGAGATTTATTGACAAAAGTAGTTTACCAACTGGACTGACGATGTGCAGAATCTGAACATCAAACGTAAGTTGTGGCAGTGGTGAAATCGTGACGTACATTTCATTCACTACGTAGCGCCACTTGTGGGGAGTTTGGCACGCAGACACACAACTATACCAATGTTATCGCTTTGAAAGTGGAACTGACAGTTCTTAAATTTCGACATAATATCTCGATTTACCTATTTCGGGCAACCATCTACCGCCACATATGATTTTCAAGTCGAAATAACAAATACACCGAATTCGAATCCAAATATACCCCGGATACTAGTTTAGAGGGTGTTTATATTAAAATATATGCACATATGTGCATACATTCTTCATGTGGGAAAGCAGGTATTGGGGGACAAGATTTAACAACATTTAACAAGATTTGCCATCCAAGCCAAAGGCCCAGATGGCAAGTGAACAAGGAAGCCATTGGCTTATCGAGAGTCCAACAATGTTCACCTACTTATAACCCGCCCTCCTGATATATGTGTCAACCTTGTTTTTAAACATATTCACGCTGCTAGCAGTTACACAATCTGTAGACAATTTGTTCCACGTATATAGTCATACGTACATTTGTTTATCGGCATCGCCATACCAAACATAATACAGCAACTAAGTAGACGCCAGAGGCTGACATTTATTTGTCTCATCAAAAACGATGAACTGTCACCGACTCACACTGTGACACAATTTATGGGTGCCTTTTGCAATACACGACGTGAAATCCTTTCATTTATTAATCATTGCATTCTTACACACAATCACAGTCGGGACGGTGCGTGTGTTCTCGCTATCTGTAACGTCAAGTGAGAGAAAAACAAATGAGTTAACTAACAAGTTGCCCATTACATTAGTTAATACATGAATCTTGGGTATGACGTCTACAGTTCCACCGATCAACACGGCACGGCTTTTGAAAGTACATATTGCCTTTTTGCGCAGCAACAGCCTGTGTTCTTCCGTATTGGCTGTTGCAACTGTTACTTTTGTAATATATTGGACATGTCGGCAAGTCACAAACTGGCTTGTCAAGTTAAGTTTCAAATCAAGTTCACTATCATGTCACCAGGATTCACCAATCGCCGTGATCTTTGTGGGTTGCTGCAATAACGAAAGTGGGTGTTGTCCCGTGGATCATGCCCCGCCATAATATTAGGTGGATGTTGTCCCGCCATAACATTAGGTGGATCCTGTCCCGCCATAACATTAGGTGGATGTTCCCCCGCCATAACATTAGGTGGATGTTGCCCCGCCATAACATTAGGTGGTTGTTGCCCCGCCATAACATTAGGTTGATGTTGCCCCGCCATAACATTAGGTGGATGTTCCCCCGCCATAACATTAGGTGGATGTTGCCCTGCCATAACATTAGGTTGATGTTGCCCCGCCATAACATTAGGTGGATGTTCCCCCGCCATAACATTAGGTGGATGTTGCCCCGCCATAACATTAGGTTGATGTTCCCCCGCCATAACATTAGGTTGATGTTGCCCCGCCATAACATTATATGGATGTTGCCCCGCCACAATATTAGGTGGATGATGCCCCGCCATAAAATTAGACGGATGTTGCCTCGCCAAAATATTAGGTGGATGTTGACCCGCCATAATATTAGATGGATGTTGCCCCGCCACAACATTAGATGGATGTTGCCTCGCCACAACATTAGGTGGATGTTGCCCCGCCATAACATTATATGGATGTTGCCCCGCCATAACATTAGATGGATGTTGCCCCGCCATAACATTAGATGGATGTTGCCTCGCCACAACATTAGGTGGATGTTGCCCCGCCATAACATTATATGGATGTTGCCCCGCCACAACATTAGTTGGATGTTGCCCCGCCATAACATTATATGGATGTTGCCCCGCCACAACATTAGGTGGATGTTGCCCCGCCATAACATTAGATGGATGTTGCCTCGCCACAACATTAGGTGGATGTTGCCCCGCCATAATATTAGATGGATGTTGCCCCGCCATAACATTAGGTGGATCCTGCCCCCCCCCCATAACATTAGGTGGATCCTGCCCCGCCATAACATTAGGTGGATGTTCCCCCGCCACAACATTAGGTGGATGTTCCCCCGCCACAACATTAGGTGGATGTTGCCCCGCCACAACATTAGGTGGATGTTGCCCCGCCACAACATTAGATGGATGTTGCCCCGCCATAACATTATATGGATGTTGCCCCGCCACAACATTAGGTGGATGTTGCCTCACCACAACATTAGGTGGATGTTGCCCCGCCATAACATTAGATGGATGTTGCCTCGCCACAACATTAGGTGGATGTTGCCCCGCCATAATATTAGATGGATGTTGCCCCGCCATAACATTAGGTGGATCCTGCCCCACCATAACATTAGATGGATGTTGCCTCGCCACAACATTAGGTGGATGTTGCCCCGCCACAACATTAGGTGGATGTTGCCCCGCCATAATATTAGATGGATGTTGCCCCGCCATAACATTAGGTGGATCCTGCCCCGCCATGACATTAGGTGGATCCTGCCCCGCCATAACATTAGGTGGATGTTGCCCCGCCACAACATTAGGTGGATCCTGCCCCGCCATGACATTAAGTGGATGTTGCCCCGCCATAACATTAGGTGGATCCTGCCCCGCCATAACATTAGATGGATCCTGCCCCGCCATAACATTAGGTGGATCCTGCCCCGCCATAACATTAGGTGGATCCTGCCCCGCCACAACATTAGGTTGATGTTGCCCCGCCACAACATTAGGTTGATGTTGCCCCGCCATAACATTAGGTGGATGTTGCCCCGCCATAACATTAGGTGGATCCTGCCCCGCCATAACATTAGGTGGATGTTGCCCCGCCACAACATTAGGTGGATGTTGCCCCGCCATAACATTAGGTGGATGTTGCCCCGCCATAACATTAGATGGATCCTGCCCCGCCATAACATTAGGTGGATCCTGCTCCGCCATAACATTAGGTGGATGTTGCCCCGCCACAACATTAGGTGGATCCTGCCCCGCCATGACATTAGGTGGATGTTGCCCCGCCATAACATTAGGTGGATCCTGCCCCGCCATAACATTAGATGGATCCTGCCCCGCCATAACATTAGGTGGATGTTGCCCCGCCATAACATTAGGTGGATGTTCCCCCGCCATAACATTAGATGGATGTTGCCCTGCCACAACATTAGGTGGATGTTGCCCCGCCATAACATTAGGTTGATGTTGCCCCGCCATAACATTAGTTGGATGTTGCCCCGCCATAACATTAGTTGGATGTTGCCCCGCCATAACATTAGGTTGATGTTGCCCCGCCATAACATTAGATGGATGTTGCCCCGCCATAACATTAGATGGATGTTGCCCCGCCACAACATTAGATGGATGTTGCCCCGCCATAACATTAGTTGGATGTTGCCCCGCCATAACATTAGGTGGATGTTGCCCCGCCATAACATTAGGTGGATGTTGCCACGCCATAACATTAGGTGGATGTTGCCCCGCCATAACATTAGGTTGATGTTGCCCCGCCATAACATTAGATGGATGTTGCCCCGCCATAACATTAGATGGATGTTGCCCCGCCACAACATTAGATGGATGTTGCCCCGCCATAACATTAGATGGATGTTGCCCCGCCACAACATTAGATGGATGTTGCCCCGCCATAACATTAGTTGGATGTTGCCCCGCCATAACATTAGGTGGATGTTGCCCCGCCATAACATTAGGTGGATGTTGCCCCGCCATAACATTAGGTGGATGTTGCCCCGCCACAACATTAGATGGATGTTGCCCCGCCATAATATTACATGGATGTTGCCCCGCCATAACATTAGGTGGATGTTGCCCCGCCATAACATTAGTTGGATGTTGCCCCGCCATAACATTAGGTGGATGTTGCCCCGCCATAACATTAGGTGGATGTTGCCCCGCCATAACATTAGGTGGATGTTGCCCCGCCACAACATTAGATGGATGTTGCCCCGCCATAATATTACATGGATGTTGCCCCGCCATAACATTAGGTGGATGTTGCCCCGCCATAACATTAGGTGGATGTTGCCCCGCCACAACATTAGGTGGATGTTGCCCCGCCATAACATTAGGTGGATGTTGCCCCGCCACAACATTAGATGGATGTTGCCCCGCCATAATATTACATGGATGTTGCCCCGCCATAACATTAGGTGGATGTTGCCCCGCCATAACATTAGGTGGATGTTGCCCTGCCACAACATTAGGTGGATGTTGCCCCGCCATAACATTAGATGGATGTTGCCCCGCCATAACATTAGGTGGATGTTGCCCCGCCACAACATTAGAGGGATGTTGCCCCGCCATAACATTATATGGATGTTGCCCCGCCACAACATTAGATGGATGTTGCCCCGCCACAACATTAGGTGGATGTTGCCCCGCCATAACATTATATGGATGTTGTCCCGGCACAACATTAGATGGATGTTGCCCCGCCATAACATTATATGGATGTTGCCCCGCCACAACATTAGATGGATGTTGCCCCGCCACAACATTAGGTGGATGTTGCAACGCCATAACATTATATGGATGTTGTCCCGCCACAACATTAGATGGATGTTGCCCCGCCATAACATTAGGTGGATGTTGCCCCGCCACAACATTAGATGGATGTTGCCCCGCCACAACATTAGATGGATGTTGCCCCGCCATAACATTAGGTGGATGTTGCCCCGCCATAACATTAGATGGATGTTGCCCCGCCATAACATTAGATGGATGTTGTCCCGCCATAACATTAGGTTGATGTTGCCCCGCCACAACATTAGATGGATGTTGCCCCGCCATAATATTAGGTGGATGTTGCCCCGCCATAACATTAGGTGGATGTTGCCCCGCCATAACATTAGATGGATGTTGCCCCGCCATAACATTAGATGGATGTTGCCCCGCCATAACATTAGGTTGATGTTGCCCCGCCATAATATTAGATGGATGTTGCCCCGCCATAACATTAGGTTGATGTTGCCCCGCCACAACATTAGATGGATGTTGTCCCGCCATAACATTAGGTTGATGTTGCCCCGCCACAACATTAGATGGATGTTGCCCCGCCATAACATTAGATGGATGTTGCCCCGCCATAACATTAGATGGATGTTGCCCCGCCATAAAATTAGATGGATGTTGCCCCGCCATAACATTAGATGGATGTTGCCCCGCCATAACATTAGATGGATGTTGCCCCGCCATAACATTAGATGGATGTTGCCCCGCCATAACATTAGATGGATGTTGCCCCGCCATAACATTAGATGGATGTTGCCCCGCCACAACATTAGATGGATGTTGCCCCGCCACAACATTAGATGGATGTTGCCCCGCCATAACATTAGATGGATGCTCCTCGCCACAACAGTATATTTAACAAGATTTAAAAAGATTTACCATCCAAGCCAAAGGCCCAGATGGCAAGTGGACAAGGAAGCCATTGGCTTATCGAGAGTCCAACAATGTTCATCTACGTATAACCCACCCTCCTGAGATATGTGTCAACCTTGTTTTTAAACATATTCACGCTGCTAGCAGTTACACAATCTGTAGACAATTTGTTCCATTCATTTATTGTCCTCTGTGCGAACGAGTGCTTCCTGATGTCCAATCTACATTGATCCTTTACTAATTTTACCTCATGTCCTCTAGTTCTGCTATCCTTCTTGAGTGAGAAAAACATATTTCTATCAATATTTTCATACCCATTCAATATCTTAAAAACTTCAGTTTGATCTCCTCTTAACCTCCTTGTCTCTAGAGTTGTTAAACCACATTCTTTCAGGCGTTCTTCATAACTAAGGTCTCTCAGTTCTGGAATCATTTTAGTTGCTCTCCTTTTGTATGCTTTCAAGCGTATCTATATCCTTCTTACGATATGGTCTCCATGCTTGTATACAGTATTCTAAATGAGGTCTAACTATTGCTTTATAAAGAGGTATAATTAACTTTTTTCCTTTGTATGTTATGTTTCTTCTAATCAATCCAAGAATTTGATTACCCTTTGAAGCTGCAATACCACACTGCTCTGAAACTTTCATATCAGCGCTTATTGTAACTCCTAAGTCCTTTTCTTTTACAGTAGTACCCAGAACAGTATCTCGCATTTTATAGTTTACATTCAAGTTCCTATGTCCTGCATGTACGCATTTACATTTCCCAAAATTGAACAACATCTGCCATTTCTCAGACCATTTCACTAATCTGTCTAGATCGTTTTGTAAATGTTGTTTATCACCATCAGTATTAACCTTTCTAAACAGTTTTGTGTCATCCGCAAATTTCAGTACGTTACTTGTTATACTGTCGTCCAAGTCATTGATATAAATTAAGAATAATATAGGTCCTAATACTGATCCTTGAGGTACCCCACTCAAAACCGATTTCCAATTTGAAACTTCTCCATCTACTACAACTCGTTGTCTTCTGACAGTCAGCCATTATTTTATCCAGTCAGGTATGCTATCCTCGATACCATGGGCTTTTAATTTAAGTAGTAATCTTTGATGTGGCACTTTGTCAAAAGCTTTCTGAAAAGTGATATCTAAGTAGATAATATCTACTGGCGATCCCACGTCTATCCACTTAGTGATTTCTTCCAAAAAACATAACATATTTGTTAAGCATGACCTCGCTTTAAGGAATCCATGTTGAGATGAATTTAATAATTTATGCTTAACGAGGAAGTCCACCATATGGTCTTTAATTAACCTTTCTAATAATTTACAAATAACTGACGTTAAACTCACTGGCCTGTAATTCTCTGACTTATTTCTCGAATCCTTTTTAAATAATGGTATGATGTTTGCTTCTTTCCATTCAAACGGAACAACTCCCTCTTTTAATGACAAGTTGAATACTCTTGCAAGTGGTATACTGATTTGATCTACTGTTTCCATTAGTAATTTTGGAGGAATCCCATCCACCCCCGGTGATTTGTTATCCTTCATTGCCTTTATTATTCAACATCAACCTAATGTTATGGCGGGGCAACATCAACCTAATGTTATGACGGGGCAGCATCAACCTAATGTTATGGCGGGGGAACATCCACCTAATGTTATGGCGGGACAGGATCCACCTAATATTATGGCGGGACAACATCCACCTAATATTATGGCGGGACAGGATCCACGGGACAACACCCACTTTCATTATTGCAGCAACCCACAAAGATCACGGCGATTGGTGAACCCTGGTGACATGATAGTGAACTTGACTTGAAACTTAACTTGACAAGCCAGTTTGTGACTTGCCGACATGTCCAATATATTACAAAAGTAACAGTTGCAACAGCCAATACGGAAGAACACAGGCTGTTGCTGCGCAAAAGGGCAATATGTACTTTCAAAAGCCGTGCCGTGTTGATCGGTGGAACTGTAGACGTCATACCCAAGATTCATGTATTAACTAATGTATTGGGCAAATTGTTAGTTAACTCATTTGTTTTTCTCTCACTTGACGTTACAGATAGCGAGAACACACGCACCGTCCCGACTGTGATTGTGTGTAAGAATGCAATGATTAATAAATGTAAGGATTTCACGTCGTGTATTGCAAAAGGCACCCATAAATTGTGTCACAGTGTGAGTCGGTGACAGTTCATCGTTTTTGTCGAGACAAATAAATGTCAGCTACTGGCGTCTACTTAGTTGCTGTATTATGTTTGGTATGGCGATAAACAAATGTACGTATGACTATATACGTCCCCCAATACCTGCTTTCCCACATGAAGAATGTATATGTGCATATATTTTAATATAAACACCCTCTAAACTAGTATCCGGGGTATATTTGGATTCGAATTCGGTGTATTTGTTATTTCGACTTGAAAATCGAGATATTATGTCGAAATTGAACTGTCAATTCCACTGTCAAAGCAATAACATTGGTATAGTTGTGTGTCTGCGTGCCAAACTCCCCACAAGTGGCGCCACGTAGTGAATGAAATGTAAGTCACGATTTCACCACTGCCCATAGAGTTACATCATTAATCACCCCCCTATAAACAAGAGCGACAAGCCAGCTCACTGCAGTGAAGCGGGCGTGGACCACTGGCCGGCATTTCATTGCACGGCAGAAACAGTTGCATTCACTGCATGACACATAGGGTAGTACTGTTTGTAGTGTGAACATAGCATGTTACAAATAGTTGTCTAACATATGTAAGTAAGTAAGTAAGTAAGTAAGTAAGTGAGTAAGTAAGTTAATTTATTTCCTCCTCACCATCATCATGTTCAATATAACGCAAACAAAAGCAATGAAGATGAGGTGGCTACCAGAGAAGTATAAACTTCTCAGGCTAGTAGCCAGTGACGATGACACCAGGAACCAATTAACTTGAAGATTTGTCATTGTCATTTGTTCTTAATGGGGCATGGCCACCAGACTGATTACTAATTTGGGTGAGGGTGTTCCCAGCAGTTGTGTTATAAGTCTGGGCAGTTGGGTTGTTCATACTGGAGTGAGCATCGTGCATTAGTGTTAAACTCTCCAAGACAAACATTTTGGAAGCTTGCTGGAGAAAGTTGTGGGACAACGAATATGGTTATTTCCTGTGTGGCTTATAGCTGTACGAATCGACAGAAGGCAGGATCTAACATCTTGTTATTTTCAGTTAATTTATGTCGCAAATGTTTGTGCTGTGTTAGTGTATATGTGAATGAATGTAACAGTTTCGAAAATGTTCTGAAATATCAATATATTACAAATACGTTTGTTTTTCTTGGGGGAGCGTACATTAAGTGTTTCCCAGTAGTAACATTGATTGGGTGCAACATAAAATGTTATAGGGGTAGGATTCAGTTTTATAAATAATGTGTGCGTGCATGTGTGCATATTTGTAACTCATTTTTAAAACTCCACTAGAAGTCAGCTCATTAATAAAATGTTTTTCTTTATTAAGCATTTAATAAGGCTCTCCCCATTTTGATCGTCGTTTGCCTTTTCTTCGTTGTATGAACCTCTATCATGTAACTCATTCTGTACACATTGCAATATTCACATTCATGCTATGCATTTGTTTCACAAACCGTGTGAAAGGTTGCCTACTAAAACAATTGACAGCTTAAATGAGAGACCACATTTCTTTACATGACTTTGCAAGTTGGCCAGATAACATTCGAGAGATCTTGATCTGCAGGTGCAAATGGCTGTGATGGAGCAGCTGGGGAATGTGTTGGAAGATGGGAAAAGAATATTTTTGGGACCTTAGAGAAGAATGTCCTACAGGATTTAATGAGATTTTTACCATTTGCAGTCATTAGCTAATACATGTATAGAGCACTTCAGAAAGTTCAGTTTTTATCATGTTTAGTGGTGCTACTGTTATATTTAATATGTTATGATATTTGATATACAAGGTGCATGGATAGATTGTGCAAGTAATAAGGTATTAGGTATATATAGCTATATACTATATAATATAGTAATAATCTCTTATTAGTACTGTATATCTATAGATATATGATGAAGACTGGGTGCTGCACAGTATAAACACTGGGCCTCCAGTGGGTTCTTGCCGTGCAGCAGCATGAATGTCACTGGTCCATGCCGGCAGCACTTTATCATGTGTCAACTGATAAGAGCTCAGCGGTCTTGTTTTACTAACGGGTCTTCTATTTATGTCTATGCCACTGCCACAACTTACGTTTGATGTTCAGATTCTGCACATCGTCAGTCCAGTTGGTAAACTCCTACTTTTGTCAATAAATCTCTCAATTTAAATTGCACATGGATAGTGTTTGCTTTGAAAATACGCATAGGAACAAAGGTGTTTTTAAACTATGTTTTATAGGGCTTACACCCATGTGCACAGTTGCAATGACGTAACAAATGGTAAACAGCACTCGCATTGCCCGGCCATAGTAGTTATAGTGTGCTAATGAAACATCAAAAGAGCAGCCCATAAAGAGCAGCCCATGTAACTTCCGGTCACGTGACTTCTGGGTAGCCCCCAGCGCCCCCTAGCGGTGACCTACATCCACCACGAGCGCCCCCTAGCGACTGGAGATAACCATAACGGTCATAACCTTGTGTGTGTGTTGACCTATGACCGGGTAGTGACCGTGACGAATCATACGTAGTAATTATAGGGTCATTAGTAATTAATAATAGGGTCGTTAATTATATCAACTATCAAAGGGGACTAATGGAGACGAGAAATCAACGCAACACGATAGGGTACGAGTGCACACGTATTTTATTGAGTATAATACAAGCAGCATGGCGATACATCAAGCGTGGTAGCGTGTAATATCACTACAACTACGATGAATATATATGAATCGACTTGCGTATGTTGACCATCGCGCCAGAGGTCGTGAGCTTAGGGGTGTTTCCACCGCGCCAGAGGCTCGAGGATGACGACGAGACGACTTGCGGATGTTTACCATCACGCCAGAGGTCGCGAGCTTACGGGTGGTGCACCACCTCGCCAGAGGCTCGAACGATGATGATGATGTGGTGTACTGCTGCTATGAGCGATAATACAGTGTACCACAATATCGCAGCTGTTTTAAGCCAATCAAATACGCGGCAATCATTAACTACTGAATAGGTGCCGAATATATCATCAGTCTCTGTAAGATACACGATAGTAGGGTATACCCTTTTTCAATAGTCTCATCCAATCGAACACTTCAACATCGTTATTGACCAGATTAGTGTGGAACATGTTTACGAAACTCTTCATAGAAGAACCTTTACAACGAAACATTACATAAGCAACACAATATTGTCCGCAAACGTTAGACAGAGGACTCTGAAGCCTCTGGGTATTATGAGTCCATTCGGAACAGTGTTTGTTCAGGAAGGTGCGGAACGCTGCGTAACGAGGCGGTAGTCCGTACGAGCAGAAGTATTCGCCGCGTCCGTCGGCGTCCAGGTACAGCGCTATCCAATGTTCGCCTGGTTCGTCGCCGTTGTCGGTGTTGCACACGAAGGCTGCGGGCAGAGTGCCGTCTATCGTAGTGGGTAGTCCGTCTCTGGGTACGACGCCGCGAAATATAGTTCTGGTGCACGGGTCCACTGCCAGTAGTCTAGCGATCTGCAGGGTGTCCATTTTAGTAGTCGTAGATGACGTTGCGATTCTTGTCGATTTCCAGCACGGACTCGAGCTCGGCGTAGGCGACGACGTTCACGGTGTTCAGCAGCGCATTGCGGAAATGAACTTCTATGCGCAGGTTGCCCTTTTGTACTAGATGGAAGCAGGGACCATCGCACTGATCGGGGGTCAGGTCGAAACCGAAGAAGGTGTAGCCGTGTCGGTAGTCGCTGCGAGTCAGTCCGTTCCCTTCGTCCTGCCACAACTTACCGGTCGACGAGAACAGACTCATGTAGCTCCTGACAAAGAGGTCGTCTTCGAAATTCGGCTGGAAAGGTTTGGAGGGTATATGGCGTCCGTCCACGTACACCGCGAGGAAGCTGATGGCGTTGTTCTTGGCGTGAAAGGGATTCTTGTCGTACGCTCCGTTGTAGGCATCGTTATCGATGCAGCACAGCACCAGACGTTTCGGCAGGGTGCCGAGGAACAGGTTCTCGTACGTGTGCGAGCGAGTGCCGGCAGGAATGGAGTACACCTTGCACTCGACGGACCGCATCGGATACTTGACCGTGCTCTTCTCCAAAGCCTTGACGTGTGCTATCTGCACGCTGGGATTCACGGTGACTTTCTTTGCAAACAAGCAGGCATTGACTATTTGTATCTTGTAATCGGGATTGGCTCCACCAGCCATGAGTGCAAAAGCAGGTTTACTACGCACCAGTCGGATCTTGACGTCGACGCCGTTGATGAGGAATTTATCCTGCAGAAAGAGATCCACGTGGAGACGGCCCATCATATCGACAACACGGCTCCTCAGGATGTGCCCTCGTCGAGCCACGAACCCTTCGTTAGCTGCGGGTCCGTCGGCTATCTCGACGGCGTCCATGCGAGTGGCCGTGTCCTTGTGCCACAGCTGACTCGTCAGTTGCGTGTCCTTGGCATCTGGACCGTAGCTGAGCAACGTCTCTATGTAGGCGCGATACGCATACGTGTTGGTCGAAGGGGTCACGAGCGTATTGTTCAGGGAGACGTCGGCTTGACTGATCAGTGCATGCAGCCAGTTATTCACCGGTCCCACGGGATCGGCCAAGTCGAGATCGTCCCCGTTGGCTCGTGTCACCTTCGCCTGCACGTGCAGTATCGTGTTGGCGAGATCCAGGTAATCGTCTCCCGATCCGGGTATGAGGAATTCTATGGGTCCACCCGAGTCCAGCGAGGACAAGGGCTGATGTTCCACTACGTGACTGTCGATGATGCTGGTCTGAGTGGGGGGTACTGTAAAGAGATCCAGCTCGCTCTTGACCCCTTCACACGACTGTTTATGTACGAATGCCATCGTCGTCGAATATGTCGGCCTCGCGTTTCGCGGACGTCTGTCTCTTGCGTCGTCTCTTTGCTAAAGTGACTCCTTTCTTTGCCGGCGCGCGTTTTATACGTTTTCGAGGACGCACGCCAGGAACCACCATACGCATCAGATTCCTACCGGCGTCTGTGACGCGTCGTTTGGTTGCCTTTTTTATGCTCTGTCCAGACATGACGTCGTCGGCTATGCGCACGCCGGTCTTCAAAGCCCCCTTTCCCAACGCCACGGCACCTCTCTTGATGAGCGGCATGGCGCTGCGCAGCAGACCGGTGAACAGACTACCTAGTCCATGTCCTCGCTGGTATTGAGCACCGGCGAAGTAGGGCAGTGCACCACCTGCCTGACGCGCGTAATACTCGTTGTAATTCATCTTCAGAACAGTCCGATCCTGCGCCGTCGAAAATGAAGTGTCACGGTCACTCTACCGTACTCGAATGGCACGCGTCGTCCCGTGTCGTCCCTTATATCGATTTCAATCGACTTGAAGTGCGAGTACAACAGAGGCACGTAGTGAATGTTAGTGAACCTGTCGGATACCGTTTCGCCGTGACGTCCGCCAACCGGGAGGGCTCGCAACAAAGGCGCGACAGTGTCACCTACTACGCGAGACTCCACGACGTCCGTGTAAACGTATATGGTATCGAACCCTTGATTCATCTGCACCACGTGTTTGGCCTCTTTACGGAAGGGGTACGGAGCATCGGAACTGTGTGTAGATGGCGGTGGTATAACCACGCTGGCTGACGAACTAACTGGTCTCGGGTTATCGCGCTGGCGTGTGCTGTCTGGTGCCGGCGGACTGATGACGATCGACTCGCGAAATCCTAACATAGATCCTAACGCACTGTGCTGCGGTGTTCTGAACACGGTGTTGTATGACATGTGCAACGTCATTTTTTGAGTGATCACGCTGTAAGTCAATTTAGCTTGTGTCTTGTCCGTTGTCATAAGTCGCAGACCCCTGTTTACACGGTTCATCAATGTCACAGGACCTTTGTAATACCCAGTGGCTAACTTCATACTCGGGATACGACCCGTAGGATTGTTCTCATTGAGGAAGAACCAGACATCTTCCTCTGTAACGTTGTGCCACGTATGCGGGTACTGTATTTCTGCCAACCCGCATTCCCACTCGCCAGTCAGATCGATAAGTCGAGGTAAGTCTGTGATGTAATGAGCCAACGTATTGTTGGGATACATCTTCATGGAAGCGTTGCTAGGCAGTGTCAGGTAGAAATCACTCGCCATGACGTCTCAACGTGGGATTGGGAAGCAGGTAACCCAAAGAACTACTCAACAGAGCCGTCCACAGAGTAGAATTCTCGTGACCTGTGGTCAGATTGTAAATGCTTATGAGAATGACCGTAAACAAGATGAGCACCTGACACAGAAAGACTATTTCCTCTTTAGGACACGCGGTACCGAACAGATGCCAAGGAGTGCTACCGCTACTGCTACCGCTACTGTCCTCTACGTTCTGCGCGTCAGTACTGTCCTCTACTACTACGTCCTCTTGTTCCTCCTGTTCTACGACGGTGAAGTCTCGTGTTGTCGTGTCATGTGTCATGTCTCGAATGAAGTCTTACCGAACGCGTGGCTAGTCTTTATAGTAGACTGCACCAGTGCCTTGGCATCTATCCAGCTGTTGAATTTGGAGGGGTAGCCGAACCATTTCACGAAAACTTGATTTCGTCCACCTACCTTGCGACGATCCAGGACCTCTTGCACGTAGAACAGTTTATCGGGGGGTACCAACACTTTCTGCAGCTCCATTTCGTAGAAGGTACCTTCCAGCACTTCGCCGAGATCGTCCTTCAATCGATACACGGGTGGAGCAGAGGGATGAACCTCGTGTATCGTGAAAATCTCTTCGCTCCAATTCGCCGTGTACCCCTTTTCGAACTTACCTTTGTACTTGCTGATACGTACGCGATCCGACACGCGCAACTTGGGCACGCCCTTACCGTCGTGACCGTACAGTCGCTGCCACACCTTTTCCTGATTACGGTAACTCACCTGTGAAGGAGCCATGCCGATACTGCGGTGGTAGCTGTTGTTGTACGAATGCACCAGGTCCTGAAGGATGTTGATGTATCGCCACGTCTGGTGTTTCGTGAAGTATCGCCACATGCGTGTCTTCAACGTCCTGTTGAATCTTTCCACGATGCACGCCTTCGTCTCCGCGTTGTGCGTGGAGAAGTGATGGATGTTGTGCTTCTTCAATAGAGTCTGGACGGATCTGTTCAGAAATTCCTTTCCTTGGTCTGTCTGCAACACCTTTGGCCAGCCTTTGCTGAACGTGCTGTCAAGTGCCGCTACCAACGACGCCGCGGACTTGTTCTTCATGGGAACACACCAGGCCACTTTCGAGAAGACGTCGATCACCGTGAGGAGAAAGGTCATACCGTCGTTGTGCTTTTTCAAATGCGACAGATCGACGAGATCGGCCTGCCACTGCTGATGCAGACCGCTCACGATGACGCGTCGTCTCTCGAAACGACGTCTAGCCGGTTTGTGTAGGGTATAGACGTCCTGTTCCGACAACCATTCCGCGACCTTTTTTCTTGATATGTGCGTGACGCGTCGCAAGGCATCGGGTCCGCCGTAACTACCTACCCTTTTCGGATCGAAGTAGACCGTCCTAAGTGCTCGTTCTTTCTTCGGTGCCATTAAAAGAGTTCCGATGGACTGACGGTTGTGACGTTTACTGCGCAGCACGGTGCGCAGCACGGTTCGTGACGAGTAAGAAAGAGTACGCTGACGTACATCAGAAGACCTACTACCACACCCAAGACGATGACGAATGATCTATATTCTAGTACTGTGATCATACTCTGCAGAGCAAATGTTGTAAAGATTTCGCACTACGGCGTCAGCAATCAAGTACAGTCCAACGCAAAATACTGTAACGACGACGGAACGGTAGTACGTGTCCTGTGGATCGTTCGACATCGCAGTGCACACTGAGCTGTGGACGCGTGTTGCAACGACTTAAATGTCTTCCCAACTAGCCAATGACGTCAGTGCCTTGCGTTGACGTTCTGGAGGTGGGGTGAGCATGGAATGTTCCATTTGTCCGCGTCGACGAGCGAGGGGTGTCCAACTGAGCGATCTTCTTGCGCTAGCACCACCACCAGAGCGAGGAGTAGCCGGCATTCGACGACGACCTGGAGTGGTGGATGTGCTCGGTGTCGGTGCCTGGCGTATGTAGTCTCTCCTGGCGACGTTACCGACCAACTCCATGGGCAGGTTCATGGCACGGAGTTGTCTTGCAAACGGTTGCCATCCCGTCGGATTGGTCTTTCTCTTGCGCAGCACATCGTTCACGAGATCCACCACGTTACTTCCGGCGATGGGCACACCCTCGTGTATCAGTTCGCCGCGGGCGGTCCAAGACATGTTTCTTTTCATGCGTTCCATCAACCGTCTGGCTTTGCCTTGCATGGTCTTGGGAACGGTATCCACGACGTCGGCTTCTATCTCGTTAGCAGGAGCTGCCCCCGCCTCCACCCCCGGCCCTGGCCCCGACCCAGACTCGTTCACCGAGATCACTCGTGTCGGTTCCTTGGCGTGTTTATCGGACAAGACGTTATACCGTTGCAACACCTGATTATACAATGTGACCTTGGTCCTGTCGTCGAGGTCCTTTCTGTCGAGGATGGCCGTCATCTCGTCATCGAGAGCTCGCACCTTCTTACCTAAGGTATCCGTCGGGGGTGGGGGTGATCGAAGCGTGTCCAACATTCGTGGATCTACCAAGGCCATCTTGCGTGCGTGTTCCATCTAACCTCCCGAACGAAGGTGACGCGACCTGGTTGCTTGCGGGAGCAGCACCTCTCGAAGCAAGGGTAGAAACACCGAACTTGCCAACGGTGCTAGGAAGGCCGATAGGAACCCTCCGCTCTGTCCTTCGCCGACCTGTCGGTTCAGCAAGAGGCGTCTTCTTCTACCAGCCGACGTTCGACTGTGAGCCAACTCCCGTAACCTCTTCCTGTATTTACTCAAACGACGCCTCTGTAATGCAGACAATGGAATGTTCTGTTTTAATATGTTGTAGGCACACTCGGCTAGCGCACACAAAAGATCGGCGTCAGCGTTTTCGATGATGGCTCTTTTCAGTTTGTTGTTCTTGATCCTGTTCAGAGCCTGTATGCATATAATGTGTCTCTTCACCAGGGCAGACATGGTGGGAATGAAGAGACTATCCACGCGTGCGGTCTTTTTATACCTTCGGCAAGTACACGTACTGAACACCGTCGTCTGGAAAGATGGCCGTGCGCAGACGCATGTCCTCGGGCGTGTCCTGCTTGAGATCGACCAATAGATAACCGTACGGTACCGAAGTGGCGTCTTTAAAAGCCTCTTGAACGAATTTGCCGCGCCCTGGATACATCTGTCGAGCCAAGTGCGACATCTGCGATGCGTCACGAGGATTCTTGAACACCACCATGTACTGAGAATTCAGACTGATGGTACGACTCTCTTTGTTTTTGGGGAAAAGGTTCTGTACGAGATACAGCACGGACGTGTTCCTGTGATGACTCTTTTTAGTGAACAAGGTCGTGACCCGTTCGTCCGTTTCTGCCATGAGATCGTCTATGACGATGAGGTTCCTCGTCGACGAATCGAACATGCTGGCACTCGGCAATCCTTCCTCGAAGCACACGTCCGTCAAGTCCATCGTTGCGTAAGCCTCTTGCCATTCTCCGTAACACCACGTGATCCGTTCGGGAGGAGGATCGATCATCGCAGCAGCGTGACGTAGCATACGCGTCACGAAAGTACTTTTGCCGCATCCCGTCGGACCGGCGACGATGCACGTGAAAGGATGTTTCCACCGCGCGTCCATGGTCGCTTATGAAAGACGACTGCAGTGCATCGTCCTTTTCTACACGTCCACCGGACCCGTGCTCACCCCGTCCTCGTGCACCACTCGTTTGGGATAGAAGTAGGTGAGAGCCGCTCGTTCCTGCACGTACGTCATCACGGTCGAGTGACGCACCCGGAACCCACGGTTCTTTCCACTTCCGCTCCGACGGTTGGTGAGCACCTCCAGGAACGCGTTCTTGTCGATGTCGTTGTGACGTTTGCTCAGTCCTTTGGTGCTGTATTTGTCGGTAGGTCCGAAACAATAGTACGTCTTGCTACACAACCCCACGAACCCGTCGCCGGACCATTCCACCTTGAACAGACCAGGTGTCCTCTTGTCGTACGCCCTACGCGCTTTACAGCACGCCTCGTCGCCGACCCACGGTCTATTGGCGAGTCGACAGCGCACGTACTCGTTCCGATGGTCGTCGCAACATTCGGACGGCAACCATTCGGAGCGGTGCCGGAAGTAATGTTCTCGTAGTTCCGGAGTCACGAGGGCGTCGACGGACTCGCCGGCCAAGGCCAAATAGGCAGAATCTGTATCTGTCTCGCAGTACTGAAAAAGAGGGCGCTCCAGGTACCTGTCGATGAAGTCGTAGTAGAACTGTAACATGCGCATCTTGGCGTACTGCAGAACGAAGAATCCCACGTGTATGGGCAGGGTGTACGTGACGGTCTTCTTGTTCATCTCTATCTCGTACGTATCGTCCACGATGACATCGAGTTGTCGGAATCTCTTATCGTTGACCAAGAGCGATGCCGCCTTCTCCTTGCAATAATTGACGTCGCGATGTCGGTCCACGTTGGTTATGGTCTTTCCGTAACCCGAGTTCCCCAGCAACTTCATGGTGTCTGCGATGATGGCCTTGTGCGAGTGGACGTCTCCTTCGCGTCGCGCCGCGGACACTGCATCGCCGAACCGTCTGAAACACGGGACGGGATCGTACTCGATGACCTGATACACGTGCGTCACCTCGAGACCGTGGTCCATGTACCATCGCAGCAGAGGCGTGGCAAGCAGGATCTTATCCCCTCGATAACTACCCACGAGCATGCGTCTCGGTGTCGTCATGATGTCGTGCTCCTCGGCGTATTGGCGCATGAACGGTCCGAGATCGTCGCGTGTCAGTCGGATGTTCTTGAACACGGGCTGCATCTCGGCAAAGTGTTCTCGCAATGCTTCCGGTACGCAAAGGTCACACTCGATCAGACCGAACACGGTTCCGGCACGCACGTCGCTCAGGATCTGTTGTGACGTCATCGTCCATCGTGCGTGACGTCGGCGCGGAAATGCAGCATCCAGAAGCTTTTTCACGACAGGATCTCGTCTCGTCTGTTTCCACTCGCATTCCCACATCTCTACGACTTTGACAAAGTGACGGAGGTAGACGGTGTTCTTTCGGGTGTCTTCGAGCAGTTCAGCCATGGGTTTCCCGTTGACCTCGTTGACCTCTTTGCCAGTGCACGAGTGACCATGGAAAAAACATCCGTGGTACTGATAAGCCGTTTTCGTCTCGCTGCACCACCCGTCCACCAGCAGTTTGCCTATTCTCTTCTCTCTACCGTTGATCTGGTGTCGTATGACGCGTCCCGTGCGTTCGGATTCCCAAGTCAACCATTCCGCGGCCATCTGACCGTACAGCTGCGCCGATTCCGGTCGGAAATCTTTCTCTTCCCGTCGTCGCGTGTACCATCCCATAGGCATGTCTTGCGTGAGTGACCACAAGTACAGGGCATTGGCATCGTATCCAACGATGGACCTACAAGGACGAGCGGCCTCTCCGTACTCGTTCTGACGTAGCGTGGTGACCCCTTTCTCGTGATAGCGATGAAAAATGAGCGAAGCCCCGCCAACCACGTGATCTTTGACGAGATGATGAAGATCTTTATTCTTCTCGTTGAATATGGTAAAGTAGGTCTTCTCGGGAAGGTCGTTGAACAGGTAGAGCAAGGTCAGACCAGGTACGCTGATGCCTTGCTTGAACATGTCTATGCCACGTTGTTCGTAGAAGGCAAACTGTCTGTCGATGGCCTGCAGAAAGGGAACCACGTCTCTGTTGTTGTACCAGACGAGAAAGTCTCGCAAAGTCGTCATGGAATTGTCGCGCCAGGCCTCTTGACAACTGGCATAATCCTCGTCGGAGATACCTTCGTTCTTCAGTCGACTGAAGAAGGCCTCTTTCGACGGAAGTGCAGTGTCGTCGAGTCTCTCCAAACGGTCCATGTACTCGTACGGGAAATGACCTTTTGTCACCTCGCATCCGTACGCCTTCAGATACTTGTCGTAACTGAACCCGGGAGCTATGTAGTTGGTCATGTCTAGGAATTTCAGCTGATCCGTCGAAAGACACATGAAAGTGTTGTTGCGTTTGATGACGAAAAAAGTACCGACACCCTCATTCTCTTCGTCTTTGTCGTCTTGTTCTTCTTGTTCTTCTTGTTCTTCTTGTTCCTTTGATCCGGTGGATAAGAAGTAGGGTATGAGAAACTGTTTGATGGCATTGAGATCATACTTACCCGAATTGAACCCGATGACAGGTAACTGATGCATCCAGCCATAGAGTTGTCCCATCAGCTTTTTGTATGGATTGGTCGTCGGACGAGATTTCTTCTTATCGATGGCTGCTCGTGCAGCCTTCTCGGTTTCGTCCCATTTCGTCAGTTCCTCTGCGAGTTGATCCAAGACATCTTCGTACGAGTGTTTGATCTTGTCGTACGCGGCGTCACTCATCGCTTGTAAGATATTCATCATTTTACTCACCAACTTGTTGGTGTCTCCGTCCGTGACGAGACATTGCACTCGCTCGTGACCGGGAACGTTGGATGCTACGCTGACGCTCAGTGGAACGTGACGCGCCACCCAGTGGACCTTGTCACTGTCCGACGGAAGTTGTTCCGTGTCGAACCAACACTCGAAATCAAAGGTGGCTCGATACGGATAGTAACGCAACGATTCAGCCACGCGAATGTTCTCGTCGTCCAGACGTTCGAACACCGACGGTGTGGAATGGTACACGCCGCCAGGATAGACTCGACGCACACCTCCCGTACACGTGCGTTCGTGTCGATACAGCAAACATGCCTTTTTCCATAACGACTCACCGCACTTCCGACATCGATACGAGTTGCAGTACATGCAGACATCTTGGATGAATGAAAAATGTGTCCCGTGAAGGTTGAGATACATTGTTTCGGGGTAGTTGCATAACGATCGACGAACCAGTTCGGCAGTCGACTTACCGTCCTCCTCACTGACAAGACGGTACACGCACACATTCGTTTGGAACGTGGTCTCTACGCGATAGAGGTCATCCAGCGTGACCCCTGTAAATTCTTCCGTGGGTACGTGATCTCGATCGTATGTCTCGTAGAGCGTCTTCACCGCCGGTTCCAATCGATATAGATCGCATCCTCGATGCAGGGCCAGACATCGGAACAGACACAGGTTATCTTTGTACCTCTTCATATGGATGGGATCCGTTTCCAGTCCGATGATGCTTTTCTTCTTCTTGATGTAGGATGGTAGAGAGATCATGCCTACACATCCTATAGGATGATCGATGATGTGATTAACGAAAAAAGTGACATTCGTCACGAGTTCGCATACCCACGCAGAATCCGGTCTTTGATTGATGGCCCATTGCAAGAGGTCGGGTTCTCGGATGCGTTCGAGAAATTTATCAAAGTCCTTGCTGTTGGCGACGAGACTGGGTTCGTCCAGGTAGCGTCCACAGCAATTACAAGAGGTATGATAGTACTTGTATTGACCCGTGTTCTTGTTTCTCAGAATGAACCCGTAACTGAGGTTAATCTTGAACGCATTGGTCTGTTCCTGGAACATGATTTTCAAAGATGGTTCCAAGTCGGTCGTGTCTAGCGTGATTAATCTGTAATCGTACCTGCATTGAAGTGGACCTCTGAACGCGTGGGTCCGTATAGCAGACCAGTGCGCGCGAACGACATCTAGCAACTCCGTCGACAGAGTATCGGCGAAGGGAAGTCGATCAGGCGGGTCTAACGGATCTTCCTCGGTAACGAAGGGATGGTTTTGAGATGGGATAGTGTCTTCTCTTGTTGATCTCTTTGGTGCTGGTGGCTCGGTGACGTCGGTACACGCGGTTCGTGCGTGCATGGTCAGATTGTAACGTTTTTCGAACTTCCGTCCGCATTTCTTACACGCGTAGACGATGCTTCTACTACTTCTACTACTACCTCTACATACCGACCTTACGTGACGCTGTAGGTTGTTATATCTCCCGAAGGTGGCGCCGCATTTCTCGCATGCGTATTTCGCTCTCTTTGCATAGTCGCTGCGTGGCGCCACCATAGGCGGTGCCATCGAGTATGAATGTAAGTCGCATGATGGCGTCGAGTGATTACTCTGCACGTGACGTTGTAGTTCTGCGCACGTGTCGAAGGCGAGCTCGCAGTGACGACACTGGTGTCTTTCCATGACTGCGTCTACAACTGAGAGGGAATGGACTCTCAGTACATCTATATAGTGCATGCGAGGTGGATAACATGTAAGAGACGTTCCTATTGGTCAATTACTAATTAACATGGGTACTATTGACCAATCAGCGTTAAGAGACGTTCCTAGCTTGATTCCTATTGGTCAATTACTAATTAACATGGGTACTATTGACCAATCAGCGTTAAGAGACGTTCCTAGCTTGATTCCTATTGGTCAATTACTAATTAACTATTGACCAATCAGCATTAAGAGACGTTCCTAGCTTGATTCCTATTGGTCAATTACTAATTAACATGGGTACTATTGACCAATCAGCGTTAAGAGACGTTCCTAGCTTGATTCCTATTGGTCAATTACTAATTAACTATTGACCAATCAGCATTAAGAGACGTTCCTAGCTTGATTCCTATTGGTCAATTACTAATTAACATGGGTACTATTGACCAATCACGAATAACCTAACATGAGTACTATGGCCTCTCACTACATCTATATAGTAGCTGTGAGGTGGATAAGATGTCAATCATTAATAAGAGACGTTCCTATTGGTCAATTACTAATTAACATGGCTACTATTGTCCAATCACAAATGAGAGACGTTCCTAGCTTGATTCCTATTGGTCAATTACTAAAAAGGGGCGTTCCTAACTTGGACACTATGTCCATCATATTCGACTACGGGTTTCCCTTTCGTGAAGAGGGGTGTCAGTCGTGCGAATAATGAAGGTACAACACGTTCCATTCCATTTTGACTATTTTATTCAATAGAATACATTGTCTATGAAATATATATATACTGATATGAAAAGATAGGCTTCTCTATATATAAGTTGATGATGATTGACTTGTGGGCTTTTACACCACGACAGAGGTCACGTGTGTGTGAATAATGGCTGACTTGTGGGCTTTTACACCACGACAGAGGTCACGTGTGAATAATGGCGGACTTGTGGGTTTTTACACCACGACAGAGGTCACGTGTGTGAATAATGACGGACTTGTGGGTTTTTACACCACGACAGAGGTCACGTGTGTGAATAATTGTATATAGAGAAGTCGATCTCTTCATAGACACTAATGATATATAACAATTACTAAAGACACTAATGATATATAAAAAATACATATATATATAACAACTAAATACATAAGATTATAGTCAATAAAAATTACTAAAGATACTAATGATATATAACAACTACAATATTCAAATAACAACTAAATACATAAGATTACATTCATTAACAATTACTACAGATACTAAACATTCAAATCATTGTGTGTGTGTGTGTGTGTGTGTGTGTGTGTGTGTGTGTGTGTGTGTGTGTGTGTGTGTGTGTGTGTGGTGTGTTTCAATCCTTTGTTTACAACATCCAAGGATTGAAACACGCCACTTCTTGTATTAAGTATGCTTGCATCTCCTCTGACAGTAGCCGAGTGCATCCTTCTGCACATACGTTGACAGTAGCTTCGGCTACTGTCAGAGGTGTGTGATAGGATCTGTGCATAATGAGGTGTGTGATTGCTTCGTTGATCATGATGTTTGCGGTTTCTGGGTCTAAAATGTTCGGCTTCGTCGGTGATGATGCTTGGATGGTAATGTTTTCGCAGCAGCGATCACACGTGCACGGTGATGATGATGTTGATGGCTGCTGCATGTCGGATGGTGTTTTCAACAATGCATTGTTCATGATTTCAAATGACGACGACGACGATGATGACGGTGACGATGGTGGCGACGCTGGCGTGAACTCGAAGGTGCCCTGTAGACACGACGGTGGTGGGGGTGGCGGTGACATCGGTGCGACTGTCACCGCCGTTGTCTTTGCTGACGCTGCTGCTGTGGGTGAAGCGAAGCGACGTTTTCGATTGAGCTTCACCCGCAGATCGTTTGCAGCCAACGACGGTAATTTTCGTTGCTGCTGCTGCTGCTGTTGCGGCGATGTTGTCGTCTTGTCATCATCGTCATCGATATACGCTTCTCTGAGCTGTAGCAGCCCGTTATGGATCTATAGACGGGACAACAAAAGACACACCTGTTTAATCAATGTCAGGAACTTCATTGTTACCCGCATATAGACTGGCTATGGTCGCTCTGATCGTGTCTGCCATATCGTCATGCCATTGCTTTTTACCAACCCTCTCCTCTATCGCTATGACAACCCAGCGCAAGACGTGATTGATCAGACCGGAAGACGGTACGTAATATTCACCTTCCGATAAATCTAATATACGCTCAACTTCATTACATGCATAACGAACACAAGCTGCGTCTATCAATGTGTTGAAGGTGTTCTGGTTCATCATGGCTTCTGTACGATTTCGTATTCTGTCTATGTTCATTGCTGTCGCCTGCATATCGTTGCCATGGTTACCACCACTGCTGCTGCCGCTGCTGCTGCCGCTGCTGCCGCTGCTTATGGTCATAGCTGTTTCGCTGCTTACGCTAATAACCGCATCTTTATTTTCCTCGTCTGTTATACACAGAGTCGGTTCGGTAGAGGAAGTGATGGATGGTGTGGATGGTAACAGATTACGTTGTTCATACGAGTTTAACCACTGCTGTACCTTTTTATTCATGGTATTTTCCCATTCCCGTGTCTTTTGATTGTTTATTTCGACATCAGAAGAACCTGTGCTTTCATTGCTGTCAGAGCTGGTGGCGACGGCATTCTCTTTGTCTTCCTCCTACAAAGAGAATGCCTCGTCAAGTACTTCCAACTCTGACGCAATGTAGTTTACGTACTCCTTGCTGACACGCTTTTTTATGATCGCTCTGACACGGACCCCTCTCAACACAGACAGGGCAGCCACCCGTTCGTCTTCTGACTTCATTGCAACGTACTGGTTCGCGGTGAAGCCAAGGATTTTAACTGCCAGCGTATCAAATACGCTAATCCAACATTCACTGCCTAAACTGTCCTGCAGGAGGACACGGAGGTTGAATCTGTACACTGGAGACCGCTCCCATTTGTGCGTCGAACAGTAGAAGCCCTTACTAGTACTACGCTGGACACCAACGGGACACTGCGAGCATGCCAGATATACTACATATTTCTCCTGCCGTGCGGTAGCGACTATAGTTAACGGTGTTGGAAACCTGTATGTTCCAGCGCTTACCTCCGATTGCAGACGCGTCAGAGTCATCATATGTTCGTCGTCGAATAGCTGCTGTTGCGCGGCGGCGGCGGCCATCTTGTTTCTGTAGATCGAGAGAGACTTTCGAGTGAACGAATAGCTGCGAGAATCGTGTTATGACAGTTGCAGCTGCGGGTCTCTTATATAGCGGGCCGGTTGCATGGCGCGTCTGTGTTATATTTACCAGCTGGCCCTCTGGTATGTATTGCGCAATCACCGCGCATTCCTATCGCTATGCGCGCCAGACTTTATGGCGCCTGTTTTTTTCCGAATGAACTCGCGGCAATTCACGAGTATCTGGCCCAACACGTTCTGTCCACGCTGTCCAGTGTAAGTGGACATGCTCCAGTATCCCTCCCTACTTCTCACATTTTCCATTAACGGCGCTGGATATGTTTCTAATAATAGTTTGCGTAATGTCGTGTCGCGAAATTTAATAGCAACTAACGCTCTCATTACATATTGTCTCTGTTTGTTCCACTGCGCGCGTAACTCCTGTTTCTCTCGAATGGTCTTGCTTAGATATTTCGCCTGTAGTCCGGTTCTTGTGGCAAGCATTTTCTGTGCCGTGTCGACATCTCCATAAAAGATGCATTTCCTGTACTGGTATGCAGCTTCAACTGTGTTAAAAACATGACCCCATGCATGTATCCTACATGCGTAGAAATTGGATAGAAACGAGGTTTCTCCACGGAAGTATATAGCAGGAGGAGTCATTCTGATTTTATGCTGTTTAATGTTACATGCACTGTATTTATATACATAAAATGCATGCATAAATTAATGCATGCATAAATTAATGCATGTATTAATGCATGCATATATAACTTAATGCATATGCATTAATGTCCACCAGTTTCCATGCAGCAATAAATTCCATAAGTACACGGTGTTTTTATGCGTGATAAATGAGTTTTCGGATTCAGCGTTAGTTAGTTGACAAGCTTATCGAGGGAGGAGTTGTTTACTGTTTCGCGCACAATGTCTGGAATCGATACAACGTTGGTTGAGAACTGGTTGACTTGGTTTTTTACACGTGATAAATGAGATTTTGCTTTCAGCATCGATTCTCTGACACTTCTGTGACAGACTTATCGAACATGTTTTTCGTTGTGAAGGATGACTTATTGTTCTAGCGGATTTGGGAGTTGATTGTTAGCATTCCAGTTTAATAATAATTTTATTATGGGTGTTTTCTAACATAACTTTCTGACTTTGATGGATTTGTTATTGTGTTATAGCAGCTTATGTCAGCTGTCTGCATTGTTTAGCGTTTCCTATATAAAGCCGTCCTCAGGCAAGGTATTTCTTTATACACTTACCGTCATTCTGCAACCGTCGTTCTTCTGCTGCTGCTGCTGTCTCTGACGTCATCACGATGCTGTCTAGTGTCGCTTTGTTTTCCGATTTGATGCAAGCCTATATCGAGATTGGCGTTGCGTTGAGTCTGATACTGTATCGATCGTAAGTACATATTGTCCGTGACTGTTTGGTGATACGTACTCCTGTGTTTATAAAAGGTTTTAAAAGCGTCTACATAACACACACAGTTTAACTTTAAGAGACATCTTTTATGCGTCTGTGACCTAGTTACAATGCCTCTTGCTAAGCGGTCGGTAGTCTGATTATAAATAGCACGCGCGCCGCGTCGGCCGAGCGAGGTCGTCGTGTCACTCTTATCAGTTTTTCGACGACCTAGATTCTACGCGCTTCTACCGCTGGTGGTGTAGTATTACATACGCCGTGCTGGATCCAAAGTACACCGCTCACAGAAGGTCTACTCGTAGTTTATTATTATTAACAGATGTGCATGTGCTGTATATATGCGATGCTTTTAACACAGTCCTTTACCAATGACTCAATGTGTCTTTTCACTCTGGTTTTTCAGGTTCCATAGAATCCACTGGGCATTCGTGATGAAAGAGTTACGTGATCGTACGCCGCTCGTGGTCAACGATGACATCGTCGACGATGGCTATCAATCCGAGAGTTGGGACAACGAGTGCAATGACTACGCTGCATTTATAGCCCACAGAAAATTATGGGCTGGTGTTATTACGGAGCTAGGAATGGTGCGGCCAATAGAGAGGGTTACCATGGAAATTGCCATGGGCTGCAATGCCATGGGTCAAGCGAGACAGCAACCTGCTAACGTTTACGCCGCATTGGTAAAACACAGAGCCCTGTGGCCGGCTGTTATGGAAGAAATGAAACTGTTTAAATTCAGTTCCCAGATTGATATGGAAATGCTGTGGGGGTTTAACGATAAAGGGGAAATAGCAATACCACGTTCCGTCATAGAAACGGAAAAGGCCTGTAGGGAACGCAGCAATGTAGTAAAACACCCACCAGTACAACGACCTACAAAACTTATTGACAGAAGAGGAAAATCACTACCACCACTGAACTTGTGTTGAAATGGAAAACAAGATGAACACTGTGTTTCAATATATATGATTTTATATGCTTTAACATGACTATTTTTAAATGAACTAATGAAAGATATTTATATGACTTTATATGCTTTATATATGGCTATTTTTAAATGAAATAACGAACGATATTTATATGCTTTAATATGATTAAATATATGGCTATTTTTCTAAATAATTAATATGATTTTATGTGTTTTAATATGATATATATATGGTTATCTTTTAAATAATGATATTACTATATTTATATGATTTTATGTGCTTTAATTTGATATATATATGATTTGATATATATGGCTATTTTTTAAATATTACTATATTTATATGATTTGATATATAACTATTTTTAAATAATTATATTACTATATTTTATGTGCTTTAATATGATGTATCGTTATTAAATATTAAAGTTTCTTGATGATTTCATTCAATGAGGTGTTGTGTCTGTTAGCAACAGGGTAACGCGGGGCACAACGAACCAACGGTTAGGGTATCGCGGACTACGTCGAACCACTATATGTCTTGGAATAAAATTACTCCTCAAGGATCGGGGTAGCGCTCACGTTATAGACTAGCGGTCACTACGTTAGGGTAGCGGTCACTACTGAGGTCAAGGGTCGTCACACATGACATCAACAGATCGGAATCATGTCAACATGTTGGGGTTATGATCGTTAGGGTTATCTCCAGTCGCTAGGGGGCGCTCGTGGTGGATGTAGGTCACCGCTAGAGGGCGCTGAGGCTACCCAGAAGCCTCTATACCGGAAGTTACATGGGCTGCTCTTTATGGGCTGCTCTTTTGATGTTTCATTAGCACACTATAACTACTGGCCATCCATGCGGTTCGTGCCACTCCGCGCTGTCCATTTGGAATCAGAAAAAGCGTGGAATATGCTATTACATATAAATTATTCATAAACTTATCATAGACATATATTAAGAAACATATCATAGACATATATTAAGAAACGTAAAGTGTCATCAAGATAGTCCCGGACTCCGGCAGGGAAGTCAGTGTGCACTATCAGGGTTTATTTACCGGTTGAGAATTAAGGTATCATAGTGAATTGTCCGAAAGAGTAAAATATTGATTGGAATAAGTATTACTATTACACATACATTATACATAAACTTGTCATAGACATATATTGAGAAAAATAGTGTTTTTTATTTAATCACAGGCAACATTTTAGGTAGTTCAAATTCAACGAGTGATAAAGGGGTTTGTTTATTGCTCGTGAATTAAGTCCTTAGTTTATTCGCAGGCAGAACAGTCCTTAGAAACAACATATACATTAAGTAGATTGACATGGCTAAACGTAAATCAGAGGCAGTATTTTTTAGAGAAACGTTGTTCCAGAAACTTGGTCTTCGTACAGAGTGACGTATTTATTTCGACGTTTATATTGTAGAATATTTATGAGATAACGTGGTGAATTTATATAAATTACATACATAGAGAAACATCGGACATAGTTGTAGTAAACGGTTTCGGTAAAAAGGAATTAACCGCCGAATTTTTGCGTAAATTGGTATAAATTGAGCCTTATTGTTTTGTTTTGACAGTGTTCTGCGTATTCGCTAGGTGCCAGCCTTTTTGGGTTCATGCGACGTTAGTAGATAGAACATAGGTACCAAGTAGATTATTGTCAAAATTGAATGAAAACCTAACAATCCAGTCAAACGCGTTCTTTGAAACACAGAAAATAGCCTTATTCATGGTTAACGTAGCTAGGAGAGAACATTATAAACAACATTAATCTAACACAATCTAACTAAACGTACAAACGGCAGGTAGATGCCTCGGGGCATTTAGTATGCGAGAGTTGTAGCAATTGGTTGGACTTCGTCAAGTCCGGGTGTGAGAAGTCCTGGGCTGCGGATCAGGCGAATGGTTTTATTACTGGGTGTAGGGGATGTGCGAAGACGAAGGAACTAGACGTGGGGATGGGACGGCTGGGGAAGCTCATTTTGGCATTGGTGGGAAGGGAATTGGAGGGTTGTGACAGTGGTTCCAGTGGGAGAGGAGATGATAGAGATGCTAGGGGAAGCTGTCTCAGTCTGGAAAGAGGCTGAGAGGAGGTATGGTGGCAGGGCATAAGGAGACAGGACGCAAGGGAGGGAAGGCGACAAGAGGGAGGGCGACGAGAGTGAAGAGTTGGGAGCGAAGGAGACGGTAGCGAAATAGACGGGAGCGAAGGAAACTGGAAGGAGGGAGACGAGAGGGCAGGCGATGGATACGGGAGGGGAGGAGACGGGAGGGAGGGAGACAGGATGGAAGGCGCTTGCCATAGTGTTGAACGTGTAATTAAATGAGGGGGTGGTTCATGTTGAATGGAAAGAATTAAACATCATGCCATTATTTAAAAAGGAGTCGAGAAATAAGTAAGAAAATTACAAACCAGAGAGTTTAACATCATTGATTTGTAAATTGTTAGATAGGATAATCAAAGACCATATGGTGGACTTCCTTGTTAGGTATAAATTATAAAATCCATCTCAACATGGGTTCCTAAAAGCGAGATTATGCTTAACAAATATGTTATGTTTTTAGAAGAAATCACTAATTGGATACGCGAGGGTTCGCCAGTAGATATTAACTACTTAGATTTTCAGAACACTTTTGACAAAGTGCCACATCAAAGAAATTAAAAACCCGTGGTATTAGGGACGGCATAATCGACTGGATAGAACAGTGGCTGACTGACAGAAGACAGCGTGTTGTAGTAAAGGTGGAGGTTTAAACTGGAAATCAGTCTTGAGTGGGGTACCATAAGGATCAGTATTATGACCTTTATAATTCTTAATATATAACACTGAATTGGACGATAATATAAAAAGCATCGAACTGAAATTTGTGGATGACACAATACTTGCCATAAAAATTTGCCATCCAAGCCAAAGGCCCAGATGGGAAATGGACAAGGAAGCCATTGGCTTATCGAGATTCCAACAATGTTCATCTACGTTTAACCCGCCCTCCTGAGATATGTGTCAACTTTGTGATACACCAACAAGGTGTGTTGGTGTATAACACCAACACACCTTGTGGTTGGTTGGATGTGTGTGTATCACACCAACACAACTTGTGGTTGGTTGGATGAGTGTGTATCACACCAACACACCTTGTGGTTGGTTGGATGTGTGTGTATCACACCAACACACCTTGTGGTTGGTTGGATGTGTGTGTATCACACCAACACACCTTGTGGTTGGTTGGATGTGTGTGTATCACACCAACACACCTTGTGGTTGGTTGGATGTGTGTGTATCACACCAACACACCTTGTGGTTGGTTGGATGTGTGTGTATCACACCAACACACCTTGTGGTTGGTTGGATGTGTGTGTAGCACATCAACACACCTTGTGGTTGGTTGGATGTGTGTGTATCACACTAACACACCGAAATGGGTTTCATTGTTTTGATTTTTCAACAGCGACTGGTTGGTCACTGGCTGGTGAAAGGCGTCAGCGCTTCGATTGAGGAGTGGCTGTTATGAAAGTGTGTCCAACTATAACTTTTGACATGGCTGTTTCGTCACCTCTACTTTCTTGTGTCGGTCGGTCCTACTCCATCCGCCCCAAGTGACCTGCCCACATCTTCCGGCTTCTTACTGTTCTTCCAGTAAGATTCCTGCAACATGATTCACATTGTCTACCATCTGTTGAATGACTCAAGACAGTAATGATAAATCAAATTGTTTTACAATATAGAACAAAATGAAGATATTGAGGGTAATTAAATATTTCGAAATAATAGTTAAGCATAATTTTCACAATATATGCTATACCACATTGGCAGGAATGCATCGGAAATATTTTGTTTAGATAAACATGTTAACAAGAGGACTCATATATGGTTTCATGCTGCAAAAAAATCATCGCCTCTGTCCGTGAATGCATAGAGCTACAAGGCTCTAACACCTGCATGGACATTCGGTCGCTTGGGTGTATTTCAACATTGTACAATGTGAATGCGTGTACATAGACAAGAAAACCACATAGAATGACAGTATAACAAGAAGTACCCTTTTTCCAAAACATAAAGCGACAAGGCGAGTCGCTGAAGTAAGGAAATTAATGTGTCCTCGCGGATTTTACAACTTTTTTTAACCACCTGTGTCTTTCGAGAACCATTTGTACTGACACCTAAGTTTCGTATAAAAACGTAACTCGCCATGTTTTGGTTGCAGTCACTTATTCAAACTGCAAACATTAATTCAGGGATTAAATACAAAAAAGTGTAACACAAGATTTGGGCTATGCATGTTTGGACATTGGACTTTGGCGTAGTTATTCAGTATGTGCATCACGCTGATTTATGGATCACAGGATCATCACTTCAACCTACACACACACACGCACACACACACACACCTACACACACACACGCACACGCACACGCACACGCACACGCACACGCACACGCACACGCACACACATTATTTTGACAGTCCTTACAGCAGCAAAATTTAATGAAATGTTTCCAAGATCCCACGAAATATTATTTGAGATAAAGTAACATACAGTCCAATGACAACGTCAACTGACACTGCCTTCCAGTCACCTGTTTGCGTTCTGGTGACGGAGAATGGGCAAAACACCTACGACATACTACCAGGAGTACCACCAGGTGTACCACCAGGAGTACTACCAGGAGTACCATCATGAGTACCACCAAGATAACCACCAGGAGTACCACCAGGAGTACTACCAGGAGTACCACCAGGAGTACCATCATGAGTACCACCAAGAGAACCACCAGGAGTACCACCAGGAGTACCACCAGGAGTACCACTAGAAGTTCCACCAGGAGTACTACCAGGAGTACCACCAGGAGTACTACCAGGAGAACCACCAGGAGTACTACCATGAGTACCACCAGGAGTACCATCAGGAGTACCACTAAGAGTACTACCAGGAGTACCACCAGGAGTACCACCTTACATAAAACTGGCCACCAGTGGCCACACTCACCATTTCACCGCTGTAATGCCTGCAAAATCTACACATCTTTACTTCATTTGATAAAATCCTAATGTTTTACATATGACGCCTTTGATACACAGGCGTATCCATTATTATGACGAAGATAGTTGACGATAACAAATCTATTTGGTTTCCTGAAAGGCCACTTTTCACGAATGTTCTCCTGATTCAATTACTGTACAGATTGCGGTTGTGATGAACTAAGGCCTCCCAACACATGTGTTCTCGAAGTTCCACGTTAAGAAGAATGATACACAACATGAGGAAAACTTACGCACAGACAAACTCCCCGACAGTGGCGCCACTCAGCGTATCACCACTGCCACACCTTGATTATAAATTCAAAGCGTTATCAACCGCCTGGTTGCCTGGGCAACGCGATTGTTGCTTACCACTTGGTACGTCATTGCAACTGTACGAGAGCGTGTACATAACATAGTTTAAAAAACGTTAGTTTGTTCCTATGCACATTTGCACCGCAAACACTATCCACAATTGTATGCAACTGAAATTGAGAGATTTACTGAAAAAGTAGGAGTTTACCAAATGAAATGACGATGAGCAAATGTAAGTTGTGGCAGTGATGAAATCGTGATTTACAATACATCCACTACGTGGTGCCACTGGCGGGGAGTTTGGCGCGCAGAAACACATTCATACAGATATGCCTCGCGCTTCGACATTAGAATTGACAGTTTGTTAATCCGTGCACAATATCTCGATCTACCCATTTCGGGCAACAATCTACAGCCACACACGATTTTGAAGCCAAAATAACAACTATATACCGAATTCGAATCCAAATATACCCCCGATCCTAGTTTAGAGAGTGTTTATATTAAAATGTATACACATATGTGCGTACATTCGTGTTGGAAAGCAGGTATTGGTGGACGTATATAGTCATACATCCATTTGTTTATTAGAAATCGGCATCGCCGTACCAAACATAATATATCAACTACATAGACGCCAGTAGCTGACAGAAAAAGGAATATTGATAATAAGTGTTATACCTGTCACCGACTCACTCTGTGAGACAGTCTATGGGTGTTGTTTTTTTTTAAATACGAGGTGAAATCCTTACATTTGGATAAAATATGACCGGTGACAATTGTTGTTGTGATAAATTGTGCAGTAAAATAATGTCAGAGCTTCTGTCATCTGTATTCGGGGCAACTGGTACCTGGTACTTGGCTGGCAGAAATATGCGATTCTGTGTATTTTCTTCTTCTATCACTCTCGTTTTTTACTTCTCTGTCAAAGGCCGTACCGAATGAATGTGTTCTTATTGTTGTGTTTTGGACAACTGCCACAACGAAAAGTTGTACTCGTTAAACAAGAGCACGACAATATTGTGGACATAGCGCGTTTAAATAGCTTTACAATTATTCTAATTTGTGAAAAAACTAGTTGATACAAATTTTTAGTTGGGTAAATCTTTACCTTAGGAGCCAGTACAAGGGGTTTGTTTATAGCTCGTGAATTAAGTCCTTAGTTTATTCGCAGGCAAAACACTCCTTAGAAACAACATATACATTAAGTAGATTGACATGGGTAAATGTAAATCAGAGGCAGTATTTTTTAGAGAAACGTTGTTCCAAAAACTTCGTCTTCGTACAGAATATTTATTTCAAACTACCATTTACATTGTAGAATATTTATGAGATAACGTGGTGAATTTATATAAATTACATACATAGAGAAATATCTGACATAGTTTTAGTAAACGGTTTTGGTAAAATGGAATTAACCGCCGAATTTTAGCGTAAATTGGTATAAATTGAGCCTTATTGTTTTGTTTACACAGTATTCGCAAGGTGGCAGCCTTTTTAGGCTCATGCGACGTTAGTAGATAGAACATAGGTACCAAGTAGATTAGTGACAACATTTAATTAAAACCTAACAGTCCAGCCAAACGTGTTGTTTGAAACACAGAAAATAGCCTTATTCATGGCTAACGTAGCTATGAGAGAACATTATAAACAGCATTAATCTAACACAATCTAACTAAACGTACAAACGGCAGGTAGATGGGAGATGGGACGGCTGGGGCAGCTCATTTTGGCAGCGAAATAGACGGGAGCGAAGGAAACTGGAATAAGGGAGACGAGAGGGAAGGTGACGGATACGGGAGGAGACGGGAGGGAGGGAGACGGGAGGAAAGGCGCTTTCCACAGTGTTGAACGTGTCATTAAAGGAGGGGTGGTTCCTGTTGAATGGAAAGAATTAAACATCATGCCATTATTTAAAAAAGGAGTCGAGAAATAAGTAAGAGAATTGCAGACCAGATAGTTTAACATCATTGATTTGTAAATTATTAGATGCGATAATCAAAGACCATATGGTGGACTTCCTTGTTAGGCATAAACACACACACACACACACACACACACACACACACACACACACACACACACACACACACACACACACACACACACACACACACACACACACACACACACACACACACACACACACACACACACACACACACACACACACACACACACACACACACACACACACACACACACACACACACACACACACACACACACACAGTCATGCGTATCGTCCTCCGCCTACATCGACGAGACCAACACAACATAACGATGGCAATACTTTGCCGACAGAATCTCAGCTTACCTTCCCAGGCGCAATATCTTCTTCCTCTTCCTAGGGTCAACCTTGAACGGCCGACGAGCCTTCTCCTCTGAATGTCCTCCCCTTTGGAACACTCTTCCACTTAAACTGCGAACGGAATGGGAATCTGGGCATTTTAGCACGGCACTGAATTGTTTTCTTTTTCATCAAGCCTTTTCGTAATTTTAGTTATACAATCTGTTGTATTTGGACGATGGACTATTGTTTTAGTTCCGTGTTATATTTAGCCATTGTAATATATATATAATTTATTTCAATATATACATTGTGAATATGTAATGCCCTAAATGATCACCAGTGGTTCTATGTTTAGAGAAATGAGGTGACTAAATACATTTTATTTCATTTCATTTACTTCTTAAATATGCAGAACGAGTATATCAAATCACATTTTCCAAAGATATTGTCAGTGAAGTGTTTCTAGTTTGACCATTTCTGAACAAGAGTGACTATACGTATGAACCAAATTGGTTATCTTATCCAGTAATGTCCCTTATCCAGTAATGTCTCTTATCCAGTAATGTCTCTTATCCAGTAATGTCTCTTATCCAGTAATGTCCCTTATCCAGTAATGTCTCTTATCCAGTAATGTCCCTTATCCAGTAATGTCTCTTATCCAGTAATGTCCCTTATCCAGTAATACCTCTTATCCAGTAATGTCTCTTATCCAGTAAGGTGTTCAGACAACCGACACTACATATTGTTGTTCTCAAGTCACAGTACTGGAGTTGCTCAAAAGTAATTGATTAAATAGCACAGTAACACATTAAAGGGATATACGGTAGCTGGAATAACGTTTTTTTAGCAGTACTAAAAAATTGTATCCTCCACATTCCAATAGCTTTTTATGTTTCCGATCAATCGACGTCAATTGTGAAGCAGTAACTCGCCTTTAAATTAGTTTATTTCATGGATAAAACGTTCAACTACCATGTAATCAATACCTTTGATGGCCATTTACAAGAAATGACAAAGTACCACACTCTGGAAATAAAAGTACATGTTCATCTGGTTTCTGGTGTTCGCCTGCATATTCTTCAAAGAATGTCTAATTTTTTGTGTGTGCAATATATTGGGGGTAGTGTATACAAAAACATGTTACATTTAGAATATCATATCTTTGAATATCCAGAAGAAGAAATAGTCATTATGTCAGACATTTTAAAGTTGAGTTCTAGAGCTAAGTAACCGAATGATTGATTGTGATTGTGAAAGTATGATAAAATATACATTAGCTTTAAGTGCTGTAGTGTTTTAGATGCGCTAGCACTCCTTCACACAGCGGCCATTTTGCTGCTTAATTGCGTTTAGCAAATGAAATGAATTAATTCTTGCAACTTGAATAAGTGGTTACAACATAAATAACGGATTGCAACAAAAACGTAAAGATGGCGTTTTACGTTTCTCTACGAAACTTAAGTGTTAATACGAATGGTTCTCGAAAGACACAGTTGCTTGAAAAAAGTTGAAACGTTGGTGAGCAGACAACAACGTCCACACACCAGCGACTCGCCGTGACGCCTTCTTTAAACGTTTGACAAAAAGTACTTCTTTTGTCGTTCTGTGTGTTTTTCTTGTATGCGTAAACGACTTCACATTGTACAGTGTGGAGCGAATGTCCGTTAATGTCCATGTCTATGAGAGCGCTGTAGTTCTCTGCTTCCACGGAGAGTGTAGCCGCTTTTCTCGCAGCATGAAACCACGTACGATTCCTCATGTCAAAATGTTTTGTTTAAACAAGACATTTCCTTGTCTAAGCAAAATATATCCTTCCTACCACTGTGTTTAATTAAACGACGATGGTACAATATATATGGCGAAAATTATGCTTCGCTTCACGAAATTTGCTCTCAATATCTTAATTTTGTTCTATGTTGTAAACACAATTTGGTTTACCATTACTCTCCTGAATCATTCAACGGAGGGTTGACAATTTGAATTATATTGCAGGACTTTGACTGGAAAACCTGTACGAAGCCGGAAGACGCTTGGAGCGGATGGAACAGGATCGACTACACAAGAAAGCAGAGGCGGTGAAACAGCCATCCCAAAAACTTATAGATGGACGCACTCTTACAACAGTCACAACTCAATCGAAGCGTCGATGCTTTGCACCAACCAGTGACCAACCAGTCGTTGTTGAAGAGTCGAAACAACGGAAATCCATTTCGGTGTGTTAGTGTGATAGACGTACATCCAATTAACCACAAGGTGCAGGTCGAAATTTACAATTGCAATGGCAATTCCATTGTGTTGACACTTCAATTTAGCTGTCCATACCTTATCTAGCGGTTTCTCGTTATACTTGAAATACCGACGTGTCGTATCCAAGTCAGGGAATACAATTATACTTGTACTTAACTCATTATATCACACCGTAATTCCTTAGATCAGACAGTTACTGAAGCAGAAATATGATTTCTGGCGAGTTCTTATACACGGGACCTCGTAGACACACACACACGCACACACACGCACGCACGTACGCACGCGCGCGCCATTAATGTTTCCTATTACTAAGGGCTAAGGGCACTTTATTCTTAAACTTATCACTGTGTCATTAACGTTAACTAAGTGCACTTCGTTGTCTTAAGGAGAGAAATAACACATTCAGACAATTGCGAACATAACAAACGTTTTTTTGATAGGCAAATAGATTTGGCATTCACAGAGATTTTAGTGTTTTTTAGATAGACCTTTGTTATGTAGATGTTTTTCGCCCACACTATTCAATAAAATGAGTTATGAGAAAGAAAATGGGAACAACGTTTAACAAAATAAACAAAATATGTTGAAAGGAAACGGCAAACCTCCTTACCTGATTCAGCGACTGGAAGATTTTCATTCAAGAGACGAGTCGTTCCCTTTCGGTGTTGTGTCCGACCGACCGCACCACTTTATATAGCAACCTAGCGTGAATGTCGTTCTGCGTGTATGTGATCACTGTCACGGATTCAAATAAACCAAACATTGTGACAGCATGTAGATGTGTTCACTGTCACTGCCATGAAACTGTTTTATCTCGACTTTTTCTCCACTTGTGGTATCCATCCGAAAAGGTCGGTTGAATCGACATGACATTAATATGTTAAGTTGAGTATGCAAACGTCAGGAAGCATTATGACAGTTCTTTGCTACAATTGATCTTTACTGCAGTGACATTAATATATAATTTTAGCATATGCATGGAACAGTTGGTGAAACCTGTTCTTCTAATATTCGCGCAATGGGAATTTATCATGTATCAATGTGTTTCAAAATGGGATGTGATTTGTGAAGAAATATTATTGCCAACCTGTGTACCACCGTTCATATGGGAAGTAGTCACACCTCTTTAAGATGAACCATGCAACGAACCAACTGCACATAAGCAGGGAATTAAAATACTCAAGACGTGGAATATGCACACATCGCGTTGTCGACTCGTGGCCTTTGGTCTCCAATACTGTAACTGAGCCACAGCAGAAGTGTCGACGGCGATTTATAGACACACCCACGCACCCACCCAGTTAGATTGTGTTAGATCAATGCTGTTTATAATGTTCTCTGCTTGCTACGTTAGCCATGAATAAGGCTATTTTCTGTGTTTAAAAGAACACGTTTGGTTGGACTGTCAGGTTTTAATTCAATTTTGACAATAATCTACTTGATACCTATGTTCTATCTACTAAAGTCGCATGAGCCCAAAAAGCCTGCCACCTAGCGAATAAGCAGAACACTGTATAACAAAACAATAAGGCTCAATTTGTTTAATATTACGCTAAAATTCGGCGGTTAATTCCTTTTTACCGAAAGCGTTTACAACAACTATGTCAGATATTACTCTATGTGTGTAATTTATATAAATGTATCGCTTTATCTCATAAATATTCCACAATATAAACGGTATACTATAGTTTGATACACCGAAATAAATACGTCAACAATATGTACCAAAATCAAGTTTCTAGAACAACGTTTCTCTAAAAATACTGCCTCTGATTTACTTTTATCTTTTTACTTTTTACTTTATCAATAGTTTATTTATTTTCTATCTACTGAATTTAAATATTGTTTCTAAGGAGTGTTTTGCCTGCGAATAAACTATAAGGCCTTAATTCACGAGCAATAAACACCCTTTTATCACTCGCTGAATTTGAACTAACTAAAAATGTTGCCTGTGACAAATGCCCGGATGACTTCGTAACTAGCTAATTATGTATGCACCCAGAACCTAGGTGCATACATAATTTCCGTCACACCGCGTCCAGGCAATAATGTGTGCTACAAACTGAGCCTGGACAATCGAGGCTACGTTGAGAATAATCGAGGCTACGTTGAGAAGTGCTTTGCTCTGCCGTAAACCAGTCCACTTTTACGACAAACGTGTTTTCGCGCGTGAAAATAAAACTTTGCCGAAGCGATCACTACATATATTTTGTGTAAAATGTATTGATATAAAATTCACAATGATCTATGCCGCATAAGACCACTTTCAGTGCAATCTGATGAAAAATGTGATGGTGTATTTTGAGGTGGACAAAGTAAGGAAATAGAGAATAAATGTATTTTGTCTAGAATGTAGAAAATAGTGGATTGAACTGATATCATGACATAACTGAGACAGAGTCATCAGACATCACTGTCACTGATGTTGTTGAATGACGTACAGGCGTAGAACGTAATGTCACAATGTTTCAGTGGCGTAACGATGATTTTGAAATGTGGGGGGGTGGGGTTCAGCTCATGACAACGGGTTCGGCCCACGCCCGACGGATGGTTCGGCCTACTTAGCCTGATTTGATAAAAAAATAGGAAATTAAGATTGTGCACAGAAACATACTATAATAATAATAATAATTTAGAGTATTATTATAGAACAATATCAATAAAATAACTTCAGTGAAATTTTAGCCATTTTCAATCTATCTGGTCTGTTGTGTTGTGACTGCACTGCGTAAACATCTTTTGGGATGACTGATGATTGCGTTTGAAGATTGTTTTTGTTATTTCACCGCCAAAGCTTGTTAACCTAATGCAAACAGTCGAGAGTCGGTCCAATTAGCAAAAATAACGAACGTAATAAGCACAATTTCAAGGTGTGTTATCATGATCCACGGAGCCTTTTTGCAGGATCAGATACGAAATAATTTGATCATGCTCAACTTGTACAAGCCTGTATTTACATTTTCAAAGAGTACGGGTGAGAACGTCACAATATAATATAACTGTTTTTAGATATATCTGCACATAAACTCCAGTTCAACATAGACATAACATCCATGTACCGCTCCATGCCATATAATTATACACAAGAGATCAGTCCACAACTAAGTCTTAAATAAATCAACACAACAGTCACAATATCTAAGTGCCCCAGTCAACCATATCAATAACTACCGATAGTCTTTAAAAGATTTAGTAGGACTGAGATGTAATTTCAAGAAGTTTACTATACAATATGATTATTAATATTTTGTGTGGACGGAGATGCAACATCTGTAGTAGAGAAAAATTAACTCTGCACATTTTAGTTAATGTAAACACAATTAGATGTTCTATGGAACGTCTAAAAAAATAAGTGTCACAAATATATGTTAATTTGAATAAATGCCAGTCGCTCTGTCGAGTGCGTTGAAAGACGAACATGATTTGTGAGTATCTGTCAGAGTTGTTTATTCAAATCATTTGATTTAAATCATGATTTAAATCACTCAAAAAAAGGAATAAGAATGATTTCTATGTGCAAATATAATGCTCATACAGATCCTGTTTTTAAGAAACTTCAGCTCCTAAAACTGGATGATATTTATAAAGTACAGCAGCTTAAGTTTTATTATAAATTACTCAATAACGATCTAATAGAATATTTCGGCCACATCCCTTACTTACACAATTTTGAAATCCATTAACACGAGGAATAAATAACCTGTTTATTCCTAGAGTCAATCATGAATATACCAAAAAATATATATGACACAACATAATAGAAACAGTTAACAATACTATATGCATTATCATTGATAACATTTATACACAGTCTACATGGTTTCATCACTTATATTAAAAACTACCTAATTATGAATTATAAATGCCATTGTGTAATCCCTGATTGTTGTAATTGCAATATATAGTAGTATGTAATGTATTATGTAATTATATATATTTATATTTCTGTACTTCTTTACTAATATTGAATTATGATAATTATTATTATTCAATTTATTATTATTAAAAGGGGGCTTCCGTGTTAGCGATATGCTATGTCTTAATGAGAGTCTCATTGACCTTTACATCTAATTTAATTATTCCATTTTGTACAGTTATAGTCAAATAAATATGTCTGTCTCTGTCTGTCTGCCTGTCTTGTATTGTCACCAGATAGCCTGCTATTACTTGCAACAGCCACACAAACTTGTCTTCCAGAGGAAGTATCTTTTCAAGTCAGAAGCCGTGACTTAAAGTCCACTTAGACTCTTTAGAGCTTGTGCTAGTTGTTACCAATTCAGTATGACTCAAGTGAGATAGTCTGGGCTACAATTGTCTAATACCATTCCAGTTTGCAATCTGGTTAGAAACCCTTAGAGTACACAGAGCCCTGGACAGGTGCTAACCCACCCTCTCAGTCTCAGCAAACAATAATTATCATGGCTACAACCACAGACACACAGCATGCTTTCCAAGACAGATTATGCAACTACAGGGGGTGAGGCCATTTGGACATTGTTTAATGTGTGGATTCGTCCGAATGAGTGCCATGAACAATTTAAAATTGGATCTGGCGCTATATCAAATAAAGTGGGGTGGGGGGAGCCATTCTGAAATTGGCCATTACAGAATTGGCCTGGTGTGGTCGGTTCCCCCACCTTTGCTGTTAGTTGGTGAATTTTCAATTACCTAGATTTGATGATTTCGTTTTATATTATGTATGCATATTGTATTCTTACATAATCAGTTGGCTTACTATAAAAGCTCGTATACAAACATACATCTGACTTGTACATTTGTCTTCAGCAAACTAGCCACGATTCCGAGTCAATAACATTAGCAAGTAGCATTGTCCCACATAAAGACACCTTTTGATTGAAAATCAAACGGCGTTTATGTGAGCAATGCGGCCAGGTTCCTATTTTTAAATAACCCTCTAGGCCGACTAAAACACGTGACCATTTAATCCAATCCTACGATCGGCCTCGTTTTCAATATTTTCAAGAGTCAAAGGTAAACATTTTACTCTCTTCCAAAAAATTTGTTTCCCACCCTCCTACCCCATCTACACCTGTTTAATTCCGATTTCTAAGTGGGTCGCTTTACTGACTGGCTGTTATGGGAGGTTAAAAATAATGTCTGCATACTTGTCAAATGTGTGGATCTATTGTCATAATATTCGTTCTTTATAGTTAAATAAACAGTGATTTATTATTGCTATTGTAATCATCATCAGGGGTTTTAGGGCGAGGTCAGGTACTGACGCTTTCCCCTTTTTTTTTTTTTGTAGGTAATGTGTACACAAGGTTTTTACCCTTGTTGTTTGTCGAATGGTGGGGTCCTCCACCTGCGTGTGGTCGGTTCCCCCACCTTTGCTGTTAGTTGGTGAATTTTCAATTACCTAGATTTGATGATTTCGTTTTATATTATGTATGCATATTGTATTCTTACATAATCAGTTGGCTTACTATAAAAGCTCGTATACAAACATACATCTGACTTGTACATTTGTCTTCAGCAAACTAGCCACGATTCCGAGTCAATAACATTAGCAAGTAGCATTGTCCCACATAAAATATATTATTATTATACAGGTATTTTAAAACGACAGTTACATTGCTGTTGTAAATCAAACCGTCATAATTTTATAAATTTATATAAAAAAAAATCATGTACCCTCTGTATGCTGTTACTGGGCATGTACGCTGTTACTGGGCCTGTACGCTATTACTGGGCCTGTATGATGTTGCTGGGCCTGTACACTGTTACTGGGCCTGTACGCTGTTACTGGGCCTGTACGCTGTTGCTGGGCCTGTACGCTGTTGCTGGGCCTGTATGCTGTTGCTGGGCCTGTACGCTGTTGCTGGGCCTGTACGCTGTTGCTGGGCCTGTATGCTGTTGCTGGGCCTGTACGCTGTTGCTGGGTCTGTACGCTCTTACTGGGCCTGTACGCTCTTACTGGGCCTGTACGCTGTTACTGGGCCTGTATGCTGTTACTTTTAATGACTTAACGCCACACGTCGCCTCATAGCATAATGCACAGTACAAGGAACGAAAAACAGTCACTTTACTTTAAATAGTGATATTAGTATGGAATGACGAGGTATTTTAGAGAGAATATTGTGGAATTGTAATTTATTAATTTGTTTTGAACTTCCAGATGGAGGCTGGAAAGTTGGTGATGATGGCATTGGGTTGTCCAATGATCAGACACGAGTAAGTCTGCTGGCACTTGGGCAGTAGCGATGGATACAGGAATCGACGGTCACGCCAGTCGATTCAGTCGCCTTCTGACTCCGCAACACATACAAGGTATTCAGCTGTCAACAACTACGAGGCCCTGTGTAATGAATATGTTCAACAAATTGGTTGAATAGATTAGTATAGATAGAACATGAAACGTACAAGTGAGTAAACATTATAATTGTGGTCAGAAGAGAATCTATACTGAACTACAAGGCCCATCAAACATTGTCTGCAGATACGTTAACCTTGTATTTGTTCTTGTGTTTCATAAGTAATTACGAGTATAACTATAAGCACCGGTAAGTAATTTTATTGAGACCATTCAGGCATGATGACAGCAGCCATCAACCACACCTATAATGCCAGGCATATATTGCTGAACTTTTGTTGTGCATTGCACGTTTGTACAACTAGCAACAATTTTCCATAGTGTGGTTGTGCGATTGGGTCAGTGGTCTGTGACATAGCACAACAAAAGTTGTTGCAACTTGCGCACCACCACGAACCTAATGTTATCGTCTGGAACAACATGCACTCATGCCCCTAGTGGTGTGGTTTGGTTTGAATCCGATATACACCTAGCACCAATTTCTGCCCGTTGCCGCGACGGACATTTGCGCGATGTTGCATCACAGATAGGCGTACATTGCCCAACTCTGTGCGACGTTGCGTCACAGATACGCATGCATTGCCCAACTCTGCGTGATGTCGTGTCACAGATAAGCATACATTACCCAACTCTGTGTAACGTCACGTCATAGATAAGCATACATTGCCCAACTCTGCAACGTCACGTCACAGATAAGCGTATATTGCTCAACTCTGCATGACGTCTCATCACAGATAAGTGTACATTGCCCAACTCTGCGTGACATCGCGTCACAAATAAGCGTACATTGCCCAACTCTGCACGACGTCGCATCAGAGATAAGCATACATTGCCAAACTCTGCGTGACGTTGCATCAAAGATAAGCATACACTGCCCAACACTGTGCGATGCCACGTCACAAATAATCGACCATTGCCCAACTCTGCACGTTGTCGCATCACAGATAAGCATACATTGCCCAACTCTGCATGACGTTGCATCAGAAATAAGCGTACATTGCCCAACTCTGCGTGACGTTGCGTCACAGATAAGTATACATTGCCCAACTCTGCATGACGTCGCATCAGAGATAAACGTACATTGCCCAACTCTATGTGACGTCGCATCTCAAATAAACATGCATTGCCCAACTCTGTGCAACGTCACATCAGAGATAAGCGTACATTGCCCAACTCTGTGTGATGTTGCATCAGAGGTAAGCGTACATTGCCCAACTCTCTGCAGCATCGCGTCACAGATCAGCATACATTGCCAAACTCTGTGGAGCGTTGCTTCACAGATTAGCATTGCCCAACTCTGCGTGACGTTGCGTCAGAGATATGCTTACATTGCCCAACTCTGTGCGACGTTGCGTCACAGATAAGCGAACAATGCTCAACTCGTACGTATGTACATTGCATGAGTCAACTGATCTGTTTTAAGTCAAACGCACGACTCACAACAAAAGTTTAGCGCTGTAGCCATACATTTTAATAATTCTCTAATTTTACCCGTTTTTATTGAAGCTCTGGGGTGTGTGAACAAGAACTGGTTTCACGACCTGTCCCTGAAAGCATGTGCTGCGGAACACAAGGGGTTAAACGGAACACCCCACTTGGCTGCCCAAGATGACTCTGTGGTGTACCCCAATGATGGACTGACTGCCAAGCTACAAGAGGATGACAGCACACAGCTCCACAACCCAAGGATGAGCACCCCAGTTGGGGTAGCACCACCCCTGTTCAGCCCAGCAGGGCCCCACGGTGCCATCTGTGTCGTGGAAAGTGACAGTCGTTGGAAAAGGGTTAATTCAGGTAAAAAGGATAATGTTTCATCAGTGTTTCTTTAAATAGTGCAACAGTTTTTATTTTAATTTTGTTTGGATACAATTTTTTTTAGCACATTTTTGCTGGATAATATCCACAAGCAAATCATTTCACTCACAGAGAATCTGTTCCTCTAATTCTGTTATTGAAATCACATATACTGAAGTTGACTTTTTTATTTGAGCTGAAGGAGAATGTTTTGCAAAGAAGACGATATAGCATCATGTGTGCATGCAGTATTCGTGCATGTATCTATTAATAGCATCACAGCGTGCAAGTTTTGCACAAATGCATTATTATTTATTTACTAAAAGTCATCCAGGTGATGATGCAGTCGGTCGCTGAGCCTTGTAGATCAATTGATAAAAATGTCCTTCAAAATACACATCTGGATAAAATGTGTACAGTCATTGTAAAATAATAATTCTCTAGAGAGCACAGGGATTGAGGATCAACAATTTCTATGTTTAATCCAGGATAGCTTTCTTACTCAGCACGTACTAGAACCAACCAGGGGAGAAAATGTATTAGATATAGTTTTGTCATCACAAAAAGAATTAGTGGACAATGTAAAAATATTTGAACCATTGGGTAATAGTGACCATAATCAAATACATTTTGACATCAATGTAAAATCAGAAAGTAAAAATAAGAAAACGTACAAGAGAAACTTCCACAAAGGTAACTACAAAGATATGAGAAAATATTTAGCACAGCTAGATTGGAATAACATGCTGATGAATAAGACCGCAATTGAATGTTGGAATATTCTAAAATATGAAATTGAGAGTATCATCGATAAATTTGTTCCCTTCCGAAAACAAGGAAAACGGTGTAGAAAGAAACACTTGTCAAAAGAGGCTATTAGAAAAATAATGCTAAAACAAACTATGTGGAGGGTTTATAGGCGTACCAGAAAGGAAGAAGACTATGCAAAATACAAAGAGGCACTTAATGCAGCTACAACTGAAATCAGACAATCTAAAAGAAGCTATGAGCAAAAACTGGCATGTAACATAAAAAATGACAGCAAGAGTTTTTATGCATATGTCAGGAGTAAACAAAACGTACAAGACAAGGTTGGACCTCTAGAAGACAGTGCTGGAAATATAATATCACAGGGGTTTTTAATGGCGGAAGACCTAAATGGTTACTTCAGTTCAGTGTTTACCAAAGAAGATGTTAGTTCATTACCAGTTGCTGATGCTAAATTTCAGGGGGCTAAATCTGAATATTTAGGACCGTTAGTTGTAACTCCAGAATTGGTAGCTAAGAAAATAAAGGCAATGAAGGATAACAAATCACCGGGAGTGGATGGGATTCCTCCAAAATTACTAATGGAAACAGTAGATCAAATCAGTATACCACTTGCAAGAGTATTCAACTTGTCATTAAAAGAGGGAGTTGTTCCGTTTGAATGGAAAGAAGCAAACATCATACCATTATTTAAAAAGGGTTCGAGAAATAAGTAAGAGAATTACAGACCAGTGAGTTTAACGTCAGTGATTTGTAAATTATTAGAAAGGTTAATTAAAGACCATATGGTGGACTTCCTCGTTAAGCATAAATTATTAAATTCATCTCAACATGGATTCCTTAAAGCGAGGTCATGCTTAACAAATATGTTATGTTTTTTGGAAGAAATCACTAAGTGGATAGACGTGGGATCGCCAGTAGATATTATCTACTTAGATTTTCAAAAAGCTTTTGACAAAGTGCCACATCAAAGATTGCTACTTAAATTAAAAGCCCATGGTATCGGGGATAGCATAACTGACTGGATAGAACAATGGCTGACTGACAGAAGACAACGAGTTGTAGTAGATGGAGAAGTTTCAAATTGGAAATCGGTTTTGAGTGGGGTACCTCAAGGATCAGTATTAGGACCTATATTATTCTTAATTTATATCAATGACTTGGACGACAGTATAACAAGTAACGTACTGAAATTTGCGGATGACACAAAACTGTTTAGAAAGGTTAATACTGATGGTGATAAACAACATTTACAAAACGATCTAGACAGATTAGTGAAATGGTCTGAGAAATGGCAGATGCTATTCAATTTTGGGAAATGTAAATGCCTACATACAGGACATGGGAACTTGAATGTAAACTATAAAATGGGAGATACTGTTCTTGGTACTACTGTAAAAGAAAAGGACTTAGGAGTTACAATAAACGCTGATATGAAAGTTTCAGAGCAGTGTGGTATTGCAGCTTCAAAGGGTAATCAAATTCTTGGATTGATTAGAAGAAACATAACATACAAGGGAAAAAAGTTAATTATACCTCTTTATAAAGCAATAGTTAGACCTCATTTAGAATACTGTATACAAGCATGGAGACCATATCGTAAGAAGGATATAGATACGCTTGAACGCATACAAAGGAGAGCAACTAAAATGATTCCAGAACTTAGAGACCTTAGTTATGAAGAATGCCTGAAAGAATGTGGTTTAACAACTCTAGAGACAAGGAGGTTAAGAGGAGATCAGATTGAAGTTTTTAAGATATTGAATGGGTATGAAAATATTGATAGAAATATGTTTTTCTCACTCAAGAAGGATAGCAGAACTAGAGGACATGAGGTAAAATTAGTAAAGGATCAATGTAGATTGGACATCAGGAAGCACTCGTTCTCACAGAGGACAATAAATGAATGGAACAAATTGTCTACAGATTGTGTAACTGCTAGCAGCGTGAATATGTTTAAAAACAAGGTTGACACATATATCAGGAGGGCGGGTTATAAGTAGGTGAACATTGTTGGACTCTCGATAAGCCAATGGCTTCCTTGTCCACTTGCCATCTGGGCCTTTGGCTTGGATGGCAAATCTTGTTAAATCTTGTTAAATATAAACATAATAATAAATTATATTAAAATATAAATAAAATGTAATACAAAAATATTTTTATAATGTTATACTTTACTGTAATATATATTTTAAACCATATATTTGTAAATAATATATGTATGTATATATAGGGGAGAGTGGGGAGGACTGTAGGAGAGAGTAGGGAGATTTGATAGGGGATAGCAGGGAGAACTGTAGCGGAGAGTGGGGAGAACTGTAGAAGAGAGTGGGGAGATTTAGTAGGGGAGAGCGGGGAGAACTGTAAGGGAGAGTGGGGAGGACTGTAGGAGAGGTTAGGGAGATTTGATAGGGGAGAGCCGGGAGAACTGTAGAAGAGAGTGGGGAGAACTGTAGAAGAGTGGGGAGATTTAGTAGGGGAGAGCGGGGAGAACTGTAGGGGAGAGTGGGGAGAACTGTAGAAGAGAGTGGGGAGATTTGGTAGGGGAGAGCAGGGAGAACTGTAGGGGAGAGTGGGGAGAACTGTAGGAGAGAGTAGGGAGATTTGATAGGGGAGAGCAGGGAGAACTGTAGGGGAGAGTGGGGAGAACTGTAGGAGAGAGTAGGGAGATTTGATAGGGGATAGCAGGGAGAACTGTAGGGGAGAGTGGGGAGAGCTGTAGAAGAGAGTGGTGAGATTTGGTAGGGGAGAGCAGGGAGAACTGTAGGGGAGAGTGGGGAGAACTGTAGAAGAGAGTGGGGAGATTTAGTAGGGGAGAGCGGGGAGAACTGTAGGGGAGAGTGGGGAGATTTAGTAGGGGAGAGCAGGGAGAACTGTAGAAGAGAGTGGGGAGATTTAGTAGGGGAGAGCGGGGAGAACTGTAGGGGAGAGTGGGGAGAACTGTAGAAGAGAGTGGGGAGATTTGATATGGGAGAGCAGGGAGAACTGTAGGGGAGAGTGGGGAGAACTGTAGGAGAGAGTAGGGAGATTTGATAGGGGAGAGCGGGGAGAACTGTAGAGGAGAGTGGGGAGAACTGTAGAAGAGAGTGGGGAGATTTGGTAGGGGAGAGCAGGGAGAACTGTAGGGGAGAGTGGGGAGAACTGTAGGAGAGAGTAGGGAGATTTGGTAGGGGAGAGCAGGGAGAACTGTAGGGGAGAGTGGGGAGAACTGTATAAGAGAGTGGGGAGAGCAGGGAGAACTGTAGGGGAGAGTGGGGGGAACTGTAGGAGAGAGTAGGGAGATTTAATAGGGGACAGCAGGGAGAAATGTAGGGGAGAGTGGAGAGAACTGTAGAAGAGAGTGGGGAGATTTAGTAGGGGAGAGTGGGGAGAACTGTAGGGGAGAGTGGGGAGATTTAGTAGGGGAGAGCAGGGAGAACTGTAGAAGAGAGTGGGGAGATTTAGTAGGGGAGAGCAGGGAGAACTGTAGGGGAGAACTGTAGAAGAGAGTGGGGAGATTTAGTAGGGGAGAGCGGGGAGAACTGTAGGGGAGAGTGGGGAGAACTGTAGAAGAGAGTGGGGAGATTTGATGGGGAGAGCATGGAGAACTGTAGGGGAGAGTGGGGAGAACTGTAGGAGAGAGTAGGGAGATTTGATAGGGGAGAGCGGGGAGAACTGTAGAGGAGAGTGGGGAGATTTAGTAGGGGAGAGCAGGGAGAACTGTAGGGGAGAGTGGGGAGAACTGTAGAAGAGAGTGGGGAGATTTAGTAGGGGAGAGTGGGGAGAGCTGTAGGGGAGAGTGGGGAGAACTGTAGAAGAGAGTGGGGAGATTTGATAGGGGAGAGCAGGGAGAACTGTAGGGGAGAGTAGGGAGAACTGTAGGGGAGAGTGGGGAGATTTAGTAGGGGAGAGCAGGGAGAACTGTAGAAGAGAGTAGGGAGATTTAGTAGGGGAGAGCAGGGAGAACTGTAGGGGAGAGTGGGGAGAACTGTAGAAGACAGTGGGGAGATTTAGTAGGGGAGAGCGGGGAGAACTGTAGGGGAGAGTGGGGAGAACTGTAGGAGAGAGTAGGGAGATTTGATAGGGGAGAGCGGGGAGAACTGTAGAGGAGAGTGGAGAGAACTGTAGAAGAGAGTGGGGAGATTTGGTAGTTGAGAGCAGGGAGAACTGTAGGGGAGAGTGGGGAGAAATGTAGGAGAGAGTAGGGAGATTTGATAGGGGAGAGCAGGGAGAACTGTAGGGTAGAGTGGAGAGAACTGTAGAAGAGAGTGGGGAGATTTAGTAGGGGAAAGCGGGGAGAACTGTAGGGGAGAGTGGGGAGAACTGTAGAAGAGAGTGGGGAGATTTAGTAGGGGAGAGCGGGGAGAACTGTAGGGGAGAGTGGGGAGAACTGTAGAAGAGAGTGGGGAGATTTGATAGGGGAGAGCAGGGAGAACTGTAGAGGAGAGTGGGGAGAACTGTAGAAGAGAGTGGGGAGATTTGGTAGGGGAGAGCAGGGAGAACTGTAGGGAAAAGTGGAGATAATGGTAGGGGAGAGCGAGGAGAACTAGGACAGTATATTTAGTTTGTTATGTTTGTTTTCTTCACATTGAGTGTCAACAATTTCACATATTTAACCCTAGGAGTGACCAATGATAAGTTTCCATGGTGTACACAAATTGGAGTTATTCGCTAATAATTATCTCACAAACGTGATCGAGGTATCATTGCATTGCTAAAAAGACTCTATTGTAATAACATGATAAAAACTACAGGACAATCTTATCATGGGGATATTACTTTTTGAATTTCATCAAAAAAAGAAAGCAAATTTTTTTATTTTCACCCTGCTACTAGTTAATCACTGAGTGGCTGTATGTTTCTATGTCCAATAAAAAAAATGTAGCCATACATATTAGCTACAAAATAAAACAAAAATTATCAAATATGTCGAGAACTTTTATTTAAAAAAATTTTTCCAACACTGGACTATGCCAATTCAGGCAGGCCCATCGGTCCCGCGTCGTTTACCGTGATAGTGTGGGTGTTGAAGCGGGCAGAAATCACAATGGCAACTCGCTGACATTCACTTCAAAAAAGCCCACAACATTGTTCTAAGTGTCTGAACTAGTATAATAGCGTGATTCACTAATGCTGTCATTCAGTTTGCCAAAATATTGATGCGGAAACTTTAAATAATCCAGCCTAAAGTGAACTGACAGAACTAAGTGAGAAAACAAAATGGCGGATTAGTAAATAAAAAGCTTAGATGGCCCAGACAACACGTGTTGTAACAACGATCTTTCATTCGTTGCATATAGCCCGCTCACTCATTCACATGTATTCGAATAGGCCAGTCATAGAGCTTTCCAAAGGTATAACTTGTTACATATTTAGATACTATGAATGGAAACGTAAATTTATTCTGTGGAGCACAGTAAAAGCAGCCAAATATGGGCGCCAACTATGTGACGCGTTTTGTGAGCTAGATCGTCATTAACTATCATTGACTATGCTCATGAATAAATATGAACCAGAACGAAGAGTGATTCAGCTTTCCAATGATACCATTTGTTCCCGTATGAGATACTGGATACCAAAATCGGCTGGAACGCTTTTCGCACTGATCGTGCGGGCCAAATTCGGCCCAGTGGTCACTCCTAGGGTTAACATTACAGCATCTACTAAAATTTATTTTCATTTATAGGCACATTCCCTGTCTTCCTTCATAGGTTCGTCCCTGAGCCCAGCAACTCCCGGGCCAAGTGGGATGATTCCAGGACTGGGTTGTGTGACCCCTGGTGTGGGTATAGTAACCCCCGGGGTTGAGACATTTACCCCACTGAGCACCCTGATGCACCAGGGCAACACAAGCAATATGTGTGGCTGTCAACAAGGAAGGTAAGTTTTATTGACATTGAGAGAGTTTGAGGACATAAAGCTACATTTATTCTTTTCTAAAATGCCAAAACTGACAATAAATGGAAGTTCATATGCATATTACTCATGAATTCGGCTATTGCGAAATAATTAAGTCATGAAGTTATTTTGACACATCTCATAGTAGTTTTAACAGTAGATAAATGTAGGTATGAATGCCTTGTCATACTATCTCGGCATTAAAAGTAAAAAAATATGTACCTGCAAATTATTCAGTGATAACATATTGAATCATTAATCAATCTAATAAATTCCTGGAGGAGATTATTTACAGGTACATAATTTTTTATATGAACAACAAAATATTGTTGATTCCAGTTCTTTTTTTAACATCGTGCCACAGCTGGCATTTACACTATCAATATTGTTGATACCAGTTCTGTTTTTTAACATCTTGCCACTGCTGGCATTTACACTATCAATATTGTTGATGCCAGTTCTGTTTTTAATATCTTGCCACTGCTGGCATTTACAATATCAATATTGTTGATGCCACTTCTGTTTTTTAACATCTTGCCACTGCTGGCATTTACAATATCAATATTGTTGATGCCAGTTCTGTTTTTTAACATCTTGCCACTGCTGGCATTTACACTATCAATATTGTTGATGCCAGTTCTGTTTTTAACATCTTGCCACTGCTGGCATTTACACTATCAATATTGTTGATGCCAGTTCTGTTTTTAACATCTTGCCACTGCTGGCATTTACTCTATCAATATTGTTGATGCCAGTTCTGTTTTTTAACATCTTTGTGTCCTTTAGTTTAGTTATCTGCTTTCACTCCGCTGATAAAGGCCGCAAGACAAGGTCAACATTTTCGATGATGAGAATCAAGTTTCTAAACATTGTTTCATTTAACAAAACAAGAAAACCGATTTTCAATATTTTCAAGTACTTTCATTAAGAAATGTTCATTGCATTATTTCAAAGAGTATATTTAGTCATTCCATTCATTTATTAATCTTTATTTATTTCAGTGTGTACATGAAAAATTGTTGGAGTCTCGATAAGCCAATGGCTTCCTTGTGCACTTGCCATGTGGGCCTTAGCCTTGTGCACTTGCCATGTGGGCCTTAGCCTTGTACACTTGCCATGTGGGCCTTAGCCTTGTGCACTTGCCATGTGGGCCTTAGCCTTGTGCACTTGCCATGTGGGCCTTAGCCTTGTGCACTTGCCATGTGGGCCTTAGCCTTGTGCACTTGCCATGTGGGCCTTTGCCTTGGATGACAATCTTGTTAAACAAACACGATTGAAAAAGTAACATCATTACTACATTGTTGTTCTACATTACATAACTAAAATATGTTGAAAAAAGGTAACCATGAAGACGGGGAATACTTAAATTGCTTGCCCCATTATAAATCAGACTTGGTAATACCAAATAATTAGAACATCCAGTGTCATTATTTGTAGCACATTAATAGTGGACTTGTGTGTCTCCATGTGCCTGGCCAAACTGTCAGCTCTCTACTGACCACTGGTCAGTACTAACCAAGGAGACTCATTAACAGTAGTTATCTGCTCTGTACAAGACTGGAACACAAAACACCCCATTGTTTCTGCAACACCCATTCTGTCTGGGGTATAATGAACTCACATGACCATGTAATGACAGCCCTGTGTCAAGAGTTGTCCTTGTTCTATTGTAAGCCACACCTTCTCTCATGACTGAGTCTCACTGGCAATGATTTACTCTACTTTTACATTTGACCACCACATATTTGTAGAAAAAAACTACTGAATTGTTACATAAACCATTCTTTGTCGATTTAGGTACATGATAGGTACATTTGGGTAATGCATCCTAAGGTTTTGTTTGCATTTTCTATCAGCTTGTTTTTGTATTGTTGTGCTATATAGGGGAATCGCTATATGTGTAGGGGGAATTATCATTTAATATCTGTAAAATAAACGGACTGTCAAATCACAGAATTTCTAAGTTTTGGGCAGAAATAAAATAATCAGACATTTTGGAAACATTCAGATTAACAGTATTAAAAAATGTTTTGCTACCACCTCAAATTGGTTAAGTACCAGAAATGTTTAAGCAACATGTTTGAGAATATGTTCTGAAACAGTTGGGAACGTTTGGTGTACATTCTTAATTGTTTTTAATTTACTGGAATCTAAGAAGAATTTACAAGATTAGTGCCCAGTTGCATCAATTATCAACAAGATTACCATCCAAAACAAAATACTCCAAATGGCATGTGGATAAAGAAGCCATTTACTGATCCAAAACCCAGAAATAGCTTGAAGAAAATGTCAGAAACAAAACTGCAGTCAGTCTCTTGAAACCTGTTCCCGTTAGGCAGCTGTCTCTTTCTGCCATGAAAGCTCCAAACAAGGGAGTTAATTAGTGTTTGACAAAGAGTGACAGACTGGCTTCTGGACAGAGCACATTCAGGTGTGACCAAGTTTCCTGCAGAGATTCACTAAAGCGTGACACCTATTGTTTCACAGCCAGGATGATTGCATTGTCTGCACACCTGATGCCAACAATGTGGCTTCAGGGACTTGAGTTCCTCTAACTGAGTTGGCTCAGCGCTTGGATTGCATAAAGATGAACGCATGGAGAGATGGAATCATAATCGTTATCATGAAGTCTCGGTGTGGATCAGCTCGACCGTGGTCAGCCATTGAGAAACAGCTTGACCGGACCTGTGACCAACTCAAAGTTCTACACCACCGTATCGAGAAGCTCCGTGTACGCCAGCAACGTTACACCAAGCACGGCAGCTGTGCTTTTGTTCACTGCCTGCAGTTGGAGCTGCAGGTGGTTGAGAGGGTCTATGCGATGTATTACAAGTACGGGGAAATGAAAGCCGTTCAGCTGATGGAACTTGATCGGGGAAGTGACCAGCAAGGTGACCGCTGTGGGTTGACCACGTGAGCATCCAACTGAATAACGGTTCTTATCAGAGCCACAAACCAAATTGCTCTCTTCAGAGCAACAATCCTCTCCAGAGAGAGTAATTCTACACAGTTGATATGCTGTTGTTACGTTGTATTTACAAAACACACACTCTACAAATGTCATGGCCAACAATGAGTCCCAAACAAAGATATGTTAGATTATGAACAGCTGGATATAATGTAATAAAGAATAATATAACACATTGACACACATGATCCAAGAGTAGGCAAACATGATCCAAGAGTAGGCAAACTGGATGTAGTCCTTGATTGGCCAACATGCGAACTGGGAATTTGTTTCAGAATTAGGCATAAAACCAGAGTAGACAAAGAGGAAGTAGGCGAAATGGGCAGGAATTTGCCAATGTACACGTCCATAACTTGTGGTCATATTTTGGAACAAAATGTACATGAAAATACTGCACAGCATAGCAAGGTTTTAGTAACAGCAATGTGATTAAAATACACTAATGTGTTGAAGAAACAGTGTATATCACGCATGCTTGGTGTACGTATTATAAAGATGTACATATATAAACTGGGTGTACGTAGTATAAAGATGTACATACATAAACTACAGTGACTTCAGAATGCCGCCACTCGTCTTATAACTCACCATGTTCACAGCAACAGTGCACTACTGCACTGGCTGCATCACATTACATATAACTAATCTCATGTATAAGGTGTTGAACACTGACCTCTCGCCTGCATTGCACTGCTGTCTACACACAGACTCTTATTTCCATCTATAAACCAGCCAGACGTCTACGTTCTGCTGAGAGTAACAGTCGGGTGGTTGTGAGGTTGTGAACTAGAGCTGGGGACTGCACATTCGTTCACGCAGCTGCTGCAGTGTGGAATACACTGTTGACTGACATCACTGTTACATCCAAAATGTCTCTTACATCTTTCAAGGCAGCTTTAAAGCCTCACCGTTGTGTTACAGTGTATACTTAGATTAATACAGCATCATTTTAGCCTAATTTATTGATATTTTAGCCTAATTATAGGATATCTTACTTTATTTTTAAACCCATATTGTTTTAACACACTATATATTTATATGTTTGTATTTATATTACTCAGTTTTAACTTCTTGATGTTTATATTCTAATTTATTATGTGGATTAATTCCTGTTGTAGCTGATTGATGGTGATATTTATCTTATTTAACTAATGTATTTATTTTAACATTTATATCACTTGCTTTCATCTACAGATGTTTATACAGTATTGTCTGAATTATTTATTCGCATATTTAAATTTGTTTTATTTGTGCTGTTGGTTTATTTAAATTTGTTTCATTTTTACTATTTATGTATTAGTTGTATGTACAATGTTGCAAACTTTTATGGATATGGAGCTATATAAAAATAAATAATATTATAATTGTAATAAAGAAACACTAGTGACTCAAGTACCCATGTACTTAGTATTTTACCTTTGCATGCTAGGGTAATAGTTGAAGGATAGGGTAAGTAATAAGTGAAGGCTAAGGTAAATACTAAGGGAAAGTTATGGTAAATAGTAAGTAAAGGCTAAGGTAAATAATAACTAAAGGCTAAGGTAAATAATAAGTGAAGGCTAAGGTAAATATTAAGTGAAGGCTAGGGTAAATACTAAGGGAAAGTTATGGTAAATAGTAAGTAAAGGCTAAGGTAAATAATAACTAAAGGCTAAGGTAAATAATAAGTGAAGGCTAAGGTAAATATTAAGTGAAGGCTAGGGTAAATAATAAGTGAAGGCTAGGGTAAGTAATAAGTGAAGGCTAAGGTAAATACTAAACGAAAGCTAGGTTAAATAATAAGTGAAGGCTAAGGTAAACACTAAGTGAAAGCTAGGGTAAATAATAAGTGAAGGCTAGGGTAAATAATAAGTGATGGCTAAGGTAAATACTAAGTGAAGGCTAAGGTAAATAATAAGTGAAGGCTAGGTTAAATAATAAGTGAAGGCTAAAGTAAACACTAAGTGAAGGCTAGGGTAAATAATAAGTGAAGGCTAGGGTAAATAAAATACCATAATGAACAGAATAACCAATGGACATATTTTTTTTGCAAATTAACATTATAACTGAAAATGCATCAATGTGCTTAAAATAACTACACCATGCACAAAAGCACAACAATACATTCAGGTTCACGGAAGGTTCTTAAAAAGAAAAACAGATGCTAAAAATATAGAGTTCTTGTACGTACGTACTTTTGTCATTTCAGCTCCATCATGCACTTGTTTAAGACGCCCTCTAGTGTGGGAAGTGGTGTATCACGAAACCGTCGGGTCATGCAGTTGGCTGGCATTGATCTAAATGAGACGGATATTTCGTGGACAGAGTCTCTTGCCACCCCGTCTAACCCTCACACACTACGGTCAGGTCAGCCGTCATATTTCTTAATGAAAATTATGTAAAAAAATATTAATAAATGATTTAATCAGGAAGTGGTCAATATATTAAAGTGCTCAAAGTCTGCTCCATTTGTATTTTTAAAATATTTTAAGTGGATGTTTTGTAGTTGTTGTTTTTAACAATCAGTTGTTCATCATGGAATTTTCTGTTTGAGGTTGTAGTAGCATTTTGTACTTTTGGTTCCATTTTATTGTGTGCCGTAGGTGGACCTCGAGTAACTGAAGAGCAACCACACGATGACAGCACCAGAGATACTGTTGAGAATATCGTAAGTTGCATTGATAATTAGGACTGCCATTTTAATATATTCGTAATCCTTCATTGTTTTGTTTGCCAGACATAATACAAACATAGCACAAACATAACAAACATTATGTTATGTTGATAATCGTCTTTTTAAGCTCAACAGAGAATTATCAACCAATTTCATGTGGCCATAATTTATTGAATTAATTTATCAAATCTTTACCACTTTCACTTCACAGAAATTGGTCAACTGACCTGTGTCATGTTGAAGCCGTTGTTGTGTGTAGGCTTGTTTTAGTTTGGAATAAAGATGTTATGTTTTAGTGTGGAATAAAGATGTTATGTTTTAGTGTGGAATAAAGATGTTATGTTTAGTGTGGAATAAAGATGTTATGTTTTAGTGTGGAATAAAGATGTTATGTTTAGTGTGGAATAAAGATGTTATGTTTTAGTGTGGAATAAAGATGTTATGATTTAGTGTGGAATAAAGGTGTTATGTTTTAGTGTGGAATAAAGATATTATGTTTGATACACACCAAGACTCAAGTGTCTGTTACAACATAAATTGCACCACAAGCACGCATGTTTTATGCAAAAAATAGTCATGAATCCCAACTTTGAAAATGAGAGAAAACTAGGATTTTGCCAACCATATTATTATTATTATTAGAGTACTGTAATTATTATAATATGAGAATATGAAAAATTAAAATTATAATAAAACTCCTTTAATTTTACTCTTTGGCAGATTGAAGCACTTCTTGTGTTGTTTTGAAGCTTGTGTTGTTGTCACAGGGCGTGGCTCGGATGCTATTCTCACCCCGGGGTACGGTAGCGACCTCCCAGGAGGAGGAAATGCTTCCCCTCAACAATACAATCCCCGAGGAGATGGAGGGGGTAAAAAAGACAGAAACCTCGGAGAGTCTGAGAGTTCTGACTCCCACGGGTGTCTCACTTGATATACTGGTAGGAGAACAATACGCATTACTTACTTAGTCATGTTCCCAAGCATTGAGCCGAAGCAACACTTCCCAAATGCAGTCTGTCTTAGGACGAGTTTTCATTTCTTTCCAGGTGGTTCCAAGGTTCCTAATTTCTTCTGTGACTGAGCATCTCCAACTAGTAGTCGTCTATGTTGACTCTTCCCTTGTCAATGATATCCGAGTTTGCTATTCAGCATATTACATATATTGAGATACCTCAATGTGTCTGTCACTTTGTATGTGTCTGTCACCTTGTATCTGCCTGTCACCTTGTATCTGCCTGTCACCTTGTATGTGTCTGTCATCTTGTGTGTGTCTGTCACCTTTTATGTGTCTGTCACCTTGTGTGTGTCTGTCACCTTGTATGTGTCTGTCACCTTGTATGTGTCTGTCACCTTGTATCTGTCTGTCACCTTGTATATGTCTGTCGTCTTGTATGTGTCTGTCACCTTGTATGTGTCTGTCATCTTGTATGTGTCTGTCACCTTGTGTGTGTCTGTCACCTTGTATGTGTCTGTCACCAGATGACGACACTTTTCAGTTGTTCCACACAACGTAATAATTGTGGATCCTGCTGACTTAATGAGGGGTGTGCGCTAATTAGGGCGTGCGCGCTTAATAGATCGAATACGGTATCTGATTATAAAATAACAAGTGTTCTCTGTACACAATCTCCCATATACTGCCTCTAATGCTACATCTGTCTCTCTAGGAGTGTCATGTCAGTGGTCACATACCTGAGACAAATATCTTGTGTGACGTCATGAAGACGGAAGAGAACAAACAGGTGAAGAAAGACAATGACACCAGTGTCACTACAACACCAGTTGTCACCAGGAATGACAACCACGAATGTTGGATGCAGTTGATATATGACAAACATGTGACAGATGTGTCTAGCGCAGAAGGTTGCGGCGAGCTGGAGGGATGTTTGACTGCTGATCTGTTGCATTCTGGGACAGCCAACATAATTCAATCACTCGGTGTAGAAACTGCTCAGTCAGGACTTGACTCACAGAACATTTCTATTTTGAATAATACATCAGGTACTAAAACACAATCGGCTGATTCAAAACAAAAATCGGTGAACATGTTGCAGCATGATGGAAGTTCCCACAGTGCTATGACAAACCTGCCCTCTAGTAAGGAAGAAAAATGGGATACCTCCTTCATTTCTCCCACTCAACCGGTGTCTGTCAGGGAGGCACTGTCTATTTTTGACACGCCCCCTTCTTGTGCGACCCTAAAGAAGAAGAGTGTTCCACGTAGGTCAAGGAGACACCACAAGAAGGCATCACAAGCATCACCCAATACCGACAGATTAAACGTCATGCAAGATGGTGACAGTCCTCGGCTGTTGTTGAACAATGAAACAATCAGTAATGGCCGATGTAGAGATCTGTGTCTGGGTGCCACAGACAGTCAGGGAAAGACATTCACTGTTCCAGAATCTGGAACAGAGTTCTGCAGCAACCTAGAGGGCAGACCTTTAGGATCAGAACATTTGCAGCTGAACACAAAGGTAGTTAGTCCTGTTAAAAAAAATGATGAGGATGTTTGCCAATCTGAGTCCAAGACTTGCAGAAGTTCTGCCCAGTTACAAGTGGCAGCCGTAGGGTGTTTGGAATCAGTGTGCTGTGGTGACGATGACAAGATTGGTTTGTCAGAACAAAAGTGTAGTCTGGAAATACCGTTTGAGACATCAGCAAGTAACGGTAGACTGTCGCAATTGTCTAGTGGCGACGATGGATTCACACAGATCTCGCAGACGACGCTATCGGCAGCATACAAGGTTGTCGATAATCTCGCCACTGGATTTGATTGTCCAAGACTGACACTTCCACACAAGGACACCACTTCACCATCCGACACAATGTGTGGCATGAAAAGGCGAATTTCTGTGAAAGAAAAAGACAATGCTTGTGACATTGTTGCAGCTTCAAAGCTGTCCCCCGTTGCGGAATCAGTGTGCCATATTACAGAAGCAAACAAGTGTTGGGCGTCTAGTGCTGCCAATGAGACGTGTAGTGCTACCAGAGAAAAAGTGTGTAGTGCAGCCCATAAGATGTGTTATGTCAGTAGCAGTAAGATGTGTAGTGCTATCAATCAAGTGTATGGTGACAGTGAGAGGGAAACGTGTAGTGCTCAGAAAGAAGAAAACAATGTAGCCAGCAGCAAGTCATGTAGTGCTATCATCATGCCATGTGGTGATATGAACAGAGTGTGTAATGCACCATGCAGCAACAGACATAGTTGCACCAACACACAGTGTGTTAACACAGATGTGAAGGTGTGTAGTGCAGGGACCAACAAGTTGCCAGAGATTGGACAGGTGAAATGTGACAGTGATGTGGAGAGAGACAGAATTGCCCTGAACGAAGACAATGCATTCACTCAGATCTCGCCTTCAATGTTGAATGCAATGCTGCACGTCGCAGACTCTATGTCACAAGACCCATATTCTGTGATTACAGACAAAGCTGACATCGATCTCCATGTGAATAAATCTCGATCTGACCCACTTTGTTCTGATTGGTTAGGATGTAGATCACACAACTCTCCATCTGAAATTGCCTACAAACATTCTAGCATTGAGAATGTATGTAAGACCAAGAATAACCCCCCTGGCAGGGTACATGAAGAAGCCTTTTCAAAGGAGAGCCCCAATAGTTTGACATTAACTAATGGTGGGTGCAGTGGAGGACAGTCACACGTTGCTAAGCAACCAGAGTCACTATCCATCAAGTCAAAGACACTGTCTTTGGGCAGTCGAAAGTCCAAGAGGTTTTCCTATCCGTCTGTGAAGCAGATCTCCAGCATGTGTCCTCAGAGAGTGTTCAACTTGCAAAGAAACACTGTGGAACAGATTGAAGAGAAATCTTCTGGCACAACTCAACTAAATATGTCTGATCGGTCATGTTACAGTGCGTCCATCATCTCAATGAACATAGCATCAAGCGACTGTGATAAGGGTAGGTGTCTTCATCAGGTAATTTGGCTCATGCGTTAAACATTTTTGCACGTGTCCTCATACTATGAAACTGAATAAATCTGATAAATTTATGATTATTTTATTGAATAAGAAGTTGTTTTTTGAGCTACAAGATCAGATACATGTACATCAACAGCTTCAAATTTTTTTTTCGATTGCCACCAAAAGTGACACCCTCCAGATGGCAAGGAAGTCACATGGCTTGTTGAAATTGTCTGCATGTCTGTGAAATTTGAAAATAATCTTAAATGATCGGATTGCTTTTCATGACATTATCTAGGTCTTTAATTATTATCCATATACTTTGCTGTATAATTATTTTTTGTGTTGAATTTGCAATGACAGTTAATATATGATGGCAAAAAGGTACAAGTTGACACCAAATAGTATATGACAACCAATAACTTTGTTGCCTTTCGTCTGTGGGTGAACCCCATTCTACCTAATTCTACACCATTCTACCTAATTCTACAACATTCTGCACCATTCTACCTAATTATACACATTCTACAACATTCTCTTTATTTCACCTACTGCATTATGCAAGTACTGGGCTCAGAGTCCTCAGGAAGACAATATCAGTCCAGGTTACTGCACAATAAACTGTTTCTCTCAGTGACATTTAAATACTCTGACCATTGCTGTGTCCATGTCTATCATTAACTCTTGTAGGACTGGCCGAGACTGAGACAAGGGAGAAGACTGCAGCTGATGATGCTCCCGCTAGGATTCCAAACTGGGGAGAGACAGTGAAGGAGAAAAGGAAGGGGGAGACAAATCCCAGTTGTCTTCCTGACATCAAGACAATAGAAATGGGACTGAAATCAAAACAGGAAGGGGAGAATTCGTCTATGGGAAAGGATTCAGGGCAAAGTTTCCTGCAGAGAAGAGATGGAAAGCCATGCTTGCGGTCAACATCAGGAACACATCCACAATCAGGAAACAAACACAGTTTCACAGGTTTTGCAACGGCTTCGAACAAGGCTATGTCAGTCTCCATAACCGCACTGGAGACGGCCCAGAAACTTGTTGCTGAATGCGACAGGGATGATGTCTGTTGCCATAGGAATACGGTTTCGGATGCCAAATCGATGCCATCAGACAAGATGCATCATGGGGGTTGCGCCAACACCAGACCAAGGCGCGGATTATCTGGACAAAATGCTGTTACTTTAGATCAGATCCTGCCTAGAAAAATATCGCTTGATCGTGTAGGCTTTCAGACGGCTTCAGCTAAGCCTATTCAAGTTTCTGATAACGCCTTGAAGAAGGCATATTCGTTGGTGGTCTGCAATGATAGTTTCTCCATTGAAACTTCCAAGAAAGGTCTCCAGATAACTTCCAAGAAACTGAGAACTACAAACAACGCTGCTAATGGCACATATACATCAACTTTTAATGATGCTACTGGTGTTGATTGTGGAGCAATGTCTGATGTGATTATAGAATCCAAATCATGTATTGAGCAGAACCTAGGTGAAAACTACACAGTTTCCTGTGTGGCTTCAGGAACAGTTCAGGCAGTTTGTGAAACCGCAGCAACAACAGATGTGAAAAATGTAGGTTTTCAGACGGCTTCAAATAAACAGATCAGTGTTTCAGATAGAGCTTTAGCTGTTGCAGAGAAGCTCATGGAAAAGGACAGTGTTGTGTGCGGTGGCAACATGAACTTACTTGTGAAGTGTGATAAAAACTTGGTCGTGAATAATAAAGACACCTGTAGTGGTGTCACAGGTGAGCAAGAAGCATTCAACAGCAGTGAAATGACCAAATGTGATAGCATCAACTTAAGGCCAGTGACAGACAGAGATATGACGGCTTCAGGAGTCGACACAGTTTCTACATCAGTGGACACTGTCAGTGTCAAACAAAAGGTTGAATTTGAGAGTGAAGTTGTCCCAGTAACTGTGACAAGGAGCCCACCATGTGTCACCACAAGGAGCCCACCATGTGTCACCACAAGGAGCCCACCATGTGTCACTGCAAGGAGCCCACCATGTGTCAATGCAAGGAGCCCACCATGTGTCACCGCAAGGAGCCCACCATGTGTCACCACAAGGAGCCCACCATGTGTCACTACAAGGAGCCCACCATGTGTCACCACAAGGAGTCCACCATGTGTCACTACAAGGAGCCCACAATGTGTCACCGCAAGGAGTCCATCATGTGTCACCACAAGGAGCCCACCATGTGTCACCGCAAGGAGCCCACCATGTATCAACACAAGGAGCCCACCATGTGTCAACACAAAGAGCCCACCATGTGTCACCACAAGGCCCATGGGCTTCCAGTGTGCCAGTGGAAAGGCCATTGATGTGAAAGAGGAGAGTTTGAGAAAGGCTGTAAAATTGATGAACACTATTGGAAAGAATGAATCTTTTCTGGTTGAAGACAACAGTCGCAGAAACAAATGTGGTGTAGATGTAACACAAATGGATGTGTCTACAGGGACTGGAGACTTTGCAGGATTCTGCTGTGCAAGTGGAAAAGAAATTAGTTTGAAAGAAGAAAGCATTAGAAAAACAAAAGAATTAGTAAGCAGTGATGAAGCACAGAACCTCGTGACTGGTGACATAGGTGAACACTGTACAGTAAAGTTTGTTGGGGTGCCAAGGACAGAAGACGCACCTGCCAGTGGAGCAGCCTTCGCTGGATTCCAGTGTGCTAGTGGAAAGGAAATTCACTTGAAAGAACAGAGCATTGAAAGAGCTAAGAAATTAATGAATGTCATTGAAGAACAGTTTGTTGAAGAAAATGGTTCTGGAGGTACAGATAAGAACCTTAAAAGTTTCCTTGTAATTGGTAATAACTGTGTAGATTTAAAGGAAGCCAAACCATACATTACTGGATGCGTACCCACAGTGGTTGATGGTGGTGATTGCTGTAATGGTGTCACCTGTCATGTAGCAAAGACGTTGCCACACAGTGTGTCAGCCACAATGCAAGTGAATTTGTATGGCTCAACTGAAACTAAAGACTACAGCCATTTACCGAAAGGCTTCCGGCCATTCAAAGCACCTAGAATAGTTGCTAAGAAACCATTGTTACAACGCAATAACCCGGATGCAGTGTCTGATGAATTATTCAATGCAGAGCAGGCAAAAATGGATGCCATCAAGACACCTGGGGTAGCTAAAGAACAGCAGGATGCAGACAATTTAGAAGTAGCAAGGATAGACATATCTGCAGGTGTCCCAAGGAAGTTTTCGGTTGCTCCTCGGAAACCGACTGAAAAGAAAGAAACCGAGGCACGTTTCTTGAAAGAACAGCCATCTATGTCAGCACATGATTTTGATGACGAAGGCTTTGATGACCTCACCTACACGCAGATATCTGAAATCACCGATCTGACAGTCGTATGTCTTCAACATCAACATGAGTTTGATGATGGGTCATTTAGTCAAGCCCCCTCCCCTCTCAAACACAACGCATCTGAGCTAGCAATGAAGGTTAAAGTGAATACACTCGGTGTTATTATTGAGGAAAACATTTTGGCAGACATCAGCAGTGGTAGGAAAGAGGGCAGAGGGGAAACAGAAATTGGTCTGGGTGCGGAAAGAGCCAGGTTACAGGAGGATGTGACAAGTGATGATCATTGTGACAATATGTGTGACAATGAGTGTGACAAGGGGATCACCCTCACGGCAGACCAAGCTAATAAAGCACAAATCGCTGAGGAGGAAATGTCCATTAGGGAATCATCCCAGGGAAGACTGTTGGGTGCCCCTTCTGCACGGCCTGGGAAGACAGCTAGTGTGAGGGGGAAGGCAGTGGGAGGGTCGGAGAACTTCTTGGCTGATATATCCCAGCTGAGTGAGTGGGACGGAGATAATGGAGACAGTCCTAATAATTATCCTCGTGTTGTCTCCCTTAGTCGACCAGATACAACCGTGGAAGATTCAACATTGGACACTTATGATGACAGACCAAGCTCAGGGGCACCAACAGTTGGGGAGCCATCTGTTATATCATATATTGGCCGTACTGGTTCAAGTACACATCAGGGACACGTCGCCATGTCTGTGAGATCTGCTGATGACAATGGTGGACATGCTTCTGCAGAAGTTGACCGCAGAGAAATGCAGCCGAGCATTTTTGACTTGAGGGCAAGTTCTCAAGATGGCGCAACACCGTTCATAGGTTTTCAGACGGCTCGAGGTGGTGTTGTCAAGATGTCTGACAAAGCTCTCGTGGAAGCAAAGCTGCTGCTAGACGACACAGTGGGAGTTGCTGCATCCCTGTTTGGGAGACAAGGTGATAAGGAGATGTTGGTCAAACAGAATAAGTCGACTGTGGTGGCTCAGTCACATGGGGGTGTGACTGTAGCTGAGTCGCATGCAACTGGAAGAGTTATGGAGCGTAATGTTTGTGGGACTGAAACGTGTGAAAGAACATTCAATGAATCTGCTCTCGTCAAGATTAGTGCCACTGCATTGCACCAATCAGAAAGAGAAACCACAAACAAAGTCCAGGAAAATGATCAGTTTGAAGTGAAATACTCACTCAAAGAAGGCAGAAAGTCAGAGAGAAATTCAGCACAGGAAGTGGATGGAACAGTGTGTAATTCTGATGAGTTTCAAGATTGTGCACAACTTCAAGGTGAACAGTCGGCCGGTGAGTTGCCAGAACAGGAGAGTGATCGACGAAGAGGAGCAGCATCAGGTTTTAGGCAAATCACTGCTGAACGTGGAGGATCACAGATTAGAAATGACAGTTTTATGAAGGTATCATTGCCATCACTGAATCAGACATTGACAGATTCCCTTGGTGCAAAGTTACCAGGTTTCAGCACAGCTGCTGGACACAAGGTGGAGGTGTCAGAGGAATCGTTAAGGGAGTCTAGGAAAATATTTGACAATGCCAGCTCTGTAGAATGCCAGAAGAGGAAATTCCTTTTGTCAGTTGCTACAAATGAACAGTTCCAAGGTTTCTGTACAGCTGGTGGGAAGAAGGTTGTTGTCTCAGAAAGATCACTGAAAGAAGCTAAGAATATGTTTGACAACAATTGTATCACCTGCAATAACAGCAAGTTAACAACAGAAAGGCCAGAGTCATCGCAATCTGAACATCCACATGACTTAGAAGGTATTGCAGCCTTCAAGAATGTTGCAGGCAAGACAATACCTGTGTCAGACAAAGTCTTGAAAGAATCCAGGAACATTTGTTATGATGGTGATGTTAATTCCAAAAGGTCAGAGAATGCCAAGTTGCCGGGGCCTTCATCACCAAACATACATAGTACAAATTGTGCAGGTTTCACCACTGCCAGAAGGAGTAAGAGGTCTATGTCAGAGGAAGCTTTGGAGGAAGCCATGAAGATTATTGATGATAGTGAGTTCAACTCCAAGGATTCTATGGGGGAGAAGGCATCGACACATGGCCAGTCAATGAACATAGGAGATGAGCACTTTACAGGCTTCTGCACAGCCAGAGGGAACAAAGTGTCAGTATCAGGTAAAGCCTTGAAGGAATCTAGGAAGATTTTTGATGATTGTGAGACTACGGGTAATTCCAAAGACTCTGCACAGAAAGATACACCAACAACTGTATCGATGCTAAACACAAGAGATGAGCACTTTACAGGCTTCAGCACAGCCAGAGGGAACAAGGTGTCGGTATCAGACAAAGCCTTGAAGAAATCCAGGAAGATATTTAACGATAACGAGCAATCCTTCAGCGACTCTGGGTCAAAGAATACATCGCCTGGTCAGTCGCCGAACTCTCGAGGTACACATTTCACTGGTTTTGCCACCGCAAGAGGAAGTAAGGTGTTAGTGTCGGAGAAAGCACTGAAAGAATCCAGGAAGATTTTTGACGACTGTGAACATTCCTTCATAGACTCAAAGAATACAACATTGCCTGGTGAGTCACTAAAAGCAGGAGCTACACACATCACTGGTTTTACTACTGCCAGAGGCAACAAAGTATCGGTATCGGACAAAGCGCTGAAGGAATCCAAGAAGATGTTTGTTGAGTGTGAGAATCCTCTCACAGGTGTATATCGACCTGCACAAGGGAACACTGAGGTCGCTGGGGATGTTGTGTATCAACATATCACAACAAAGAAACACACTGACCGACAAATAGGTTCCGGCAAGGCAATTCATCACAGAGAAATGATGGATCCAACTGAACGAACGCTGAAAAAGTCTGAAGCGAGCTCACCATTCCACACTGCCTGTAGCGGTAAGGTGGTCGTATCAGATGCTTCTTTGGCTAGAGCACGAAGTGTGTTGGAAGATGGAGAAGGCCGGGGAATTGTTAGGCAACATTCAGAGTTTCTGTTGGGAAAAGATGCTGATATCACCGAGTCAGACACCCATCTGATGGTTCAGGAAGTGAAAGGAAGTGACGTCAGCTTGGGTGGAAAAACACACCCTTTGGCACAGGATCTAGTGATTGACAGCCACAAACATATGAGTGACCAACAGCGCCATTGTCAGGACAGTATCAGTGGGGACACTGGGACAGACGACATCATTGTTTCTTCTGCGGTGTCAGAGTCAGATGTGAAGACATCGCTGGCAGATGTTGCAGAAGATGGTGGACCTGAGTCGTGTTCCAGAAGGTGGCAGCACCATACATCGACCCCAGTGATCAGTGACCGTGACACAAATCGGAAGACAGCAAGTTTTGGTAAGATGTTTTGATTGGTTTTGTTTTAGAAACAACGGACGAGGGCTTGGATAGATGTGTGTCTTCTGTCCATGTAATGTCTCATTATTACACACAGTATGCTATGTCTGTACTGTAATGTCTCATTAGTGCACACAGTATGCTATGTCTGTACTGTAATGCATGATTGCCACTTGTGTGTATTGAAAGTTTATTTGATGTACAACTAAAATCCAATTATATCACTCACAGTTTCATCAGTAGCTACAATGGCTTGTGACTTAGACTACAGATATTGTCTGGGCTGTCCACCAGTGGCTGGTGTAGGCAGAAAGCACCGATGATACGAGGATGTCCTTAATAATAATTGGCTGTTTACTGCACGCTGTAGCTGAAATTAGAAAGTTGCTTGATTGTTAAGAATTAAACATAAACGTTACTTGATTTTGTTTCCTGTTACGATCCAAGTCCTTGGTTGTTTTACACACACAACAAATTATATTGTGAAGTGTGTCAAATGGTCTTGGGAAATAACAATACTGTATACAGGTCAAAAATAGGTAAAGCTCTGGTATCAGATTAAATGTGCAGGTATTGTTCATTTTGAATTTCGTTTTAAGTATACTGTTTATTTAAAATTTTTTAGGCAAAGGTGAAGGAACGAGTTCTCTGAGACATCTCCCACGATGGCTGTCACCAATCATCTCAAGTCCCGGGGGTAAGTACGTTTCCCACGATGGCTGTCACCAATCACCTCAAGTCCCGGGGTAAGTACATCTCCCACGATTACTGTCACCGATCACCTCAAGTCCCGGGGGTAAGTACATCTCCCACGATTACTGTCACCGATCACCTCAAGTCCCGGGGGTAAGTACATCTCCCACGATGGCTGTCACCAATCACCTCAAGTCCCGGGGTAAGTACATCTCCCACGATGGCTGTCACCAATCACCTCAAGTCCCAGGGTAAGTACATTTCCCACAATGGCTGTCACCAATCACCTCAAGTCCCGGGGATAAGTACATCTCCCATGATGGCTGTCACCGATCACCTCAAGTACCGGGGGTAAGTACATCTCCCATGATGGCTGTCACCAATCACCTGAAGTCCCGGGGTAAGTACATCTCCCACGATGGTTGTCACCAATCACCTGAAGTCCCGGGGGTAAGTACATTTCCCATGATGGCTGTCACCAATCACCTCAAGTCCCGGGGGTAAGTACATCTCCCACGATGGCTGTCACCAATCACCTCATATCCCGGGGGTAAGTACATCTCCCACGATGGCTGTCACCAATCACCTCAAGTCCCGGGGGTAAGTACATCTCCCACGATGGCTGTCACCAATCACCTCAAGTCCCGGGGGTAAGTACATCTCCCACGATGGCTGTCACCAATCACCTCAAGTCCCGGGGTAAGTACATCTCCCACGATGGCTGTCACCAATCACCTCAAGTCCCGGGGGTAAGTACATCTCCCACGATGGCTGTCACCAATCACCTCAAGTCCCGGGGGTAAGTACATCTCCCACGATGGCTGTCACCAATCACCTCAAGTCCCGGGGTAAGTACATCTCCCATGATGGCTGTCACCGATCACCTCAAGTCCTGGGGGTAAGTACATCTCCCACGATGGCTGTCACCAATCACCTCAAGTCCCGGGGTAAGTACATCTCCCACGATGGCTGTCACCGATCACCTCAAGTCCCAGGGTAAGTACATCTCTCACGATGGCTGTCACCAATCACCTGAAGTCCCGGGGGTAAGTACATATCCCACGATGGCTGTCACCAATCACCTCAAGTCCCGGGGTAAGTACATCTCCCACGATGGCTGTCACCAATCACCTCAAGTCCCGGGGTAAGTACATTTCCCACGATGGCTGTCACCAATCACCTCAAGTCCCGGGGGTAAGTACATCTCCCACGATGGCTGTCACCAATCACCTCAAGTCCCGGGGTAAGTACATCTCCCACGATGGCTGTCACCAATCACCTCAAGTCCCGGGGTAAGTACATCTCCCACGATGGCTGTCACCAATCACCTCAAGTCCCGGGGTAAGTACATTTCCCACGATGGCTGTCTGTAATACATACAGTATAAGAGAGGAATAACAATATTTACATAGATGGCATAAAAATTTACACCGTAAACAAGATAAAGTTTTTCGATCTACTTATAAATAACAAATTGAACTGGAACGACCACATTAAATATGTATCAAATAAAATTTCCAAGAACAGTGGTATTATAAAAAAGGTGACCAACAAATTAGATAAAACATATATAAACTATATTTTATGTTTATCTACCCATATATTACTAACTGTAATATTGTTTGGGGAAGGGCCCAGAATGTATACATATCCAAGATTTATATACTCCAAAAAGATTTTTGCGTATAATTAGTGATCTAGGATATACTGATCGTATGCAGCCCTTATTTATCTCTTATCAGATAATGAATATTTATGAGGTAAATAAATATTTATGTTGTATCCTAATGTTTAAACATAATAGGGGTATGCTGCCAGATATATTTAATGATGTGTTTGTCCACACATAAATATAATACAAAGCAGATAATAACATAAAATACCACACCGCAAAGCTAATTTCAGACAATTGGACCTAAAATCTGGAATACTTTTATTACAAATAAAGATCTACAGTATTGTACATCTATTCATATCTTTAAAAAGGATCAAACGTTTACTCTTGCACAATTAGTAAACAAATAGTAGTTCTGCTTTGAATGAATGTATTTTATGTTATGATGCACATTTGCTCTATAACTCTATCATCAATTAATTTAACATTCTAGTAACACATGTGCATCAAATATTTATTTTTGTTTTGTTACGGTACATTTATAATGCATCACTAAAAATTAGTTAATATATGAAGATGATATTTGCTCTTTTGCTTATAATACTTACTTATTACATGGGCACAAATTATGATTTATATGTAATTATGCACTCGAATAAGGAATATAAGCAATTTGTTTTGCTTGATTCCATTTGTTTCGTAATGTATTTGTATATGATGTTTATCATAATTCTGTATTGATAATTGTGAAACAATAAAGATTATTATTATTATATATCATATATGAGTCCTGGATACTAACTGGATGTTATTACATCATTCCTTTCTATTCATCAAGAGTGTTTGTGTGATCGGGCCAGTAGCAGTCGATTGGTCGCTCTCAGAAATGTCCATTCAACACTCAATCGTGGAGACCTCAGCAAGATAGACCCCAGGTATATTTATGGTCATAAAATACCCATAACCATGAATCAAGGGGACTTGGCATGCTTTATTATGTTCTGATTCAGATGCTAACACCTAGGTAAACAGAGAAATGTGCATGTTGATATGGCGTATTAATATATATGTAAAGTAACAAACATTATTTGATAAAAGTTTTCTAACACGTCATGTGAGCTACACCAATATTTTTACAGTTTTCTAACAATAATAACATTTCTTGAAAGTTATATATTATTGATCAACATCTTTTTCAGAATACATCAATGTTATCATTTAATTTATGTTGCTTTGATGAGATAATACAAACACCCAAAAAGTTTCTTCCAAATTGCATCCTACTGATTCATGCAAATTTAGGTAAAGTGAAATTGCCGGAGAGCCAAATCCTCAATTTTTTGGTAAATACTTTACATTTAAATTATAATGATTGTTGTGTATGTATTATTGTATATATATACATGTATGTATATATATATATATATATATATATATATATATATATATATATATATATATATTGTTTTAGCATTTATATACATGTATGATTTTATGTGCTCTTATTATTTGTTGAAGGGGGACATTGTGTTCGGTTGGATCGCCCCTAAAGGATGTCACCCCACAACGACCCCCATTCATGGGGCCGAATACAAACAGTTTGTCACGTCAGTCATTGTCACATGCAGCAGGATATGATACATTTGCGCCTCCGTTTAAGAAGAGTGACAGTGCCTTTTCCACTCCGTACCAGCAGGAGCCACGGCGTGCATTCAAAACACCGATGAAATCTTCTGGTGGTCCGAACCAGCTCAGAAAGAGGCTGGCTTTCGCAGACGAGTCTAGTCCACAGCCGGTCAAGAAGTTGAGATTGGGCGTTGACGTTAGCATTAAATCTAGTGGCAACCAAAATTATCAGCCTATGGGAAATGTAACATTAGACGCAGGTGTAAGGAAGACAGAAGCAAACAAGTCTGAAAATGCAGGAAAGAACAATGGTTCAGAACTTCAACGGAATATTCCTGAAGAAAATGCACCAGAAAATTCTGTAGTCAAAGAAATACTTCGGCAGCGGCAAGCGGCTCACAGGTCCCAACTGAGGCGAATTGCAGAGAAGCAGCGAGTGCAGTCTGTGAGGCCTACACCAGGGGCGCTGTTCACACTGAAGACGACATCGCAGAGAGTCTCGCTGAAAGATGCAGTGTCTTGGGCGACACCTGGTGGACATACCATGCAACAGGTGTGTGCGGTAGAATACTTTTTCTGTCGTTTTTGTCAGCCTTTATTCTGCGTGTCTTCTCAACGGTTCTCTTTACTCACTGCATCAGTCAGTGAAGTAATTCTCAGTTCTCAATCCTTTATAATCCAAACCGCTCCATTTCTACAAAGAACACAGGGATGTGGTTTTGAAGACATTCAGCAAGTAATCTCTTAATCATCTCTCGCAGTCAATGTTACCTTTTTTGTAGTGTTTCGAAGGGTTATAATAAAATTTTTCTCCCAGTTATCAGGTGCTTATATTAGCGAATGAAGTAAAAAAATTTAAAACTAAATTTATTATTTGTTGTTTTATTAATTATAACACTGACATATAATGCACATGTTTAATCAGTTGTACACGAGTGGAGTAAGGACCAGCACGTTGCATGTTACGGCGACCAGTGCGGTGGAGTTCCGCTTTACTGCAAGTGACTACTTTGCTTCTGAGGGTCTGGAAGGAGTTCGTGTAGGTGATGGGGCGTTTCTTGTCTTTCATCAAGACGGGACTGTTGGCAAGAAGGAATTCTGCAAGTAAGTCTGTGTTTAGATGGGTTCCATTGGAGCAATACTGAATTGTTTATTTATTTTACCTCTTCACTGCATCAATGCCATCCTTTCTGTTTAAAAATTTGCATAAAAAAACTTAAAAAGGCAAGCAACATTTGTCTTGGACAAAATTCAGAGGACCAGTCAAATAGTTTTAGAATAATATAATTAACCACATTTGTGGCTTTTTGCATTATTTGAAAACTGGCTTGAATTTAAGTCAGATGTGAATGACATGACTGAAATTTGCGATTAAGTTTGTTGGGTTACAACATAAGTCTATATTCTGTGATACCTGATCGATTGTTTGAGATCACACAATCTAAGAAGTACTCTGCCACAGAGATAGAGTGTCACCATGGCTCTAGTTCTCTAGCTTTCTTATACATATTTCATCAGTTGTTCCCATTGATTTTATTGTTCTAGTTATAGCAAGAAGACTTCTTTCAATGCTGCTTTAAGTAGCTTTAAGGTATTTTTGTAGGATGAATGTTGTATCTGGTGCTGGTGCTTTCTTGCAGTGCGTTCCTTGACATGACAGGGGTAGAGCCGACCCTAGTCAGTCAGGAATGGGTGTTCAACCACTATCGCTGGGTCGTGTGGAAGCTCGCAGCAATGGAGGTTGCCTTCCCAGAGTGCTTTGCAGGAAGGTCAGTGGTGTTTGTTTCTGCTGCATTTTATCAGTCACCAAGTTGTTATTCCAACTGTCCACTTGTCTGTCAGTCTGTCGTTGTAGTTGTTGTGTCAGTTCGTCCACATATTTGTCATCACCTTTTGACCCTTTCATTCCCCACTAGGAGTGGATCTTTATCCGTCATATCTTTCATCATATCATATCTTGTCCAAGGAATTTCTTATGACCGTCCATGTTCTTGTGTCACCCAATTGTCTTGTGTCCACAGGTGTTTGACGCCTGACCAGGTGATGTTACACCTCAAGTACAGATACGATAGGGAGGTGGACCACAGTCATAGGTCAGTAGCATGTCATACCTTCTTGTGTGTCTTCCTGGGGCACACATTCCTACTAAGACTGGTCAGTTCAGCAGGTCACCAAATGTTTTATGTTTACAAACAGACACTCTACAAACATACACTCTACAGACAGACACTCTACAGACAGACACTCTACAGGCAGACATTCTACAGACTGACATTCAACAAACAGACACTCTACAGACAGACACTCTACAGGCTGACACTCTACAAACATACACTCTACACACAGACACTCTACAGACAGACACTCTACAGACTGACACTCTACAAACAGACACTCTACAGACTGACACTCTACAAACAGGCACTCTACAAACAGAAACTCTACAGACAGACACTCTACAGACTGACACTCTACAAACAGACACTCTACAGACTGACACTCTACAAACAGGCACTCTACAAACAGACACTCTACAGACAGACACTCTACAGACAGACACTCTACAAACTGACACACTACAAACAGACACTCTACAGACAGACACTCTACAAACAGGCACTCTACAAACAGACACTCTACAGACAGACACTCTGCAGACAGACACTCTACAGGCTGACACTCTACAGACAGACACTCTACAGACAGGCACTCTACAAACAGGCACTCTACAAACAGACACTCTACAGACAGACACTATGCAGACAGACACTCTACAGACAGACACTCTACAAATAAACACTCTACAGGCAGACACTATGCAGACTGATACTCTACAGACAGACACTCTGCAGATAGACACTCTACAGACATACACTCTACTGACTGACACTCGACAGACAGACACTGTGCAGACAGACACTCTACAGACAGACACTCTACAGACTGACACTCTACAGGCAGACACTTTACAGACAGACACTCTACAGACAGTCTACAGACCCCACATCTGGAGTGTGTTGACAGCCACTACGGCTCCTGTATGATATACTAATGAAGAGAACAGATGTGCTCAGTGTTGAGGGTAGAAGGAGAAGAGGAAGACAGAGACTGAGATCAGAGGACTGTGTGGTGATATTTGGAGGGAGTGGGGGGAGAGGAGAACAAAAGCGAGGGGTGTGGAAATGGAGGTGGGTGGCAGAGACGGCAGTGAAACCAGGATTATTGATGGAAGGAGAAGGAAAACAAACATCCAGGAGCAGTATCAGTGCCAGCCTCACACTGGACTTGTGGGACAGAGAGGACCAGTATCAGTGCCATCCTCACCCTGGACTTGATAGACAGAGAGGACCAGTATCAGTGCCAGCCTCACCCTGGACTTGATGGACAGAGAGGAGCAGTATTAGTGCCAACCTCACCCTGGACTTGATGGACAGAGAGGAGCAGTATCAGTGGCAGCCTCACCCTGGACTTGAGGGACATAGAGGAGCAGTATCAGTGCCAGCCTCACCCTGGACTTGAGGGACAGAGAAGACCAGTATCAGTGCCATCCTCACCCTGGACTTGATAGACAGAGAGGACCTGTATCGGTGCCAGCCTCACCCTGGACTTGAGGGACAGAGAGGACCACTATCGGTGCCAGCCTCACCCTGAACTTGAGGGACAGAGAGGACCTGTATCAGTGCCAGCCTCACCCTGGACTTGAGGAACAGAGAGGACCTGTATCAGTGCCAGCCTCACCCTGGACTTGAGGAACAGAGAGGAGAGCAACCACAGCTATACTAATTTTATCATGTTAGAATGATACAAATTAATTTCAAGCATGATATAGATAAACAGATTGATATGTCTTTTGTGTGCCACTGAATGTTATGATATTTCCATATGTGCTACTGATTTATATTTGTTTTAGCATGCCGCTGAATGGCATCTACTGTGTGTGACAGAATGACATCAACTGTGTGTGACAGGATGACATCCACTGTGTGTGACAGAATGACATCCACTGTGTGTGACAGAATGACATTGTGTCTTTTGATTCAGGAGTGCCCTGAAGAAGATCTATGAAAGAGATGATGTGGCTCAGAAGACTTTAGTTCTGTGTGTCTCAGCAATCAGACATCTACCACCATCGGAGGATAGGAACAGATCCCACCAGGCCACCCCACAGCCAACTGGGAAGACAGGGGAGGGGAAGAAAGACATGAACATGGTAGGGATTACTTAAGGGCTGGGTGAATACTTCAAAGTGGCTCTGTATCCAGGTGACTACATTTTATATTATAATAATAAGTTTGTTTTTATATAGCTCAGTTTCTTTGAAAGCTCAATGCGCTTTACATAAAATGCATAATATAAATATGGAAATATACATAAAAAAATACACATGAAACTGCATTAAAAGTAGTAAAATTAATTTAAAACAAACTATTTAAATATGTATGTAATTAGAAATGTTAAATAAAATTAATGCATTGCTACATTTTTGTTTTCTATTCTTGCATTATATTTTAATTGGTATAAACACAACAGGGCAGATGATATAAGTTTTATTATTTCAAAGGTAAATAATTGGTGGACAGTTTGTTTTACATGTGATAGTTTGACTGTTCAGACTACAATTGTAGACTGCAACAGTTGTACCTTGATAGCCAAATCAATATTACTCCAAATTGAATCATTTTGTTTTATCAAGGATTTGAATTTGGGTGCAATCTTGTGTTGTTGAGGGGTTTCTGGAGCTGACTGACGGGTGGTACCCCATCAGGGCGAGTCTAGACGCCCCCCTCAGCCGCTTGGTGTCCCGACACAAGATCCAGGTCGGAGACAAGCTGTGTATATGTGGGGCAGAACTGGTTGGCCCGAGAGAAGGGGCGCCACCCCTACAGGTAAGATAGGGTGGAGTGCTGGAGTAGAGGAAATTAGTTAGTGGTCTCAAGTATTAATAATGTAGGGGTCATCTCAAACATTCATCATGGAAGGAGCAATCTTCAGAGATTGCCTTGTTCACCATGGAAACATACCAACTATCCTAGAATGTGGTTTGTGTAGAAATTAATATAAAACTCGTAGAAATGTAATGTAGACACAGTGTAGTGACCCGCCAAAGGGTTATTCCTCGTGAAGTCATCCAGTGGTTGGGGAAATAAATTTTATTGATTGTAATTTGGTTTTCTGCATCATGTTTTCTGGAAAGAAACCGCTTGTTCCTCTAACTATATCGATGAATAAATAGTAACTTTTTACATCTTCTTTATTAAAAAGCAACTTGAAAAGGTAAGTTTTGTTACCATAAATATCAATCAGAAGACAGATCAAAATTAACATTAAATTGGCCACATGACACAATCAGCTTGGATTACACAGATGATTTTTCTCAGTAATTTTGTTTTAATAAAAATGTGAGACTGGAGGAATTGTGACATTAAATGACACAATTTGTATTTAGTGTATTAGTAAATCGTGACATTAAATGACACAATTTGTATTTAGTGTATTAGTAAATTATCATTATGTAACTGCAAGTTTTCCTACTGATGAGGGTGACATCTTCTGCCCCTTTCCCAGGGCGCTGAGGAAACTTCCCTGAAGCTGTCGGCTAACTGCACCCGCAGAGCCCGGTGGGATGCAAGGTTGGGATACGCTTCCCGCCCACATCCCATGGTGGTGTCCCTCAGTTCCCTGATCCCTGACGGAGGGACCGTGGGAGGCATTGACGTTGTTGTCACCAGAGTCTATCCCCTGCAGGTGCGTGCGTGCGTGCGTGCGTGCATGTATTTGTGTGTTTAATATGTGTTTATGTGCATTTAAATGTAGCAGTAATCATTGTTTGATTAAATGGCGATTGAAATAATAAGTTATTGCAATCAATCCCAACACAATATGTAATCATGAGTAATAATTCTAATACATGTCATTTATTCATGTAATTGTTTACAGACAAATACTTTTCATTGTCATTTAATGTAATCAAACATTTAAAAAGCCCACCCTATTAGCCAAAACATTGAGGACATCATTCTGTTCATTACAAATATTGTAACTTTACTAGCAGCTCTGTTAATATAGACAAAAATGTAATTATAATTGCGTCCAAATTTGTGCATTCAAAATCAAAATTGAAATGTCCCGGGTGCTGTGATTGTAATAGAGATGGTATAGTTCCAACATGACGTCAATAGTAACAAACATAATATAATATTATCTTTACTGAGCCTACTATTACTGTGAGTAAACAAGATTACGCAAGCTATGTGGGATTAATTGCTCAGAAGATGGGATGCATATTTCAACTCACATTTATCGATTAATGTAATTTTTTATGATTTAGTTTCGTAGAAAGTGAACTCTGGGTTGAAAGTAAGGGTTATTATGCATGGTTTGAAGTAGGCCCATGTTTGTAATAATTATAAATGTAAAATATTGTATGTGGTTACAAAGAAAACGTGTCTTCTTATGCATAGTACTGTTATCTCATGTAACATGCATATATTAGATAAATATCTATATTTCATGATATATATGTAAAACTGACTGCAGTTCAACACTTGTGTGATTTACTTGACATTCTTGTTTGTTAGTTCATGCAGAAGCAGGAAGGTGGCAGTAATGTGTTCCGAAGTGCTCGAGCAGAGGAGAAAGAGGCTCAGAAGTTCGAGCGAGATCGGCAGCGCGCCCTGGAGGATGCTTATGGCAAAATTCAGATAAAGTTTGAGCGCAGATCACAGCTACAGACAGGTGACATGAAATCAATGTAGAAATGGTAGTTTGTGAAAACAGTTGTTGGATTGTTGTTGATGCACTTTTTTATGATCTACATTTCTAGGAATTTTTAATTCTGTCAATTTAATATTTGGTTGTGTTTATATGTGTTTCTGTGCAGCATTTCTGATTGTTGTGATTTACTCTGTACCGCATAGTTCCTGTACCACAGGAGTTCCCAAACTGGGGGCCACACATAGTTCCTGTACCACAGGAGTTCCCAAATTGGGGGCCACACATGGTTCCTGTACCACAGGAGTTCCCAAACTGGGGGGCCACACATAGTTCCTGTACCACAGGGGTTCCCAAACTGGAGGGCTGCACATAGTTCCTGTACCACAGGAGTTCCCAAACTGGGGGGCCACACATAGTTCCTGTACCACAGGAGTTCCCAAACTGGGGGGCCACACATAGTTCCTGTACCATAGGAGTTCCTAAACTGGGGGCCACACATAGTTCCTGTACCACAGGAGTTCCCAAACTGGGGGGCCACACATAGTTCCTGTACCATAGGAGTTCCTAAACTGGGGGCCACACATAGTTCCTGTACCGCAGGAGTTCCCAAACTGGGGGGCCACACATAGTTCCTGTACCGCAGGAGTTCCCCAACTGGGGGCCACACATAGTTCCTGTACCACAGGAGTTCCCAAATTGGGGGCCACACATAGTTGCTGTACCACAGGAGTTCCCAAACTGGGGGGCCACACATAGTTCCTGTACCATAGGAGTTCCTAAACTGGGGGCCACACATAGTTCCTGTACCGCAGGAGTTCCCAAACTGGGGGGCCACACATAGTTCCTGTACCGCAGGAGTTCCCAAACTGGGGGCCACACATAGTTCCTGTACCACAGGAGTTCCCAAATTGGGGGCCACACATAGTTCCTGTACCACAGGAGTTCCCAAACTGGGGGGCTACACATAGTTCCTGTACCGCAGGAGTTCCCAAATTGGGGGCCACACATAGTTCCTGTACCGCAGGAGTTCCCAAACTGGGGGCCACACATAGTTCCTGTACCGCAGGAGTTCCCAAACTGGGGGCCACACATAGTTCCTGTACCGCAGGAGTTCCCAAACTGGGGGCCACACATAGTTTCTGTACCACAGGAGTTCCCAAACTGGGGGCCACACATAGTTCCTGTACCGCAGGAGTTCCCAAACTGGGGGGCTACACATAGTTCCTGTACCGCAGGAGTTCCCAAATTGGGGGCCACACATAGTTCCTGTACCGCAGGAGTTCCCAAACTGGGGGCCACACATAGTTCCTGTACCGCAGGAGTTCCCAAACTGGGGGCCACACATAGTTCCTGTACCGCAGGAGTTCCCAAACTGGTGGCCACACATAGTTCCTGTACCACAGGAGTTCCCAAACTGGGGGCCACACATAGTTCCTGTACCACAGGAGTTCCCAAACTGGGGGCCACACATAGTTCCTGTACCACAGGAGTTCCCAAACTGGTGGCCACACATAGTTCCTGTACCACAGGAGTTCCCAAACTGGGGGCCACACATAGTTCCTGTACCACAGGAGTTCCCAAACTGGGGGGCCACACATAGTTGCTGTACCATAGGAGTTCCCAAACTGGGGGGCCACACATAGTTCCTGTACCATAGGAGTTCCCAAACTGGGGGCCACACATAGTTCCTGTACCACAGGAGTTCCCAAACTGGGGGCCACACATAGTTCCTGTACCACAGGAGTTCCCAAATTGGGGGCCACACATAGTTCCTGTACCACAGGAGTTCCCAAACTGGGGGGCTACACATAGTTCCTGTACCGCAGGAGTTCCCAAATTGGGGGCCACACATAGTTCCTGTACCGCAGGAGTTCCCAAACTGGGGGCCACACATAGTTCCTGTACCGCAGGAGTTCCCAAACTGGGGGCCACACATAGTTCCTGTACCGCAGGAGTTCCCAAACTGGGGGCCACACATAGTTTCTGTACCACAGGAGTTCCCAAACTGGGGGCCACACATAGTTCCTGTACCGCAGGAGTTCCCAAACTGGGGGGCTACACATAGTTCCTGTACCGCAGGAGTTCCCAAATTGGGGGCCACACATAGTTCCTGTACCGCAGGAGTTCCCAAACTGGGGGCCACACATAGTTCCTGTACCGCAGGAGTTCCCAAACTGGGGGCCACACATAGTTCCTGTACCGCAGGAGTTCCCAAACTGGTGGCCACACATAGTTCCTGTACCACAGGAGTTCCCAAACTGGGGGCCACACATAGTTCCTGTACCACAGGAGTTCCCAAACTGGGGGCCACACATAGTTCCTGTACCACAGGAGTTCCCAAACTGGTGGCCACACATAGTTCCTGTACCACAGGAGTTCCCAAACTGGGGGCCACACATAGTTCCTGTACCACAGGAGTTCCCAAACTGGGGGGCCACACATAGTTGCTGTACCATAGGAGTTCCCAAACTGGGGGGCCACACATAGTTCCTGTACCATAGGAGTTCCCAAACTGGGGGCCACACATAGTTCCTGTACCGCAGGAGTTCCCAAACTGGGGGGCTACACATAGTTCCTGTACCGCAGGAGTTCCCAAACTGGGGGCCACACATAGTTCCTGTACCGCAGGAGTTCCCAAACTGGGGGCCACACATAGTTTCTGTACCACAGGAGTTCCTAAACTGGAGGGCTGCACATAGTTGCTGTACCACAGGAGTTCCCAAACTGGGGGCCACACATAGTTCCTGTACCACAGGAGTTCCCAAACTGGGGGCCACACATAGTTCCTGTACCGCAGGAGTTCCCAAACTGGAGGGCTGCACATAGTTGCTGTACCACAGGAGTTCCCAAACTGGGGGCCACACATAGTTCCTGTACCACAGGAGTTCCCAAACTGGGGGCCACACATAGTTCCTGTACCGCAGGAGTTCCCAAACTGGAGGGCTGCACATAGTTGCTGTACCACAGGAGTTCCCAAACTGGGGGCCACACATAGTTCCTGTACCACAGGAGTTCCCAAACTGGAGGGCTGCACATAGTTGCTGTACCACAGGAGTTCCCAAACTGGTGGCCACACATAGTTCCTGTACCACAGGAGTTCCCAAACTGGGGGCCACACATAGTTCCTGTACCACAGGAGTTCCCAAACTGGGGGCCACACATAGTTCCTGTACCATAGGAGTTCCTAAACTGGGGGCCACACATAGTTCCTGTACCATAGGAGTTCCCAAACTGGGGGCCACACATAGTTCCTGTACCATAGGAGTTCCCAAACTGGAGGGCTGCACATAGTTGCTGTACCACAGGAGTTCCCAAACTGGGGGGCCACACATAGTTCCTGTACCACAGGAGTTCCCAAACTGGGGGCTACATATAGTTCTTGTACCTCAGGAGTTCCCAAACTGGGGGCTACATATAGTTCTTGTACCTCAGGGGTTCCCAAACTGGGGGCTACATATAGTTCTTGTACCTCAGGAGTTCCCAAACTGGGGTCTACATATAGTTCTTGTACCGCAGGGGTTCCCAAACTGGGGGCTACATATAGTTCTTGTACCTCAGGGGTTCCCAAACTGGGGGCTACATATAGTTCTTGTACCTCAGGAGTTCCCAAACTGGGGTCTACATATAGTTCCTGTACCGCAGGGGTTCCCAAACTAAGGGTCCACAGCAAACATGCAAAATTATTTTAGATTGCCACATTACGTGTAAAACACATGGGTTGGATTCAGCCAGGGGGTGGAAATTTGGGGGCCTTCAGTAGATAAAGTTTGGGAACCCATTCTATACTCGGATAATATTTATATAATATTTAATATCAATCCACAGTTTTAATGGAAATATTTTTGCCATTTAAACATTGTTATGTGTTAATTAAGTGTGTGTGTGTTTGAGTTTCCTGCATGTTTGTGTGTACACATCTGTAATTGTGTCTGTGTTGGTTGTGGATTTGTTTAAGATTTCTCGGTGTGATGATTTTATCATTTCTTAACATACTCAGGAGGAGACGAGAAGGACCTACAGGAGGAATTCCAACAACGCCTCTCTGAGTTACAGCAGGATGTAGGTGGTGCTGTTCTTTGGCAGGGATAAATCTCGGTGCTGCCCATCCAAATTAACTCATCCATCATCTATGATCTGTCACTAGCCTTTAACCATTTCAGTTACTAATTTGTTGTGGCTTTGTTAGAAAATCGACTGCATCACTTGAAATCAAGGTTTCAGCAACAATATAGTGACGCCATAATATTTATATATATATAATATATATTCTGAAAAAAGAATAACCACCAAAATAAAACAAGCTAGACAAATTTGTATTGAGCGATAATGCATGATTAGCACTATTAAAATGCTAGGGCATTTGCCTTGATGACAATATATGACATAGTGCATAATTGTGAGTAAAAGCAACTTGAATAGTGGAATAGTATTCAAAACCGCCGTAGCGCAGCATCACAGACCGCGTGGCTGGTACAGAGGCTGGATGTATTGAAATGGTTAATATTCAGTTTTATTTGACCTTTTTCTGCAGAAAATGTAATTTATGTCACACTATTGCAAATGTAGTGTTTCTAACAACCCTTCTTTCAAAGCTGTGACCCAGGCATAATTAACTAAAATGTTCACTGCACATTAATGTTTAACATTTCACCAGCCTTCCTGTCAATCTTACCCTCTGTGGAATGTAACTGACAAAAGATTGGCTTTTCATCACTGTCCACATCACTGTTCCGACTTACAGCTGCCGACTCGGAGTGTCGTGTCGCTGTTGAAAGTGAGGCTCGCTGGTCTGTCTCCAAGAGATGTTGATTCCAAAGCTTGTGAGTATACTCTTGAGTGCCCCTCACCCCTCACACTACACTGATTTTGGTTTGGTATCACGATCAAAGGGTGATGATATAAAACCCAAGGGAATACTCCCTACATTTCTAAATAAGGACATCATGTGAATGCAAATATTTAAGTTGCAGCCTGGGCATTTTGTTTAAACTATTGCCCATATAGTTGGGGCATTTTGTCTGTGCAAGATCCACTAGGTGTAACTGTTTTTCCATGCTTTCATGAGGGTCTCTGGAGATTTATATGCAATAAAATATTTAAATTCTTCTCAAGTAATAATCAAATAAATATATTAAAGGATTTGTGTAGGTTGCTGGAATCAACGGTTGCTAGAAAAAAATGTGAGCTTTAAATTTATTCTTTATGTTTCTTTTACAGTGTACATGTTGTAGGTGATACTTTTATCCCTGTAGACATAAAATAAGTTAACCGGACTAGAACAATTGTCAGGATCAGACATAATTTTCGGACATCTCACCATCCATTTATAAACCAGAGGTTTATTGTCTGAAGTTTCATTTGACCGCCTTCCATCTTCACTGTTCCAGCTGCAATGCTGAGTGTCTGGCGGCCATCTCCAGAGGTACAGGACTTGATGACAGAGGGACGCCGCTTCAAGGTCTATCACCTCGTCACATCTGAAGCCAGGTAGCCACAGTGCACACTCTGATTGGCTGAGTAGACAAACATCTATATTTACTATTTCTGATTCGAGAGTTCCCTCATAATTTACCTAGCTTTGTGACAGTATCTGAATAAAATTCTTCCGTTTCTTCATCTTCAGTGTAGCATCCAACTTGAATGTTTTGAAGACTACAACACTTTTGTTGTTTCCAGGGGGCGACAGACGGGGGTTGCTCTGTCAGCCACGAGAACCACCCAGTACCTCAGCATCCCTGTCGATGACAACTTGCTGGACCTTGTCTATGAACCTCGTGAGGTCTGTACTTGGCTCTATGACCCTGTTGTGTTACACTGAAAATAAATAAAATTAAAGCAGACATTTTATTATCCATTTTTTCTTATAGCGGTACAGACTGGAACAAATTATATTCATTTAATACACAAATATTTATACGTGTTTCTTCATTATCAGCGACTTTGTCATATACTATTACACATATTTTCGTGTAGTGGTATTATAAATGATATTCACTTAATACACAAACATTTAAGACTTATTTGATTATCATGAGCAACTTTGTCATTGTCACAGCTATCATTGTCCTGTAGTCATTGTCACAGCTATCATTGTCCTGTAGTCATAGTCACAGCTACCATTGTCCTGTAGTCATTGTCACAGCTATCATTGTCCTGTAGTCATTGTCACAGCTATCATTGTCCTGTAGTCATAGTCACAGCTACCATTGTCCTGTAGTCATTGTCACAGCTATCATTGTCCTGTAGTCATTGTCACAGCTATCATTGTCCTGTAGTCATTGTCACAGCTATCATTGTCCTGTAGTCATAGTCACAGCTACCATTGTCCTGTAGTCATTGTCACAGCTATCATTGTCCTGTAGTCATAGTCATAGCTATCATTGTCCTGTTCATCTTGCTTGACCATCACTGGCATCAGTAGCTTGCTTGACCATCACTGGCGTCAGTAGCTTGATTGACCATCACTGGCATCAGTAGCTTGCTTGACCATCACTGGCGTCAGTAGCTTGCTTGACCATCACTGGCATCAGTAGCTTGCTTGACCATCACTGGCATCAGTAGCTTGCTTGACCATCACTGGCATCAGTAGCTTGCTTGACCATCACTGGCGTCAGTAGCTTGCTTGACCATCACTGGCGTCAGTAGCTTGATTGACCATCACTGGCATCAGTAGCTTGCTTGACCATCACTGGCATCAGTAGCTTGCTTGACCATCACTGGCGTCAGTAGCTTGATTGACCATCACTGGCGTCAGTAACTTGCTTGACCATCACTGGCATCAGTAGCTTGCTTGACCATCACTGGCGTCAGTAGCTTGATTGACCATCACTGGCATCAGTAGCTTGCTTGACCATCACTGGCGTCAGTAGCTTGCTTGACCATCACTGGCATCAGTAGCTTGCTTGACCATCACTGGCGTCAGTAGCTTGCTTGACCATCACTGGCGTCAGTAGCTTGCTTGACCATCACTGGCATCAGTAGCTTACTTGACCATCATTGGCATCAGTAGCTTATTTAATTAATATCCATTTGTACAGTCATTAAATATAAAATCATTCAGTTCCTGTACATAAAATAGGAGATGGTTCATGCATTCTCTCAGTTCACTAACTGTTGTCATTGTTGTCGGTGCCGTTACCTCAGTTGTCATCTATTGAAGGTGATGAGTTTTGAAGAGATGCGGGCTGACTTGAAGCCCCCATATGGAGAGGTGGACGTTGTGGGTGTGGTTGTGCGAGTGTCAGACATCTCCACCTTCGATAGGCCTGGGTAGGTTAGACAGACACAACCTCCATGTGGTGGTGACATGGAAGATGGCATTGTTAATTTGTTTGTAAACACCGTTTAAATATGATCGCAATTATAATATGAGTAATTGTAATATTATTACGATCATGATATGATTGTAATCATGATATGATTATGATCATAATGCTTGCAGTCATAATATAATGGTAAACATAATGTTATTGTAATCATAATATGATTGATCATAGTATGATTGTGAATTTGTGTCGTAATATGGTTGTGATTATAATATGATTGTTATCATAATATGACTGTGATCATGATATGATTGTAATCATAACATTATTGTAATAATAATATTAAGATAATCATAATATTATTGAAAAAAAATAGTTAAACAAAATAAGTCCATGATAATAATATAAAAACAATTATAATTGTATACTATACATTTTCCTATTTAAGTTTAATAAAAGGATATTTGGTGTAAGATGTTCAATCTATAGTAGCGTGTGATTTCACCAGGTTTGCTACAGTAACTGTGGTGTGGTACTCTACAAGACTTATTGTTGTGTGTTGTAGCAGCACTGAAGGCTGTGTGCAGACTGTGTACTTGGCTGATTGTGAGGGTGAACTGATCACAGTCAAGTTCTGGAGAGGTCTGGCGGTGAGTCTTCTGTGGCAGTCTGTAGGTTCAAATAAGGCACTGCTGTCTGAGTACATGATGCGTGAACTCTAGCACAAGCAACGTTTTCTGCACCATAAAACTTATGCTGCTGATATTTGTGTAATAACTGTGCATTTTGACACCTTTATACAAATTTTACCAAAAAGTTACAGAATCTGTCAACAACCAGTGCGGTCATGCATGACTGCTGGGTGTTTGGTGGTCCTGCATGACTGACTCTCACTTCTAGAATGTCACCCCACAAGCCTACAGAAGCCAGTGGGCAAAAGGATGATGTAAATGTCTAACAACGTAGATGTATCACACAGTTTTGATGGAGAGAATATTCGGGTTCTAAATAGTAAACTATAGCCATTTAATACATTTTCTTTCTGAATGTTATGCAGACATTTACTCCACATTTTTCAAGTTGTGGATGATAGCTTTGCAAATTGGTAACTTTAATGAAATTGAGTATAAATGAATTGATCAAACCAGACAAACATTTCTGTAGACCAGATTATTCTCATTTTAGTTAATGAATAAATAAATTAATTTCCCAATATGACATGGTTGTGTTCTGCAGGCGTATGGCTTGAAGGACCTCCTCACAGTTGCCACGGTAATCACAGCTACAAATCTACAGTGGCATCATGATGTGCGTAATCGGTTGCCGACGGTGACAGCCAATGAGCTGTCAGTGTTCTCTTTGAAGCCTCGGCAGGCCTACCAGAACACTCCCGTTCAAAGGCTTCACGCTCACCTAAAGGCAAGCACTTTCAGGCAGGGGCACAGAGGTTAGAACATCGGACTCTCAATCGAGAGAACCCGGTTTCGAATCCTCTTGCTGCCGTTTCGAAGTTTGGGCAATTTTGTTCACTCCACGTTGCTTCCAGTTCACTCAGCTGTAAAAATGAGTACCTGGCTATAGACTGGTGGATATGTGAACGAATAGTCTTTGCGCAGTAATTGCAGCATGGCTGAATGCTTCCCAGAGAGTTCGAGTTGGCATTGGAATGAACAGGTCTACCGGGGGGATGAAATTAGTGCTTTAAGCAATCCCAAGGACTGGATACCACACTATATAAGAACATACCTTTTTACTCTCCCAGGCACTGTCTGGTCTAGCTGTCATATCTCATTTACAGCCACGGTCATTGATAGCTTTTACTAAATGTGTACTAATACCCCAGACCACGAACTGTGAACATTGTGTTGTTAATGTTATTCACTAGGTGGCACCACATGATTTACAATATAGTCAAATCTACACTTTGGGCACACCTCTTAAGTGTGTTAAACATGCCTGTATCGGTGGATTCTTCTGTTGTTTCAGTAATTAAATTGAATGTTCAGTCAAATATAATGGTAACACAAATACAATACAAAAACTTCCTGTTAATCATCGAATCAAATTTAAACAGTCCACTCTTACATATTGTGCTCAATCTACACAACAACCACCCTACTTGGCTGGTCTGCTGCATCTTTCAAATATCCCAAGGCAGCTCAGATCATCCGTTTCGTAACAACTTATTGTTCCTAAAACTAATTTCAAACGTGCTTTCTCTGTCACTGCACGTAGGGTCTGGAATAAACTCCATCACTTTGAAAACATCTGAAGTCTTCGGAAAAAACTCAAGACATATTTATTTCAAATTTATTCACTGATTGTATTTACAGGAGACAAAGGACTTTGTGGCGTGTCAGCAGAGCAGACTACAGAGAATCTTCACAGGTCTTTCAGCTCCTGTCACACCACAGGTACAAATAGAAGCCTTGTCTTCTTTTGTGCACAAGTCACGAGTAATGTAACGTAAATATATAAAACACTTTCAAACTATGAAAGGGGCACAGTGAAATGAAATGATAAAAAATTAAGGCAGGCCATAAAGTTTAAATATAGATCCTCATTGTGCTGGATAGTATTTGATCCGTCTGGACAAGACAACAAAGTTGTTCTACTGTGTCAATGTAGATATTTGATAAGTACAAGGTTACTGTATAACACAATATTTTTGCATGGAAGAAATTTTTCTGAATATAAAATTGGCAAATGTAGATGTGCTCTCACATTAATTCCAAGAAAGTGCCTTCCCACAAAACGTTTTCATCCCCATTTTCCATGAAACTAGTGTTTTGCAGTAGGTTGCTACAATAATTCAAACTCTAGAAGAAACTTAGGGACTTTTACAAGTGCAAAATATATTTCCAAAAGTTGGTGTACTTTTCTGTTGCCTCCACGGATTGGCGAGTGGAGATCTGTCGTGTTCTCTCAGTCAGCTAGTTGTGACTGTGTGTAATTTAATTTTCAGTCTGCTGTGAAGACATCGAGATATAAAAAGGAATATTCCGTCACCACATCAAACAGTTCGGCAAAGACCAGTTTGTGTTGGCAGAACACAGCACGAGATCATTCACGTGTCACTACGCCAATTTCGATGGCCATCAAAGGCAGTGCTGCCACCTATACGCCACACTCCAATCCACCAAGGTCTCTCTCTGGAGACTTTACTTCTATAGCAGGCGGATGTGGCAACAACATTTCAGCTGAGAATGAGAGCCCTCTGGTGGCTCGCCAGAGAGCTATGCAGCGAGCAAAAGCACAGCGACTTGAATCTTATGGGAACCCGATGCAATATCTGTCTCCGCTTCCAAGTGCGATTCCAGTCGCTCTGCGAAAGGCATTTAAATCCCCCTTGGTGAGCCCGAGAACCTCCACTCCGGTGAAAGATTCATCCAAGTGTGATACAAATTTGAAGACAATTCCTCACTCCTTTATTGACAGTACTGGGAGTCGTCTAAGGCAAACGAGGAACAATCTCACAGTTGCCCCGTGCCATGGTGCTTGGGTCGAGTGTCATCACATTGAACCCACCGAGAAAATTGGTGCTGAAGGGGGTAAATCTACCCCAAAGAATGGACAGGATAACAGGACAGACAAAGGTGCACTGTTTGATCACCCATGCACAGGGGAGGTATCAAAAGTGTCTGATTATTCCTGCAATAAGGGATCGTTGCAAACAGGGCAGGGTAAGAAGAGGAAAAGTACCCCATCACTTCAGACCAATGACAAACCCTGTCCACCCCCTAGACGCAAGTCTCTCAGACTGTCAAAACAACAGTCTGACTTGTAAGTCTCTCAGACTGTCAAAACAACAGTCTGACTTGTGAGTTGAATGAACTGTCTTTCGAGTTGGCTGAATTGACTCACTTGTCGGCTGAACTGACTCAATTATCAGCGGAATTGACTCGTGAGTCGGCTGATTGTCTAGTAAATCTTCTTTTGAGTCTTCATACAAAGTTGACTATGTTTCCTATATGCGTTATGTTAGCAAACTTGGAGCCACATTACCGGACAGTGAACGTTTATTGAACCACCTGTCAAGCCATTCTGCTTGACAGACCAACTGGCGACAAATTTTTAACCTGCTATTTTAATTCTCAGGACATTCAAACTGTTAATTTTATTAATGCAGCCTCTAACTGTATAATATGAATTGATGTGGTTTTAATAATGACTCACCTGTTGTCTTGAACATGTGTTTGTGTAAGTGGTTTCTTGTTTGCTGTTTATGTTTAAATGACTTGATGTGTCTTTTAAGCAGGTATGTTCTGTGCGAATAATTCTGGTTTTGCCATTTCACCTGGTGTATTTGTTTCCATACTACATCCAGATGAAAAGTATATCCAGTTTCATTAAATTGTTATTGTTTTAATACTTGTTCATGAACTGTTTATGTTTGACTAAATACTAGAGAAATGTGACATGGTTTCTTACATGTGTACTGCATGTCAGGGCTGGACATTTACATTGAAACAGCATTATAAAAGTGCTTTTAATTTAGCTTGTCTTGTCCCCCAACTATCCAATTGTTGAGTGAGTCAACTTAATGAACATTATTTCTCTACCAACTTGAAAATTATTATCTACCAACTTGATGAACATTATTTTCTACCAACTTGATGAACATTATTTTCTACCAACTTGATGAACATTATTTTCTACCTACTTGATGAACATTATTTTCTACCTAATTCATGAACGTGTTCATTATAAGCTGTAATTACTGCACTTAAAAATCAATTACAGTGCATCCTTGCTGTCAGGAGTGGGTTCATCCTTGCTGTCAGGAGTGGGTTCATCCTTGCTACCAGGAGTGGGTTCATCCTTGCTGTCAGGAGTGGGTTCATCCTTGCTACCAGGAGTGGGTTCATCCTTGCTACCAGGAGTGGGTTCATCCTTGCTGTCAGGAGTGGGTTCATCCTTGCTGTCAGGAGTGGGTTCATCCTTGCTGTCAGGAGTGGGTTCATCCTTGCTGTCAGGAGTGGGTTCATCCTTGCTGCCAGGAGTGGGTTCATCCTTGCTGCCAGGAGTGGGTTCATCCTTGCTGCCAGGAGTGGGTTCATCCTTGCTGCCAGGGGTGGGTGCATCCTTGCTGTCATGGGTGGGTTCATCCTTGCTGTCAGGGGTGGGTTCATCCTTGCTGCCAGGAGTGGGTTCATCCTTGCTGCCAGGGGTGGGTGCATCCTTGCTGCACGGGGTGGGTTCATCCTTGCTGTCAGGAGTGGGTTCATCCTTGCTACCAGGAGTGGGTTCATCCTTGCTGCCAGGAGTGGGTTCATCCTTGCTGCCAGGGGTGGGTTCATCCTTGCTGTCAGGGGTGGGTTCATCCTTGCTGTCAGGGGTGGGTTCATCCTTGCTGCCAGGAGTGGGTTCATCCTTGCTGCCAGGGGTGGGTTCATCCTTGCTGCCAGGGGTGGGTTCATCCTTGCTGCCAGGGGTGGGTTCATCCTTGCTGTCAGGGGTGGGTTCATCCTTGCTGTCAGGGGTGGGTTCATCCTTGCCGCTAGGGGTGGGTTCATCCTTGCTGTCAGGGGTGGGTTCATCCTTGCTGTCAGGGGTGGGTTCATCCTTGCTGCCAGGGGTGGGTTCATCCTTGCTGCCAGGGGTGGGTTCAATGGCAGCTGTCGATTATAATAGTCAGTTATACAGTCTCATAAAAGTTCAATTACAATTACAACTTAACCCAAACCTGGCACGTATCATCCACACTTATAACTCATCATTAAGCTGAAATCAATAGTACATTTTATTAGAACAATTTGCTGACATAACAGTGATACATTTCCACTAAACATACAGCTTGTACAATTACATACATCAATTGCATACAGTAATAATCATATTGACAAACTTGACATGAAATACTATAGCTACCAGGCATATTAGTTGTTCAAAGTAACAGCAAAAACTGGTACAAGATAAACCAGTTTGTTATACCAGTCTTCTCCAAGTATTTTTATATTGGTCTTCTCCCACTAATTACAAGAGAAAACTATGGCATCATCCCAACTGACAAAAGCAAACATTCAAAATAATAATTTGTAACCCACCCTCTGGAGCGGTTATATTCATGTGCAGAGAACACCAACGATAACATCTCGCAACCACACAAGTTAGGTGGCAGGTCTAACCAATTTGACTAGTTTATGCTTCCGATATATTTTAATGTTATATCAGAAACTGAGATCCATATACAACTTCCACCTACCAAATGAAAGTGACTGACCATTTGTGTACAGCTGTACTTGACTACAGTGAAGCAGACACTGCTAACTCAACTATAACGGCAGTGGAGTTGAACAGAAATTATGAAACTACAAGTAAATATCTCATAACCTGTTCATGCCATTTAACAGATGCATCTGAAAAAAGGTTGCGCCTTTATGGATGCATCAACGTCTTGAGCATGTTTACATGCTGATTTACAAGCCGAAAATACATCTATCAGAATCCTCCTATATTTGTAATGTTTAATTAATAATTTTGAAGACTGATGCCTTCATGATTACAATAATTCTGGGAAATTAAACATTAACTGTCAATTTATCAATATAGTTCAAACCTCCCATAAAATACCATTTTGGTGTAACTTAACTTAAGCCAACAATATTGATCAACGCTGATTACATATTTATAATGTGAATATTTCAAAAGCTCTCTTTATGTAACACAAGTTTACAATTTTGCAGTGTGTATCTAAATAATGCATTATTAGCAGTTTATACATACATACTTTTCTCTCACAATGCTCAGATTTCCTGTCAGCTTATTGGAATGACTCACTGCATGCAAGAGTTCTTTTAAATCTATTTGTGATTTCAAACAATGACATTGCTGAGCTCAAAACTGCTTTGATACGTATGACAACAATGAAGCAACAACAATGACAGCAGACTGCGCTGTCGACTGACGCCTTGGTGATATTAACTTTCACTCCAGAGACCCAACAGATCAGAATGCAGTTTTGTTCTACCACTTAGTGACCAAAATAACAACAATGCTACACCAGCGCCACCAAGTGATCAACAGGTGATTCACACAGTGTCAACCTGTTCCTGGCCAATATACAGAAGTGCCAATTTTGTTTTTGCTCCTTCTGGCACAACTAGCGGTTATGTAAAATAAATTAAACTGACTTGAGAACTTGTTCACTTTCGCCATGTCTGGTGTCCAAATCTATCAGGTAAGACACATCTAGACAAATCAAGTGGCAGGAAATAATACTTCAGTTTATCACGTCAACATGCATATTAGGTTGGTTTCAGCTACTGGAGGAAGGAACTGTGAACAGGACGGTCTTACATAAAATGCTCATCTGCATCCGATTTGCGTTGTTAGGTGCTTCAGTTGAGAGAAAGGGCGCATAATGAAGACATTCACATCACTGTCGGAAGAGATGTCTTGACTGGATTTCTGTGGCCACTTAGGAGTCGTCACATAGGTTGCCAAAGTCCAAAAAACATAGTGTTTAGTACTGGTTCAGAAAAGACCGCCATCCCATCAACACGTAACGTGGGACATAAGGTAACGTGCATGTTGACAATCAAAGAGGATTCGTTTGTCCTGTAAAACAGGGTGACAATCAAACCATCACCAACCTATGTATGTAATGCTACATATTTTTTTGGACTTTGAGAACCACCCCTTATGAGTGAAGGAGTCACGATTCAACCACTTATGATTATAGCAATGACACTGTACAGAGACATCACTGTAGATATTTGTAGATTTTGAAGCAATGGTTCCCGGAGTCTGCTACCACCACGTGGCCATCGCTGGTGACCGCGAGTCCTTGGGGTCCATAGAGAGGGTCAGCGGCAGTGCTGATGTAGGACACAAACGACCCCTGACCATCAAACACCTGTGGACAGACACCGGAGTGAGTAAGCTATTCCACATACAATTTACAGGACAGAAAGTGACTTTCGAACAAACATATATGTTTACCCACAAGAGGGAGCCATGTGCATATGCAGTTGGGGGAGCGATTCTAGTAATTAGCACAAGCTATAAATTGCTTCCTTGATCCAATTATCAAGGAAGCAATTTATAGACAATAGACAAGCGTAAATAAATATGATGCACTGCTTACATACACATCTATACATTCAGTGTATTTTCTCAGTGGGATGAAAATATCATTAAAGTCATCCAATGACTAATGAAATAAGAAAGTGCACGTGAAGAACGTAAACATAAACATGCAATTTCAGAAGTCAGTGCTTCACCTATAATGCTTGTTTAGTTCACATTTACAATTATATATAATACTGTTTCATACAGCACCAGATCCAAGATTTTTCGTTGGCGCTTCACAGCATATGAAAAATAAATAAGATGGTCAGTTGGTGAGCTTGACCGTACCTGTATACGTGAGTTGCCCCAGTCTGCCACGAGAATGTTGCCATGCTTGTCCACGGTCATCCCCGTGGGGGCGTTGAACTGACCGTTGCCTTCCCCATTGGAGCCGAAGCTGAAGAGGAACGTTCCCTCAGCGTTGAACACCTTGATGCAGTGGTTGTGGAAGTCCGACACGATGATGTCGTCATCGCTGTTGACGGCACAGAAGTGTGGCCCAGCGAACTGGTGCTGTGCGTTGCCCCGCGATCCAAACTTGTGCAGGAGTTTGCCGTTCGGTTGGAAGACAAACACGCAGCTCGCCTTGTTGTCAACGACGATGATGTGGCCATTGTTGTTGACACACACACCTTTCGGTCCGAGCAGCTTCCCCGTTCCGATTTTGTTGATGTATTTCCCGTCGGGGCCGAAGACGCTGACCCAGCGGTTGTCATAGTCGGCCACCAGGTAGTTGCCGTTGATGGTGACAGTGACACCTGTTGGCCGTTGCATTTGTCCCGCTAATCGGCCGCAAGTGCCGAATCGTTGTTTGAAGTCGCCGGTGTTGCTGAACACCTGTATGCATTGGTTGTTGCTATCGGCAACCAGAATCTTACTGTCAGTGCATGTAATTCCCTGCGGGTTCGTGAACTCGCCACGGTTACGACCTTTGCACCCAACCCTGATGATGAGGTCGTCCTCAATGAGGCCGCTCCGTCGATGTGAACCGTGTGACCTTGAACTGGACGGTCGTTTCATTCCTCGTTGTTTGACACCAGCCGTCTTTGGGATTTTACTCACACTGCTGGATCTTTCTGAGGACGTGGCGATCTCATTGTAAGCTTTGATCTTGAATGGCGAGTTTTTAATCGGCTGTCCATAAAGGTTTATTCGCAAACAATACACTGCTGGCTCATCCACAGTATAAGTGAGATCACAAGTGCCGTTTTCATTGTCAACAATTTTGGGGACACTTTGCATCTTTCCCTCCTCTGATGAGAGTTCTGCGGTTAATGCTGACCCTACGACCTTGATAATGTCGCTGTGGCAATCCTTCATCGTGATTGTCACTGTTATCGGTTTGTTGGCATAGCAACGTTTCAGCCCCGCGCCAACAGCAATCGTCTCGTGAGAGACCGCGCTGTTGCTCTCAACTTCACCAAAGTTTGCGATGAGTTTCTTGGCGTGGTCGAGGTCGGCGTCGTTGAACGCGATGTGCGGGTTCTCGTCTGGGTGCTTTTGTATCTCACTGCAGGTCAACTGGGAGAGCTTCTCTGTTACCTCCTTGCGCATCAGCAGGACCTCCGTCTCGTTGCCATGCGTCAGTGTGTGCTGCGTGCACTCACAACACCCATCAACACTCCGCAGTAATGCCTCTAGTGTCTCCACCTGGTGCAAGATTTAACAAGATTTTACAAAATGTAACAAGATTTAACAGAATTTTACAATATTTAACAAGATTGCCATCCAAAGCTAAACCCCAGGTGGCAGGTAGACAAGGAAGCTATTGGCTTATCGAGTCCAACGATTATTCATCTATGTACTATATCCTAGAAGGAGAAACAAATTGAGACCAGTATCGATGCCAGCCTCACCTGGATTTCAGGGATAAAAGGAGAGCAACAAATTTTAGGTATTTATCATACCTAACGTCACTCAGTTTTTGAATCAGTTTAGTTTCCCACCTGCTGGTCAAGTGTCCTTTGCTTGGCACTGTACTGACTCTCGAGATCAGCAAGGACATCTTCCTTGCGCTGCAGCAACAACTTGCAGAGGCAGTCGAATGCATCTGTCACACGTGTCTCTGCTTCCTTGTAGTTCTGTGAGAGAGACGCGGACACCTAACAACAGCAATTAATAGATCACGAATATGTTTTCAGCCTTTACCAATATGAATGGTCAAAATAGATTTATATATTTATTGAGTAATGATATTACACATATAAATACATAATACAATAAAATAATTGTACACCTGTGTAGTAATTTATTTATTTATACATCTTTGTTTTAATATTTTGTTAAGCTTGTTTCTTTTTGTCTCTCATAACTCGCTTTTGAGTGGTCAATGTATTCAATGCCTGCTCTGTATATAATGTGTTTGTTTTGTATTTTAATACATGTGAAGTTTCAGAAATGCAAATGCAGGATATTTAAATCAGAGGGTCTCAGCAAATTGTGCATAAATCTGAGAGTATATCGGAGAATTGCAGGAAAATTAGAGTATTTCACATACATATTGTACATGTACTAGTGCCCTGTGCGGGCCTAGAATTTGATCCCAAGCCCAACCCGCAATTAGCAGTTAGAGTCCAGGCCCGGCCCAGGCCCGCAATAAATTTTCAAGCCCAACCCTGCCCAGGCCCGCAAACTAGAATTTAGGCCCAGGCCCGACCCAGACTGTGAATGTTTGGCCCCGACCCGGCCCACAAGTTTCAGGCCCAGCCCCTGCCCATACCCGTGGGCCAAAGATGGGTAAGCCCGCGGCCCGCTAAGTTTAAAGATAAACCTATAATCTTATAACAAAGACGAAAAACAAATAAACTGTCATGTACTATTAAATAGTACACATGTGTAAGCATAAAAACTGACAGTAATAAGTCATTGCAAAATAGTAAAATAACCTGTTTACTATTCCAAATCTATAAATTTTTCCAGTAGAAATCCAGGTGATTTCTTCTCCTGAGCAGGAGCACAGGACATTTGATGTTTTTTTGAAGGTTCCTGACAATTGCAGAAGTGTCATGATGCATTTGTACATATTTACACACAGCAAAAGACAGACCAGGCTGGCACAGACTCTCCGTGGAATGTCACCCCTACGACTGTCCCAGTGAAGGGATGAAGTGAAGTGATAATACATATATTTAGTTACTTTAATGACATACCTGGTGGATGAGTGAGACAGTGTCGCGGATGGCCGGGATTTGAGTCTGAGCCTGTTGAAGGAGTTCCTGCAGCATCTGTTTGTGTTCCTGGATCGCCTCAGTCAACATCAGGTTCCTGTGCGTGCTGTGTTCACACAACGTACAGTCCTCGCACACGGCGGTCTCGCAGTCCGCACAGTAGAACTCCAGTGACTGGCCGGCGTGCTTCGGACACACCAGCATCGTCGACTTCTGTACGGCGTCCCCATCGTCCGACTGCGACAGCGCCAGTTCACTCAATGACACAATATGGTGACAATCATCTGTGTCACTACAATGTGTGTTGACACACTCGCCACACAGCAACTCATTGCAGTCCATGCACTTGGAGAGTGCGTGCGCATGCTTGCATTGAGCACACGCATTAGGCTTCTCGACCACATCCATGAGGCCGATGACGAAGAAATTGTTCTGGAGCGCACAGACTCCAGGCTCCGGGAGTATGGACTGTTGCCGACAGATAGGGCAGGTGACAGAGATGCTGTGAGGGGGAATGTAGTCTTGGAGACAGCACTCGCAGAATGTGTGGAGACACGGCAGTACCTTTGGGGTGGTGTAGCGCTCCAGACAGATGCCACAGCTGAGGAAGTCGTTGTTTAGTTGCTTCACAACAGGTGCGCTGTCTGCCATGCTGTAGAAACAGCAGCTGCCTGTGGAGACACTGATCTAGAGGAGAAACAACAGGCATGGTCAGTGTCACGTCTACTGGACCTGCACAGTCAACAAACTGTATCCATATAGATATGCACAGTCACACACACGCATGCACGTGCACACTCACACATTCATGCACACCTACAAACATGTACATAATAATAGTAACATATTGCCACACAATGCACACATATGTAACAAGACAATTTGTTGCAGACATCTCATGATATTTAAGATAACTATTTAAATCAAGAGCTGCTGTTATAACATAGTCTTGCTTTGTCACCCAAATTACACAATTACGTTCAATTATATTGTAAATTAAACAAATTCAAATATTAATAAAACATGATTATTATTTAACAGGTAATGGTATACTCGTAACCATCTGCAAGTGACCACCCTAACTGCTTGGGCAAATAACCCTGTATGGTGCTGTCACCTAGTGAATACACCAAATACTTGAATGTGACCACTTCAGCCACACAATGACTGAAGTCAATATAAGCTTGGTGAATGTTATCCAGTTTATGACAAAAGTGTACAAGGTGTAATGATAATGGTACTGTACAATATCTTCAACAGAATGTGCAGTTAGCAGGTGAACATGTCTGTGATTGGTGTTTCATGTACACAATATAGTTTGAGTGCTGCTCCTCATGAATTACAGTTATCTTTTTCATCAACAAAGAATGGATCGTCTTTCCGTCTATATAATGGTTACGTTGACTTAAAAGGTTCAGAAATCTATAAACACTGGTGTTGTCTTACTGTGTATATATCATATGACATCAGTGGAGTAAACATGGCTATTGATTCATCACACGTAATGATGTTACCAACTAACACAAATCTACTGTCAAGGCTTAACTGTAAACTTAGTCTTGTTGTTGTAAACTTAGTCTTGTTTTTGTACTTTTAAGTTTTGTTGTCGTAAACTTAGTCTTATTGCTATAGACTTAGTCTTGTTGTTATAAACTCAGTCTTGATGTTGTAAACTTAGTCTTGTTTATTATAAACTTAAGACTTGTTGTCAGTCACCCAATAACCTGTCTAGTATAGGCTGAAATCACTACACAACTTTCAGTTTCTGTTGCCTGTGCTGGGGCATCAGACACTTGTTGCACAACAATAACTCGGCTCCACACAGGGTCTGAGGGACACTAAGTAATGCTGCACAGTCAGTGGCTTCCTCAGATATTCACATCTGCAAGTTGTTTTCCTGGACTCTGAACAGCACTAGTCTTTCATGTGAGAAAATCTCACTAAATCACAATAGTTCAACAAAGATGACTTGACCAGTGTGATGTTATTCCACGTTCCCTGTGCTCACACGTTATTGCAGCTACTTACTCAGTTGCTGAGCAGTCGGACTAGCTGCTGCTGTGCCAAAGCTTAGACAATTTTGCCTGTCTTTTGGAAGAGACACTAAGTCATAGGTCCCTTCTACGTGGTGTCCATGCCACGGGACAAATGGTCCCACGCAGGGGTAAAGGTGTAACCTGTTGTGGACATACTGAATGAAAGTTATTGAGTGCAGTGCTGCCACGTACACTGCAACATACAATGCATGTTCAAATACACACACACAGGTGGAAGATGTACTTTTTTACAAGTAGATAATGTCAAAACTAATGTACATCTCATCTGCCATTGTTATCTGACAGCGCTGTTATGATGACAGATGTACGGATAAACTGTGTCTTTTGTGTGACAAAGGAACATGTTCAGGTACATTGTCCAGTCAAGGGACCATTTCACCAACGACCAAGTACCCCTTATGTTAATCTATTAAGTGAGAGTTCACAGTGTCCATTGCATGTTAGTAAATAGTCACTTGGGTGTCTGCTTACCGGTAAGTCAGATAATTGTGCATACTCAGAAATATTTAATGATGGGTTGTCACTCTTAAAACTGCCTTTGAGTGTGACAAGCAGTGGGAGTATTTAACTGACATGCAAATATCCTTTAACTTTAAGGTACAGAACTATGAGACTTTGTACCGTTACCGTGAAGTCCTGTATCTGGTCGAACATTCACTGCCCATGTGTGTCTTACTGAACCGTTTTCTTTTAATTTCACTGTTTATGGAAATCAACCTTGCTGGTCAGAACATTGTTAACAGATCTCTGTCAACAATAGTTTCAATCGTAAAAATATGTTCCCAATGCTTCATTAGGACACATTTGGGCTGTGAAGATATTAGGACAGATGTAGTTTATACTACATAACGTGACTGTATACTACATAACATGACTTTACATGACACAACATGACTTTATGATAAGAACTATCAGACTCTGTATCTTTAAAACAACAATTACTGCTAAACAATACATTAGCTCTATTATACAAAGACAAATGGAGGCCAGGTCGATACCTAACCAGCTTACTCATTAATCAAACCCAGAACTGCATGGGGATGGATATTCTATTCCAAACAAAATGGTTGCGAAAGCATATCTACCAATCCAAAACACTCATACCCAGGTTTTTTTTAAGGTTCAGCTTACACGGCATGTTTTTACTTTTATCAGGGGCATTACCGCACATATATATACACACAACACATTATTTTTATTTACTTTTGATTTCACATGGGCATAGAGGGTTTTCACATGGGCAATTTGCCTGTGTGAAAGGCCTTAAAAACCCTGCTCATACCAGTGGTTTCATAATGGCCACCTCAAATAGTTAGCAAATATGATTGGAAAACAGGGTAGATGTTTGGTTTATGTTTTAGGGACAGTTAGTGGTGTACTCAATCATGCAGGTGTTACAAGGATATCTCATCTGATCTGACTTGGTCACACTTACTAAGTAATAATAGTGTGACTTCTGATCTTGATTACACGACAGGTGTAAATTCATCTGTCACTTTCTATGTCTCTATCAGTTTATGGCTACATGGATAAAGCAAGTGTGTGTGTGTGTGTGCGTGCGTGCGTGCGTGTGTATATATAAAGGGAGTCTTCCCATTATGGCTACTTTTTATTCCTATCATAGCTACTCATTAAAATTTCACAATCAAACCAGTCCGATTGCAGATACATAAGTAATTCTACAGTTCAGGAGGGGACAACTTTAACATTCATAAATTGTCCAGGACAAAGCAGTTTTCTGACGTGTGTCTTAGATATTGATATATGAGCATGTCTTTTTTATTCACATCATAATGTGATGCGACATTACAATAATACATTATAATTATTAATAATAAACAGCATCATTGCCTTTCCATACAGCTGTATAGCATTCAACAAGTCATCCAACTACAGGACTTCCTGAAATAAACAAGTAGCAAGGTCTAAGGGTTACAGTAAGTCTGAAAGGGGTTCGTGATAAAAACATCTATATTACCTGTGGTCTGATAGGAAGCGACACAACCCGCATACAAACAGCCTAATTTCACAAGTAAAACACTACTTATGACCAGTTCCAGTATATATTATGCTACACATCTCTGGGGTTCTGCTCTTGCCCTATAGGGGTATGATTTACTTGCAAGGCTTCTAACAAGATAAATGTTGCTTACAGCGCCTTTATATGAACCAATGACCCCTGTATCCATGAATATTACCCAGGGCGCATCCATCAGAGCACAGTTTGATGTTCTTGTGTAGACACTGACACATTGAATGCACAGCGTGAAACAGTGGTCTCTGTGTCTTCAAGGCAATATATATATATGGGCCAGAATCAATGTGTTTTGGGGTTGTAACAGGGGTGTAAACATAACATGTCAATAAAACTTGTGATTAATGGCACTATTAATTAACTACTTGCTGGGACAACTTTACTGGTGGGTCACAACCTTTGTGGCTCATAGAGTACAACAAGCATATATACTAGTTAACACATTTAACTGAGAAAATATGCCTTCAAAAATTGGTAGAGAAAGAATATATCGTGTAAAAGATTGAAATAGTGCAATCTTAGGTAGACAACATTGAATCATAGATACAGATCATACCAAACACAAAGTGATTCTGTGAATGATTGATAGTTGTCAAAACATCAAAGATAAACAACACAACCATGTTCCTGGTAATATAATTGTCATGTACCAATCTTATCTCACTCAATAATTGTGTTGTACTTGCTTTGCCTGGGCGTGTCTACTACTACCACCCCACTATGTGGGGCGCTACTACATGGGATGGGGTGGTCGTGTGGTAGAGCATTAGTCGAGGGGACAGGGGTTCGAAACCACCCACTGGGTAATTTCGTTCACCCCACTTTGCCCATGTCTTTCAGAAGAGACACAAAAAGCCGTTGTTCCCTTCTATCTGGTGGCTGTGCCAGGGGAAGTAAAAGACCCCATGCAGGGAAATGGAAAAAACCTGTTTCTGACTCAGTGCACCTTGTAGAGCTGGTGCTCTCCATCTCTAAACTTACTATACTACATCCCAGTTTAGCTGTAATCAGCTGTAAAGGGAGTATCTCATCAAGCATCAAACAAAACTATGAGGAAAGGATCACCAGATTCTTAAGTCACCACAAAACACCAGATAATTATTTTGACAATATACCAATTACAAGAAATGAATATATCCATGGACAACCACTATAAAGTTCAATCCTGTTTTTTTGTTTGGGGGTGTGATCATCCAGGGGTTGAAATAAAACTGTTATTATTTTCAGCAAGCGAGCATCAAAGTTATCAACATGATTGTTAACAAACATACTAAGTTGCACTGTCTCATCTGTTTTATCCTAAGATCTGCCTATATACATTGTTAAAGGCAACTTTAAATTTCAAATAAGTGCTGTTGTTAAATTTGACCCAGGGTTGGAGACAATAAATTCCACTGCAGTAGGCATGAAATAAATGCAGTTTTACATTAACAAATGTTTAAAACTGACAAACAATAGCATATCATTTGTTACTGAACTGCAGTAGTCTTGAGCTGTCGTCCTGACAGGAATGCTTGTTATTTCATTATCATTAAACCGTTGGTGGATTAATGATGTATTTCACAGGTTTTGTTGAAACATTAGGTTTTAGCATCAGATTAACTATATCGTGTGTCCAATAAAATCACTACTTGATCAATTTGGAGGTATTTATAGATATTTAGATTGCAACATGAGAACTATGAGAAACATCTGAATACAATAACTGTTGGCAGTTAAGTTATTTATCTCGCCAGAGGAATTCGTTGAACAACAAACATGCATGTTGCCTCAAACCTAGCTGCAAGCAAAATATCAACTGGTTAACACACTTACAGTGGACAACATATCAACTGCATGGTTACTTACAGTGGACAACATATCAACTGGTTAACACACTTACAGTGGACAACATATCAACTGGTTACTTACAGTGGACAACATATGAACTGGTTAACACACTTACAGTGGACAACATATCAACTGGTTACTTACAGTAGACAACATATCAACTGGTTAACACACTTACAGTGGACAACATATCAACTGCATGGTTACTTACAGTGGACAACATATCAACTGGTTAACACACTTACAGTGGACAACATATCAACTGGTTACTTACAGTGGACAACATATCAACTGGTTAACACACTTACAGTGGACAACATATCAACTGGTTACTTACAGTAGACAACATATCAACTGGTTAACACACTTACAGTGGACAACTTATCAACTGGTTACTTACAGTAGACAACATATCAACTGGTTAACACACTTACAGTGGACAACATATCAACTGGTTAACACACATACAGAGGATGAAAACCTGCAACTCTGGTGGATGTACAGTGAAATTTAAATAGAGTCTACTTGAGCAAAAGAGCAACATTACTTTCACTGTAATATGTGCTTACAAACAGGTTAGTATAAAATAACACTCCCTGTTATTACTGAACCCATGCCGACATCAATGGCCAGCGGTGAGTAGTAAAAAGCCACTAATTACAACAATTACCTGCAACCACATAAACCACTGAAGCGTCACATCTTGCTGGAGGACAATCTGTAGAGGTGACAAACCAACAAAGGAACTACTCACTACTGTGACATGTTGACATTGCCACACTGATGCAATCTGTCTTTATTTTGTCAGAATATTCATTGGTACATTTGAAAAGCTTGAGGCTTGAGTGCTGCATAGGACTGACTGGGTATCAATGATTTATACAGGGTTTATGCAGCTTTTGGATGGTCAGACTTAAGACCTTTTTAAGACCAATACTGCAAAATTGTATGACATTTTCCTATGACAAATTCTTGAAATAAAAAACAACATTTCATTCAAACGTCATCTAGGATCCATCTATTTATTTAGTGATCAAGACTGTATAATTTGAATAAAGAAGCATATTGCCAAATCATAGTCTAGGCTGTTTGGTGAAATCAAATTTAAGACCTTTCTTCAAACATTTTCATTTGAAGATATTTTCAAGACCATAAAATGCAAGATCCTGGGCTAATATATCACTGTGTGTCGTCGTGCAAAAACCATTATTCAGACACAGAAAATCAATTTGGTATTTGCTACAGCAGTGCTTAATGATTGGTAAGACATCCAATTATGCCCTAGAATGGGGTGTTACAGCTTTGACCTAACACTGGGTTCAAATCCTGGTACAAGAGACCCTGAACATGACACCAGAAACAAGTTTGTGATAAGAACTAAATTGCTACAATTTGTTGACCTGCCTAGAAGTTGGGTCCAAAATATTCTACACCCAACAATCTGTGAAAACAGTACACTGATGAATGGCAAACTTGGGTTCAAACCACTCGGGGGAGGGGGGGAATTATAACAGTAATTGTTGTACCTTTATTGGATAATATAAATTAGATCAGATCTGGTTGATTAAAATAATTATACTGATAAGGTTGGCATTTTCTGGGTAAAGTGAACCCGCAGGATCATTTCTGTATGGAACCCTCCCCTGGGTACTGACTGTCTTGTACTGTTTTTTTATTCATACATTATTGCATGTTCCTTTATAAAAAAATATGTTATTAAAGTAGCATCAAGAAACCTGTGGGTGAGCACAGTAAACAAGTGCCAATGACTTTGTAATTAATTCATTTACCTGTAATTATACACAGACAACAGCATAAAGTTTCATCTTGTTTGTATAAACAGTCAACTTTCAATTTGAATGTTATATCACAAAATAAATTACGTTGTTGCTGGTTGATGTAACATGTATATAACATGTTTAGATCATGTCTAATTATAAAGCCACTGCAGCATCAAGTTTCATCTCACCTGATCAAACAGTCACCTTTCACATCAAATTTTTTATCACCAAAATATACTGTTGCTGGTTGATACAACATGTTGTAGATCAAACAATATGGACAATGAGTTGGCAGGTAACTTATTCGTCTATAATTATACAGCCGCAGCAGCATAAAGTTTCATCTTGTCTGAGTAAATAGCTGATGTCGACACTGAATGTTGTATCACCAAAATATATTACTGCTGGTTGATAGCACGTGTTTTAGATCCAACAACCAATAAATCAGGTAACTACAGATGCAGCACCTGACCATGGGAAACATTCAGTGGTTTACAACTGCAACAAAAGATTGCCCATGTCAACAACCTCAGCCTGTGTCTGTCACACAGGGATGTCACCATGTCACATGTGGTCAGACCACCATTTTACTTCTGAAACATTGTGTTGGTTAACAGCAGATATTTTGTGCATTGCGATTTAAAACATCGATGCGAGCTACATTTGTCAAAATTTAGCACCAACACATTTGATTGGTTGACACTGCGAGTTGGAAAAAGTTCAAATCCATGTTTGCAGGGATGGATTCACCCGAAGCGATAACATTATCTGGTTATGTCCTATATGTCTGTTTCCCTTTAAACTAAACCAGTGAATTATGTTTCTTCTGCTGACCGCTGAAGGGATGGCCTTACGTCCACTCATGTTACTTTTCATTTCATTCAATCGCGTCCTCATGTTACTTAATCTGTCTACTAAATTACATTTGCTGACATTTGTATCCTAAATGATAATGATAAACGGAACATGCCTAGACATATATTGTCAATCAACTAGCAGACATGTAATTTTAAATGTTGTGTTAACCCTTTCTCTTGGTGTAAAAATTATGCATCTTTCCATTGGCTTTTCTTGTGATCTCATGTTTGTGTGGTTTAATTTCCACAACAGTTTCTCAGGTGATGAACACATGTGTAGCTTTCCTAACACATCACTAGCTCTCCTAACACACACATACCTTTCCTAATGCACCACTAGCTCTCCCGATACATCCATAGCTCTCCTAACACATTCATAACTCTCCTAACACATCAACAGCTCTCCTACCACATTTGTATCTCTCCTAACACATCCTTAGCTCACCTAACACATCCACAACTCTCCTAACACATCCCTAATTCTCCTAACACATCCATCGCTTACCTAATACATTTGTAGCTCTATTAACACATCCATAGTTCCTCCAATATATCAACTGCCATACCAACATATCCACAAGTCTCTTAACACATCTGTAGACACATACGACCACACAATCAACCCACACACCTCAGCTTTCTGCATAAAGTTGTCTACTTAAGCAAATTGTTTTCCACTGACACAACATGATCCGTAATGTATTCTTGTTTCACCAAAGCAATATGGTGACATCCTGCGAGGAAGCAGGTTCTCACACCCCCATAGAAACCTGAGACGTCTCAGCAAACAGCTGCGCCAGAGACTGGATACAAACACCTCAAGACAGACACCAAATGAACTGTAAACAAGTTGCTATTGATGTTCACAAGTTCTGAAGGGTCTCTTCCCCAGCGTGTCATTCATACCATCATTGTGGAGTACATGCTTAGCTAGCTAAGTATATAAGACTTACTGTAAGTCTAATTAACACCAACAATGGTTGGACACCCTCAATAGGGACACCCCACCCAACCAACTGAGGTAGCCAAGGGGTTTATTTATCTATACTTTCTGGTCTTATTCTGAAGCAGTTAAATGATAGTGATTTATTAATGTAGATGGTAAATGTACATTATAAGAAGACAACAACACACCTGTGAGTACAATAGATTTGTTCTGATGACAACTTGCAATAAGAAGCACACGGCCTACACTGATTGAATTATGACGACTGGTGTGGGCAGGTATCAACAGACAACCCCAACTACTGGGTTCAAATACCCTCATGCTGATATACAGATTAACATACGCGTGAATGCGCAGGAAACAAGCACACAGTGACACACACTCATCGGAACACACACGCACGCATGCATGCACGAATGCATGCACATACACACAGGCATACAAACACACACACATACAGGCACATGTATCCATGAACACACATGGACATACACACGCATATACACACACGCATGCGCATACACATGCAAACATGCATGCACGCACACGCACACAAGCCAACATAAAAAAAAAATGAACATTGCATTGCATGCATAGAGAAATCACTACTGAGATGACAATGGCACATGACCATGGGGCATACAGAGTCACAAGTTGAATGCATTCATGACAAAACTACACAACTAGCTCCTCGGTGTACACACGGGGCCAGGAGGCTTACATGGGGATGTCACACAAACAATGGCAGAGAAATGTGTCACTTCCTGTTGTATTGAGAGAACACAAAAAGGCCCCCTCTAAACATGCATGGACACGGCTGAATGGTACCACATTGCATGAAGGCACTAGACAGACTTAAGTATATGTACTTGTTCAAGTGCATAAGTCTCTGGCCTAATAAATCCAAGCATGTTCATGTATACAGTCCTTGCATAATCAGTGTTTTGTCTCAAATAATGGTGGATACCCGCAAAATATGTTTATTTTATAGAAATCAATGTGTATCATATATTCAGCACTTAGCAACATAACTTTCTAGGAGCCCCATGTCTCTTATGAAACTTGAGTGCCCCACACAGACCCGTACTGTGGACTTTGATAGAGCAAGTTTGTTTTGGATGGGATCTACTTCAGTGCTAAATGAGAACCTGGCAATAAACAATAATCCAAGCATATGCTCATGCATATAATCCTTGTATAATCAGTGGTTTCTGTCTACATCAAGCAATGGTGATACACCAAAAAATATGTATACTTTATATCCAGTACTTACGCAACATAACCAACCTTCTCCAAGCAGCTGTGTTATGAAACTGGATCCCCAACAGAGCTTAACAGTGGACTTTGACAGAGCAAGTTTGTTTAGAATAGGAGCTACTTCAGTGCTAAACGAGTACAGTGTACCTAGCTATTAACGGTATATGGACAAAAACCACCCCGGACAAAAACCACCTGGACAAAAACCATCCGGACTTTTTGTCCAGATGGTTTTTGTCCGGGGTGGTTTTTGTCCTACACCCGCTATAAACAGTGAACATAATTGGCTGTGTGTAATAACTGCAGTGTGGCTGAATTCTTCCCAGAGAAGTTGAGTTGATTTTGGAATGAACAAGTCTGCCGGGAAAGTGTTTTGAGCAGTCCAAGGACTGGATACCATGCAATATAAGAATGTAGCTTTATTATAAACCAAATTCCCCTGAAAAAAATCCCTCTGGTCATTACTAGGACAAACAAAATGAAGGGCAATTATTCTCATGGACAATTCACCTCAGAGAGTTAATTATATATGTTAAGACCAAAATAATGGGGCATTTATGTGGGGGTAGTTTCATAATGCACAGAGCAGGGGAAGATGGTCATTGCCTGGACACCTCCTGGCATGCTACACAGCTACTGCTGTCAACTATAGCAAGACACAGGTGTAAATGTCAAGTCTGTAGTTTCAGGTACAATAGGAGGAACACGATAGGAGACTGCAATTCATTTGTATAGTCCATCTGTCCATTGAGACAACATCAATAAACACCACAGAAGAAGGGAAGTGTTGCTAAGGAACCTCGACACAGCCTGCAGGGCCCTGACACAGCCTGTAGGGCCCCGACACAGCCTGCAGGATCCTGACACAGCATGTGTGGCCCTGGTACAGCCTGCAGGATCCTGACACAGCATGCAGGGCCTGACACAGCCTGCAGGATCCTGGCACAGCCCTCAGGATACTGACACAGCCTGCAGGGCCCTGACACAGCCTTCAGAGCCTGACACAGCCTGCAAGGCCCTGACACAGCTTGCTGAGTATTTATTACAGAGGGATGCACTTATTACATTGCAGGATTTTTGGGTGCGAGATTCTGTCCAGTGAGATTTTGGACCCAGGGATTTTGACTGGATATGTCAGAATCTCCACAAACCCCCATGTCTATTCATTATAATCTGTCCATGACATCTATGCACTGACAGTCTCAATACAATAAAGGAATACCAAAGTGCACTGCTCCAGCAGATTTGAATTAAATTTTGACATACCCCTCCCTACCTGAGCCAGTGACCAACCACTGACCCAGTGAAAGCTTTTTCCAAGTAGCCACACCATGGCTTATTCAGGTGTTGGCATGTCATAGTTCCAGCTACAAAGCCAGGACAACCCTGAGGTGCATCTGCCTTCGGGCTATGCTGGTCGGGCGTTATTTATTGCTGCATGGTCTTTTGATACAACACTGGTCTTTTGATAGAATACTCCAGCATTCGGAGACACACGCAGCCAGGAGGGTGGTCCACATTGCAAGTTTTCACCCCATGACCCCTCAACAACTGATATGACATCTCAGAGAATCTACCACAAACAGCACGTTATATCTGAGGGAATTGGAGGAAGGTGCTTTCATTGTATGTATACATACTGGAACTTTCTCTTTTTAGGTCGGCGGCTATGTGCCTTTGCACTATGTCTTTAAAATATGTGCCTTTACACTGTCTGAACTTCAGGATTTAAGTTTATTTCTTCTGTTTTCTTCAACACAGTTTCATACATTTGTTCTCCCCTTAAAAAATAGTAAAGGTAAATTCTTAGATAGCGCAGTATCCATTCAGTGATTTGTTCACTGGCAGGGTGTCATTTACTCCACAAATGTCAAATTTATAGTGTGACAACACTAGTAGGAACAGGGAGCTGGCATTTAAAAGGTTGTCACTGTTATAATTTATACTGTTATTATATGGAGTAAATTACCACTGTCATTCAAAACAAAAACGTTCCAGATGGCATGTGGACAAGGAAGCTGTTGATTTATAGAGTTCAACATTTTTACCTGGATAACAATTAACTTTGCATGAAACGAAACTTGTGTGACTGGTCATGTGGCTGAACCCTCCAGCCTGTGGCTGAACCCTCCAGTCTGTGGCTGAACCCTCCAGCCTGTGGCTGAACCCTCCAGCCTGTGGCTGAACCCTCCAGCCTGTGGCTGAACCCTCCTGTCTGCTCAGAAAGACCAACATCTACCCAAATATACAGTGGAAACTACTGCTATAGCAGTCCACCCAGGCTCTTTGAGGGGACAGTGCTTTCTGACATTCTGAGAGATTGGATGACTGTTGTTGTGACAAAAACAGAGTGGATGATGTAATGACAGCCATTGCCAACCAATCAGGTCAGTTCTTCCAGTGGCGTGACAAATGCTGCATTGACTATGATGCATTCCTCAGGCTAGCATCTGACTGACACATCTCAGGGAAAAAATCACTTATTCAACAACGAGGCCTATGTAGTCGTAGTGCGTGCTGAGGTGACGTTATTTGTAGGCGGCGCCAGTGCAACTTATGGCTGGATCAGTACATATAGGAGCTTCCTTCCTGCTGTCAACTGGTCCACGTGACCATTGACAATATATCAAAACAAGCTGCCAGTTTACCCAGCAATTCTGACGGCACATTAGCCACACATATTGTCACTGATACACTCTTCTGCCTTCTGGAAACAATCGTGTCATCAATCATAGGAGGATTGTACCCCTATATGTCTGCGTAGGCTCAAATCATAATGGTGGTTGTTGTGAAAGATCTATAGATGGGTGATTGGCTACAATTGATGGGGCGGGAACTGTCTAAATGCTTCTCAGAGAACCTCTTACACAGGCGTAAGCCTCAAAGTCATCACATTATCTTGGCTTTACAGGACTGTAATAATGGAAACAGATCTTTACAGGACTGTAATAATGGAAACAGATCTTGGGCAACTGATCCAAATATCTGAAATACAGATGAACTATTTGGATGTCAAAACAAATAACAAATGTCAAATATTATTATTAAAATAAAAACCTGTAATAGTCTTTACAGTATGAATTACACGCTGACTTGCGTGCTTAGAATTGAGAGTTAAAGAGCAAATGTTTACACAAACTGTACAGTTATTTTTTTATTATTATATTCAACAGGTAAAAACAACAGAGCACAGGAAGTGTCATGGGACACTAGTCTGGGTGACAGAGAGCACAGGGAGTGTCACGGGACACTAGTCTGTGTGTCAGAGACCACAGGGAGTGTCATGAGACACTAGTCTGGGTGTCAGAGACCACAGGGAGTGTCATGAGACACTAGTTTGGGTGTCAGAAAGCACATTGAGTGTCATGAGACACTAGTCTGGGTGTCAGAGACCACAGGGAGTGTCACGGGACATTAGTCTGGGTGTCAGAGAGCACAGGGAGTGTCATGGGACACTAGTCTGGGTGTCAGAGAGCACATGGAGTGTCATGGGACACTACAGTTTGGGTGACATAGAGTATACTTGACCAAGAGTTCTGACCAGGTAAACCAGACCAATCAGAAAACACCACAAAGCCATCTGTTCTCACTGGCGTGTCAATAACAGGTGTTTGTTGCCCTGGGGCCATTTATTATGTACACCTGTAAGCTGTAAACCCTTTGCGTATGGTGACTTCAGCACATGCCAAAGTAGCTGGGTTGTCAGTTTATTTTACCCACTTGCAGCAAAGCCAGGGTTGTCAGTTTATTTTACCCACTTGCAACAAGGCCAGGGTTGTCAGTTTATTTTACCCACTTGCAGCAAGGCCAGGGTTGTCAGTTTATTTTACCCACTTGCAACAAGGCCAGGGTTGTCAGTTTATTTTATCCACTTGCAACAAGGCCAGGATTGTCACAATTTATTTTATCCACTTGCAACAAGGCCAGGGTTGTCAGTTTATTTTATCCACTTGCAACAAGGCCAGGGTTGTCACAGTTTATTTTATCCACTTGCAACAAGGCCAGGGTTGTCAGTTTATTTTACCCACTTGCAACAAGGCCAGGGTTGTCACAGTTTATTTTATCCACTTGCAACAAGGCCAGGGTTGTCAGTTTATTTTACCCACTTGCAACAAGGCCAGGGTTGTCAGTTTATTTTATCCACTTGCAGCAAGGCCAGGGTTGTCAGTTTATTTTACCCACTTGCAACAAGGCCAGGGTTGTCAGTTTATTTTATCCACTTGCAACAAGGCCAGGATTGTCACAATTTATTTTATCCACTTGCAACAAGGCCAGGGTTGTCAGCCGGTGTTTAATAGTGAGTTTGCCTCAAATGAGTAAAACTGCACAAAAACAGTCACTCATCCTCAACTATAAGTGTATAATTGTTAACTGTTCTTGGGCTTACAAATGTATACCGATGGTTTACACCAACAAAGCAAAGCATTCGATGTATATCACACCTCTCCCAATAATCATTGTTCAGGGAGCAATTTCTGCATGAAAGCTGTTTGTTTGTATAATTTCATCACTGGAATCGTGTCACTGCTTATCGCCAGGTCCTACTTTGTACAGCAGAATGAACTGAGGCGACTGGGACTGAATGAAACTACCTACACTTCAAACAGCAACATGAACTACTATAAATAAGAAGAAACATGACGGAGTTTGATTCGAAGAAATTTTTTAATTCTGGTGTCAAGATCAAATCAAGAGGTCACAGAAGTATCAACAAGACCAAAACAAGGTGCAGTTTCTTCAAAGAAATTCTTGTGGCGAGTGCTGTCAAATTAGAACCCATTCTCAACACATTCTCAGGAAGTTTAACAAGATTTGCCATCCAAGCCAAAGGCCCAGATGGCAAGTGGACAAGGAAGCCATTGGCTTATCAAGAGTCCAACAATGTTCATCTACTTATAACCCGCCCTCCTGAGATACGTGTCAACCTTGTTTTTAAACATATTCACGCTGCTAGCAGTTACACAATCTGTAGACAATTTGTTCCATTCATTTATTGTCCTCTGTGAGAACGAGTGCTTCCTGATGTTCAATCTACATTGATCCTTTACTAATTTTACCTCATGTCCTCTAGTTCTGCTATCCTTCTTGAGTGAGAAAAACATATTTCTATCAATATTTTCATTCAATATCTTAAAAACTTCAATCTGATCTCCTCTTAACCTCCTTGTCTCTAGAGTTGTTAAACCACATTCTTTCAGGCGTTCTTGAAAGAATGTGGTTTAACAACTGTAGAGACAAGGAGGTTAAGAGGAGATCAGATTGAAGTTTTTAAAGTTCAAGTTCAAAAATTTTAGGCCCTCAATCAGACACCCATGTTTGGAGAATGTTATATGCAATACAAACCTACAGAACTTTGATGATGTGTCGAGTGGATTTCCTCAAATCACATTTAACTTCTATTTTGGTTGGCCATCATGATTTATCTGTTGCTTATAATTACTGTGGTCCCAACTCCTACAGAACGGGTTAGTCTTCCGTCTCCAGAGTAGGTGAGTCCATGACAGGTTACACGGTTACCCTGTGTAGGATCTTTCCTTCCCTTGCAGAGACACCAGACAGAAGTGACCAACAGCTGTTTTTGTCTCATCGGAAAGACACAGGCAAAGAGGTGTGAACATAGTAGTCCAAGCTTTGAAACAACAGAAGATGGACTTAAACTCTGGTTTTCTCAAGTGACAGTCCAGCACTCCAACCACTGAGCCACAGCACACCACAACAAAGGCTTAGCGCTGAAGAAACTGAAGCACAAACAAACACTGAAGTGAATTACTGGTTTCAGCAGACATGGAGGTGAAAGGTTAATCAGATGTTTGCAATTACTAGAATTTTAAGTACCATATTTCAATCCCATTACCAGTCTGTCCACTGTCCAGTTGTCAACATGTAGTACAATTCTGTCAACACTTGACCAACCATTTCATGAGTTGCCATTGAAGAACAATTCCACAGTCACAGGTTAATTAACTTTTGCAGACAGATAGATCAGAAAAGTGGAACTGCCGTCGTTTATGAGGCTCTGCAGTCGGATAAATCAGAGACAGCCTCACATTGAGGAATCAAACGGGCAGTTTTCGTCCACTACAAAGTGTCAACATCTTCACTGCCAGTGTTCTACTGGACAATGTGTCCACAAGAGATGTATAAAGGTGACTGATTAGGGTCAGTAATTACCTGTGTGATAGGCACTGACCAATGCTATGTGATCATCTAATGACTACAGTTAGGTGTGGCTGGGTGTAATGCAAGAATTGAAGCCAATACAATGACCATAGCTCAATCACCATTACTGAGACAGCAACTGTTGTCAGCCTTAAATAAAACGTAAATAAAGTTAGGTTCTTATGTATTGTATCCAGTCTTTGGGATCACTCGGTGCTTTACACTTCACACCCTGGCAGTCTTTGGGATCACTCAGTGCTTTACACTTCACACCCTGGCAGAGTTGTTCATTGTAACATCTCTATATACTGTTTACAGCCACTGGCCAAGTACTCATTTACACAGCTGAGTGAAGTAAGGCAACATGGCGTGAACTGAGGCAACGTGGAGTGAACGAAACTGCCCAAGCTTCAAATGGCAACATTAGATGAAACCTGATCCTTTTGAAAGAGATCTTCTACTGGTTTGCCCATCTACCCACTGTGCTACAGGGCTCCACTGTGTCACAGGGCTCCAATGTGTCACAGGGCTCCAATGTGTCACAGGGCTCCACTTTGTCACAGGGCTCCATTTTGTCACAGGGCTCCACTGTGTTACAGGGCTCCAATGTGTTACAGGGCCCCACAGTGCTACAGGGCCCCACTGTGCTACAGGGCCCCACAGTGCTACATGGCCCCACTGTGCTACAGGGCCCCACTGTGCAAAGGGCCCCACTGTACTACAGGGCCCCCATGCAAGCACATGAATATCACTCATACACGTTTATATGCTTTCAGAAATGACTCCATTACTCAATATCACTCATATATTATATCATTCTTTGAAACTCCCTGCACATAAAGAACATACTTTTTTAGACCCAGCTGCCCCCAATGGCTCCCTAGAAGTGGGGTGTCTTACATGACACCTTTCACTCATTAATATCACACAGTAACTCCTCGAGATCACTCTACTTTTTTAAACATTAACACGACGTACAAGTGGGAACAAGAGCATCACTTTTTGTTCCTCACACACCTTTATTGATGCCTCTTGTCTGCACTTAACATGACAGAGATTCTATGGCACGGTCACAGTGACTGCCCACAGCTCGCCATGCTTGAGCGACTCCATGAGTCGGATGTTCTTTCGAGTGCACCCTGATGTAAGCTCAGTTTGGACCTCCACAGGAGGTCTCACGCAACGAATCCATCGATGCTTAGGTCAGATACAGTGAATATACCCACCGCGCAGTTTTAATTTAACATTAATTTTGTGGTAGCCAGTCAGATTAATAAGTTGCAGTAGTAACAAAAACTTTATTTCAACATATTCTTATGTAAGCTAACAGTGTTTATCTCGGCAGGAGGTCTCACACAAGCACACCCATCCCTGGTTTGTTAACATACAGTGAATCGTCCTGCAACCACAGTTTTAATTTAACATTAATTTTGTGGTAGTCGGTCAGGCTAATAAGTTGCAGTAGTAACGTAAACTTTATTTCAAGATGTTCTCATGTAAGCTCTCGTGTTAGCTCATACTGTTTATCTACACAGAACTGACAGAAATATACATGATATACATACACGATGAAAAATTGTTGGACAATTATTAAGCTAATGGCTTCCTTGTTGATTTGCCATCTGCAGTTTGTTGCTCTGGGTGGCAGTCTTGTCTTGACATAACTCCAGTTACGGTTCATTTCAGGGTCTCTCAACGTGGTAGACCAAACAGGAGCCGAGCTTAGTCACCCATTATTTAATCATGCAACCATGTAGTGGCTCAATAGGACGTACAACAAACGTAAAGCCAAAGGGGCCATGTCCCTAAATACGCCACTGGCTAATGTTACATCAGGCAAATTCAATTCTGCTTCAAGGCAGATACATAAGCTAATAACTGTGTCATCTTAAAACACTACCACATGAAACTGATGTAATCTACCCTCAGACCCCCTTCTCCCGACATGAAACTCTGAATGACATTGTACAGTGGTGTCTGTGGTGATGTCCTCTTTGTTGTAATCATCAAATCCTGCTCATATTCAACCATCATAAGACACAACTACAGGTGCTCAAGGTCAGAACTGCATCAACAGTGATTGCAAAATAAACAATGTTTTTTTGTGGGAAAATACTTCTATGTACAATACTAATCTAAATAGCTACCAACGACTCCCCCAATACCCCCTTCCCCAATCAAACCAACTTTGTTTTGTATCAAACACTAATGTTTTGAGAAAGCCCCTTAGTCTACTCACCTGAAGGGGAGTGTTTGGGAGAGGTGTTGATTGGGAAAACATTCATCAACCCTATCTGACCTAGGCCCTAACTGACCCTAAATGACTTATTATCCCTACAGACTCTTAGATGTTTCTACAGGAGTTGTTGATTCTTGCAGTATCTAATTCCCTGAAGGATCCAGTAACCACTCAGTGACAACACTAGGTGATCAATCATGTCAATGGCTGACCAATGATAATTGTGGATACCTCTCTGTGGTCAGTCTATTGTGGTTAGAAAGCTGGTGGGGGTATTTCTGCTGCATGCAGTGGGGGTATTTCTGCTGCATGTAGTGGGGGTATTTCTGCAGCATGTGGAAGGGGTATTTCTGCTGCATGTAGTGGGGGTATTTCTGCTGTATGTGGTGGGGGTATTTCTGCTGCATGTGGTGGGGGTATTTCTGCTGCATGTGGTGGGGGTATTTCTGCTGCATGTGGTGGGGGTATTTCTGCTGTATGTGGTGGGGGTATTTCTGCTGCATGTGGTGGGGGTATTTCTGCTGCATGTGGTAGGGGCATTTCTGCTGTATGTGGTGGGGGGTATTTCTGCTGCATGTGGTGGGGGTATTTCTGCTGCATGTGGTGGGGGTATTTCTGCTGTATGTGGTGGGGGTATTTCTGCTGTATGTGGTGGGGGTATTTCTGATGCATGTGGTGGGGGGTATTTCTGCTGCATGTGATTGACACCTACACATTCAATCTGTTTCCCCAAGTCTGTAGTATTTCTCTACCCCTATCACTGTTGCTTCAGTGACTACCTGTTACCGAAGCAACTACCTCGGCATTTGTTACACCTTCTGACCTTTACATTTTAATGTAAGTTATCTTTGTGCACTACGGATAACCTGTCCAATGTGACACACCAGCATTTAAGCAAGAAGAACAAAACTGATGCAAGAAGTTGGTTTCCTGCAAGACAAAGCAAATGACAAATGTCCTAAATGAACTTGGCATTGCGGTTGTCACCACAGAATGTCCTGTCCATCAGGGTAAGCCAAAGAATGAGGTAATACAAACACATCAGCATTTAATTTTGTTCTTTCATCTCCATAATGTGCACTCCTGTTTCATGTGATTACCAAAGCAATGGTTACAAAGCGCCTTGGAAAATCACTGCGACACTGTGTAATTCTGCAGTAGTTTACTCTCCATAGAACATTCAGGAGAGCGACTTACCACATGCTAATTTTGTGAAGGAATGTCTGAAGCAGACTATTGCCTCATGTTACTCATCCATGACAACAGGAGATTCATATGGACTCCTGCCAAGTTAGGTGTGTAAAATACTCGAGCAATCAATCTCTGTTTACCTAATTCCCCTTTCATAATCATCTTCACCCAATACCCCACTGTATGGCAGGTACAGCTTCCCATGCCCCACCCTAGTGCTGGAGTAAACACCTATTTTGGGAAGATCTTGATGACAATGCCTGTCTACACCCTTTTTAATTTGATAGCCACTAAATGTCATAAGATGAATTATTGTGCTGCCTTGATGGATGTAGTCAGAATTCATTAAATGTCATAAGATGAATTATTGTGCTGCCTTGATGGATACAGTCAGACTTCACACTGACAGTAAGCGCCTCAGCTTTGCTCAGACATAGCCATCAGATGTTATATTTAGTCCAAGATATTTTCCTTGATTAAACGTTTTCATGTATACAAGTTGAGGGCAAGGCCATGTATTCATGACCATGAACCCATGGCAACAATTACCCATCCAAAATGTTCTCTACTCTAATCATACATAATACATAAAGATAATGGTAAGTTCCAATATAATAATAATATATTTATTCCTACTAAAAATTTCACAATTCGATTAAAACAGTGTATATAAGGTACTGTGCATATAAAACAGCAAGCATTGAGCGCAACTCGTCTATGAATAAAAAGAAGTGCTGCACGCATTATCTATACTATACTCTCCAACACATCTTTTATAAATTACACTTTGCGTATTAGTTGCTCATCTAACCCCTCCTGGTAGTGGTCTTGAACCACTTCATACAAGTTGTTTAATTTCATAATACAGAAAGTCATGGCATCAAGTTTGAGTTTGGACATATACATCCGTAGGACTGCTCAAAGCATCTTACACTCGTTGGCAGACCTGGACTCCTCTGGACTCCTTGTACAGCCCGTGGTAGGAGTTCATCCATAGCCTTTCCTATTCATAGAATGCGCCTCTAGAGAATGATTTGGGAACTAGATTATTGAGCGCTTGTATGCAACATTTTTGCGAACTCCCAAATTTGTCTGCATACTCCCAAATATGAGCGGGGTGGGGGGGTCTAGTGGACTCAACAATTTCCTGTGAAAATCAATGGCTGTTCAGTATAATCCCTTGAACTTGAATAAACAAAAAACACACCAGAGGTGATAAAACTATGATATCAAACCAAATTAAATAACATAAAGAGCACAGAGCACCTATTGTGTGCATGATCAGCTTAACATTTCAGTCACACACTCAACGTAACAATAAACATTCGTCTCTTGCTACAGTAACAATGAACACAAACACAAGGCGTCTGACAAGCTCTCACACAGGTGTGACAATCAATTCCTCTGAACCCGGATCACCGGTGACAATACAAGCTTTTTTCGTTCAGTGCTATCAGCTCCTTGACTCGCACCTTTTGTGTGTGCCCAAGCATGTCTTTCTTGTGCGCCCACGCGCGACTGTGTGCACACACACCTGTGATATCCTCGTTCATTCACGTCATATGGGAAGTGATCGGCTGCGATTGCTACGTCAACTAAGTTAACAGTGATGACTGTATTCTGTCGTCTTTTTCTTCTTTTCTTCCTTCCTGACTGTCTGAATGCTTCCAATGGACCCCCGAGGCTCAATGTAGAAAGACAAAACCACAAAGGGAAAATGGCACAAGACAAAATTATGTATAATGACATGACAAAATTTTTTTCAAGGCAGGAACTCACACTGACGTTTATTTTCTCACGTCCTTCACTATTACTACACCTGTATTCAAGCATGCATGAGAGTGACTACTTTGCTATTTCCAAGAAAGTACTCGTTCTCGGTGAGACTTCTCACAGAGGATGATACATGGCTGGAATAAGTCATAGTAGTGTGAATATGTTTTCAAATACACCTGACAGACATCTGAAGTAGATTAGGAAGTGTGGACTGTTGTAATCCATATGCCATCTATAATGTGTTGCACGTACACAGCAATCTGGTTCAATCTTGTCTATATATAAATAATATAATATCGCAATATTATATATAGTGGAGGCACGCACGCACGCACACATGCAGGTATGCATGCATGCACAAATGTTATATCTTGATTTGGCTAAAACAAATGCAGAAGGATTTTGGGAGAATTTAAAAGAAGGGGGAAGAAGAAGTGGGAAGGATTGGGAAGAAGTTGGAAAGATTGGGAAGGTGTGGGAACGATTTGGAATAAGTGGGAATGATTGGGAAGAAGTTGGGAATGATTGGGAAGAGGAGAGAAATGGAAAAAATGGGAACTTATAGACCACGAGTGCCTGATCTAGGAGTGAACTACAGTATGAGTAGCCTGGCAGGTTGAGACACTGGGCCCAAGGTTACAACAGTTTGTAGTGATAAATACTCACCGTCTACAGGGGGTGGAATGTTCTTGGGCTCTCTGGCACTGATTTATGCTACTGTTGAAGAAGCAATGAACAGGTAAGATAAATTGCCCTGCCCATGTGGGGGTTTCTGTATTAGACATTTCTCTCAAGTGGTATGTTGTCTCTTACCAACTGCTAATGGATTTTCTTCGTGATGCAACAATTTGGAATGTTGCTATTGGTATGTGTAACCCCCTGTCTCTAAACAGATTCATATTCATCATAATATGAACTAAATTTATTTCCCTTTTTCCTATCTGAATTCCAATGAGCAAATACTAACATGCAAAAATTTGCATATTTATTGATAATAATTTAATTGCAATCACTGATGTTGGATACCAAATACTCTTAATACTGATTAGTATAAATTATAATACTGGTTACTATTATTTACTGTCATTAATGATGTGAATTTTCCCTACAAAGGCTTGTTGATGATGGTGAGTTTAATTTATATATTATATGTGGTGACGTTTTATGATTTATATAATTTACCTTCTTTTATTTAGGCTTCCATAATTATCTCAAGATTATACAATTATGTATCTAAACCATGTAAAACATTCAATATTGAGTGATACTCCTATAATACTGAATTTGTGGCACTATGTACGTTAATATTATTTTTAAATGATTATACTGCAACTGTTAGTACCGTCCAAAAAAAATCTTAAAATAAAATTGTTCTCCCAAGGGATCTTTCTTTAATATTTCAACGAACCATATATGTAACTAGGTCAAGAACTACAAATGTACGTCATGATAACATATCTGGACACACTTACAGGTCACTAGTGCACTGTTTGTGTGCACACTGGGTGTGCATCATGGAAAACAGTAAACAGCTCGGATAATCCACCTCTATCCACAGCACAGATAACACACCTCTATCCACTGTTACTCCCACTGAGTCACCAGTGCTTCAGTTTGTATACACTGACTCAGTGTATGTTGAAATAACATCAAATCCTCACAGTGGAGGGTAGAAGGAGACAGAGGAGCCCGAGACTGAGATGGGAGGATTGCATGAAGAGAGATCTTGTAGGAGTGGGGGGAGTGGAGAATGAGAGTGAAGGAGGGGGGAAGGGGGAGTGGAGAATGAGAGTTAGCGACAGGGGAAGGGGGTGTGGAGAATGAGAGTGAAGGATGGGGGAAGTGGGTGTGGAGAATGAGAGTGAGGGATGGGGGAAGGGGGTGTGGAGAATGAGAGTGAGGGACGGGGGAAGGGGGAGTGGAGAATGAGAGTGAGGGACGGGGGAAGGGGGTGTGGTGAATGAGAGTGAGGGACGGGGGAAGGGGGAGTGGAGAATGAGAGTGAGGGACGGGGGAAGGGGGTGTGGAGAATGAGAGTGAGGGACGGGGGAAGGGGGTGTGGAGAATGAGAGTGAGGGACGGGGAAGGGGAGTGGAGAATGAGAGTGAGGGACGGGGAAGGGGGTGTGGAGAATGAGAGTGAGGGACGGGGAAGGGGAGTGGAGAATGAGAGTGAGGGACGGGGAAGGGGGTGTGGAGAATGAGAGTGAGGGACGGGGGAAGGGGGTGTGGAGAATGAGAGTGAAGTATGGGGGAAGGGGGTGTGGAGAATGAGAGTGAGGGACGGGGAAGGGGGTGTGGAGAATGAGAGTGAGGGACGGGGAAGGGGGTGTGGAGAATGAGAGTGAGGGACGGGGGAAGGGGGAGTGGAGAATGAGAGTGAGGGACGGGGAAGGGGGAGTGGAGAATGAGAGTGAGGGACGGGGAAGGGGGTGTGGAGAATGAGAGTGAGGGACGGGGGAAGGGGGAGTGGAGAATGAGAGTGAAGTATGGGGGAAAGGGGAGTGGAGAATGAGAGTGAGGGACAGGGGAAGGGGGTGTGGAGAATGAGAGTGGGGGATGGGGGGAGTGTAGACGGCAGTGAAATGGGATCAGTTATGAATTAAAAAATCAACAACCGACAGACCGGTATCGGTGCCAGCCTTACCCTGGACTAGAGGGATAAAGAAGACAGCAACAATTTGTCAATGGGTTGAAGTATGGGCAAAATGGACAACCCCTGTTGAAATGCTAATGAGACTTGCATGCTTCATCCATCTAGGCTGCTGTATAGTGTTGGCAATGGTCCCTGCATTCACCGGCTGTCACATAACATTCGTCCACCATACAAAGACCATGCAATGTCAGCTGTGTTAATATCCTACTCAGTTCTCAGGTCAAAATAACTAACAACCGATAAAATACAAGGAGGGACAACACAACACAACATTTCTGTAAACTGTTCAAGGGACATTATTTGCTAGTAAAATACTATACAGAAATGTATTGGGGTTTGTCATGGAGTTGAAATATGGGCAAATTGGACCACACTATTTCAATGATAATGAGACAATCGTGTTTTATCCATCTAGACTACTACATAATGTTGGCAATGACTCGAGCAATCAACAGCTGTCTTGTAACTTTCATTGACCACACAAAAGAGCATGCAGTGTTAGCCATGTTAACGTCCTAGGTTTTGGTTCAAAATAACTAACAACTGATACTGAATACAAGGAGGGAGACAAAACACAAGACAGCTGTTAGAAGGGCCATATAAACACTGCGCCTCCACATGTTCTACAAGATCTTGCCATCTCTCCTACAATGTAAGAACCACGAACACCAGCACTGTCTGTCACGCTGTTGTAACCAGCTATGCAAGTGAGACTGATGCACAGAGTGAAGTCTACGATAGGACTGTAGAAACGAGCGGGGAGACATACCTGTTGAAACATGAGTGGAACGGCCATTGTGACGGCCTGATAAATGCCTTCTATCACGCGTCTAAAGATGTGCTCGACTGTCACCGAATATCTTTTCTTCTATTCGCTCATCTGTAGAACTAACCGATGACAACATGTCAAGTCTACATGCGGTCTTTCTGCCTTTGTTACCATCAACCGGTAGACTCCCACAGTTCTCACTGAACTTCTGGAGACAGTGACTTTCCAATGTGCAGTGACAGTTGACAGTACACGCTCAAGTCGTCAACCCTGGTTGTCAAAACAATCCCAAGCCACAGTGACAAGTTGTCTGCCTTGTGTCAGTGTGATGTCACCATCCGTGCAAGTTGGTCACAGAGACAACAGTGCTATCTTTGAGTCTGTATCAGCAGACCTAGTATAATCGGTCACCACACTTTTCTAGCTATGAGTTCAACATCAGTGCACTGGATCACTGAAGTCAGATCACCTCTCTCAGCTGATAACAATGTACTCCAATGACACCAGGCTAACACACTGCTGGTATTGTCAATAAGGAACAGTCAACACAGCAGCTGCTAAAACACTGCTTCCTTAACAAATGCCTCACAGAAAGTAACCTGTCACTAGCCAAGCCTGCACTCAAGCATGTGAAGGAAGTCACATGACCGCATGCCCAGACAACAGCCAATCACAGCAGCGCTAGCCTCCCTGGTCTATCAGCTGCTGTGGGACACTAACCAGGGCCTAGTGTCACCACCACTGTCTGAATGGCCTCCACACTGTGATGGCCCCCAACCACACAACCCTGTCTGTGGTTGCATCTGTCAGCACTGGCTGCTACACTCCTGGGGACATCTCAAAATCAGCATGTAGTTTAGGGTTTACCTTAAAGGGTGTGAAGACACAAAGATGATGTGTATCCCCCTCAGCTAGCTCTCCACACACACATACAACTGTTGAAGCCACTGGGGGGGAGCACTCTCCAGGAAAACTGCTACAGTTACTATCACACCTATTAAAATTTTAAACAGATATATCAAAAAATTACATGACAACAATTAATGAGATGTCTGAAGCATAAACTGCTGTTTTCAATAAACATATAAAAGTGTGGAAATATAATATATAGATTAATATTTAAATAAATAAATACATTATTTTAATATATGTGTTGTGTGTAAATTTACACTAAACGTTGCCTCTGCAAAAAGGTAGATCTTCTGACATGTTTCTGACTGATAAATATGAATAACTGGCATTGATTGCTAAAGGAATGTGCATAACTACTTCCATTCTTTAAAAGTACAACAAACAAACACTACATCCACGTTAATGCACTACTGCACTACACATCCACGTTCATGGACTACACATCCATGTTCATGCACAACTGCACTAGGCATCCACATTCATGCACTACTGCACTACACATCCACGTTCATGCACTACTGCACTACATATCAACATACATGCACTACTGCACTACACATCCACGTTCATGAGCTATACGTCCATGTTCATGCACTTTTGCACTATACATCGACCCAAGCTAACACAATAGTGCACTATGCATGCATCCTACCTCATATACATTTGCACTACATGTGCACTGCAGTATATACTAGAGCACTACACACGTACCAAGCACAGAACAGTTCCACCAACCAACAAGACTACTCCCAACAATGCCAGAGTAGCATGTTCTGCTAACATGACATGTTAGTCTCCTTGAGGAGATTCCAGCTGTTGACAATGCACCTGCACCCAGTGCAACTTGATTACAACAACTAGTTTTTGCTTCATATTTATTAGGAACAATCCAACTTTCGGCTGTTTCCTTAGAAATAATAATGGCTAGATACTGACCCAAGTAAATATTTACATGGCTGTAAAATGGTGTCAGATAACTGGAAGGCTTGAAGTAACATAGAAGGAAACTAAACAGCCCAAGTTTTAAATAAAGAAGCACTTACAAGCGGCATTCTGAGAATGGTGGAAAACTCCACAGATGTCAATGTTTACAATGCACCTACTCTAAATAGTTTAATTGTCTTTAGATAAAGAAATCTTGTCAGAAGCGTAGATTTACAAAGTTACTAAACTGTTTAAACTGTTAATAATGTCACCTACAGAAAACAGTCTAAAACTAACCAATTATTTTAGCAATGAGAAATGACACATTTTAACACACAATGATACCTATCTTGTTACCAACTGTTTACAAGCTAAGCTTCAACAGAGCAAGACAAACTGTTCAACATTTCAACAACTGCAGAGCTGTACTTAAAAACAGGCAGTTGCAGACAATGCAACAAGATATAATTTGCTACGTGAGTAGACCAACACGATAGAGCATATGTTTTCTTACAGTCCCACTAGATCAGAACTTTCCCAGAGAGATAAGGCGTGTAGATGTTTTATCAGCAAGACAGAACAGTTGAGTTTGCCAGGCACCCAGCTGCTAATTACTGGCCGAGATGGCAGGCTGAGGTGGTGAGAGGTAACAATGAAATATTAACAAACCCTGTTCTGGGGGTAAGGTGGGTGGAATTGGGGTGGGCTGCGACTTTGTCACAATCTCTATGATGTATAGTGGGGTGCTGCAGTGGTTAGGATATCTCAATCAAGAGGTTCCATCATCTTTTCCCTCCACCTGCCTTAGTGCACACAGCTGTAGACATCAATGCCTGAACAAATAATCTTTGCGAAGTAATTCCAGTGAGGCTGAATGCTTTCCAGAGAAGTCAAGATGGTGTTGGAATGAACAGGTTTTCCGGGGGTGCAATGTAACGCAAATTCTATTTTGTCTGCATCTCTGTCTAACAGAGTTGGTTGGTCATTGATGCAGTGTTGGATTAAACCAACATGAAGATGATGCTGCTGACAGATGATGCATGTTTACTTGACTTATGTGACTAATCACATTCAACTCCAAACATCCCTTTCTAGGGCTAACATAAGAGTGCTTTATTTTCTATATTTCCTTCTCTAGAGTTAGTGAGTCCACAACAGGTTTTTCCATTTCCTTGTGTGTGTGTGCATGATATTTTACTTCCCCCAGCATAGACATCAGGTAGAAGGGACTAACGGCTTTTAGTGTCTCTTCCGAAAGACAAAGCCAAAGTCCGATGAATGAAACTGCAGAACTCGACCAATGTCCTCTCAATCGACAGGCCACTGCTCTAACTGCTATGCCACCACTCCCCATATGCACATTACTGATTCCTTGTTTCCCATATGATAAACCAAGCTATGCCACAGAGTACCACAATCATCAGAGTCCTAGATTCGCTCACCTGCGAAGAGCACTGTTCATGCACATCAGACGAATGCACATCTTTAGCCTCACAACACTCACCTGTGTGAATCTTGCTTGTGTCTTGTAACCTAAGATCCACAGCCAATTATCTATTCTCCGGTTGAATCTTACTTTCAAGCTACGCTGTATGTCCACAGCATACAACAGACACAGAGAGTGAATGCTGGCTGGCAGATGACAGTCATAAGTCTGTGTGTTCCCACCAGCCAAGTTGACATATCGGGGTGAGGTGACATGAAGTGACAGTCTAGAGCTGGTGGCCATAATCCAAGGGGCAAACATGAGATAGTTATGTGTTTGATCTGGTATATCAGGTGAAGGTGGCTGTAGCACCCAACGCCTCCACCGTTGCTTTCTGTCCATCCATCAATTTTACCTGAACCACTTGTCCATCCACTCGTCCATCCACCTTTCCTTGTCTCCAACTTTTCACTGGTCTTTCCCACCCACCTTCCCATCCACCCTCCCACCCACCCACCCACCCACCGTCCGTCACTCCACTTGTCTGTCACTCCATCTATTTGTCAGTCCACCTGTTCATCACTCCATCTGTCTGCCCACCGTCCATCAGTCAATCACTCCTTCTGTCTGTCAGTCCATCTGTCCATCACTCCATCTGTCTGTCAGTCCATTTGTCTGCTCACCGTCCATCAGTCCATCTGTCAATCACTCCTTCTGTCTGTCAGTCCATCTGTCCATCACTCCATCTGTCTGTCAGTCCATCTGTCTGCCCACCGTCCATCACTCCTTCTGTCTGTCAGTCCATCTGTCTGCCCACCGTCCATCAGTCCATCTGTCAATCACTCCTTCTGTCTGTCAGTTCACCTGTCCATCTGTCTGTCACTCCATCTGTCCGTCAGTCCACCAGCCTGTCAGTCCATCTGTCCGTCACTCTATCTGTCTGTCAGTTTACCAGTATGTTCGTCCATCCGTATACCTGTCAGTCTGTCCATCCATCCATCAGCCAACCTGTCCACAAGTCCATTGGTCTGTCCAATCCACATGTCCAGCTACATTAACAAAATTGTACTACCTGTAGTGCATCATGATTAAGCTTGAGTCCTGCACCTTATTTGTGGCAATCCAGTCTTAGTCCTGTGTCAGTGCTTGTAGTAATAACACTGAGACTGAAGCCCCACGACCAGTCTTAGTCCTGCATCGATACTTTTAGTAATAACACTGAGACTGAAGCCACACAACCAGTGTTAATCCTGTATCAGTGCTTGTAGTACTTGTAGTAATAACACTGAGACTGAAGCCACACAACCAGTGTTAAGCCTGTATCAGTGCTTGTAGTACTTGTAGTAATAACACTGAGACTGAAGCCACACAACCGGTGTTAATCCTGTATCAGTGCTTGTAGTACTTGTAGTAATAACACTGAGACTGAAGCCACACAACCAGTCTTAGTCCTGCGTCGGTACTTGTAGTAATAACACTGAGACTGAAGCCACACAACCAGTCTTAGTCCGGTATCAGTACTTGTAGTAATAACAGAGACTGAAGCCACACAACCAGTCTTAGTCCTGCATCCGTACTTGTAGTAATAACACTGAGACTGAAGCCACACAACCAGTCTTAGTCCTGTGTCGGTACTTGTATTGATAACACTGAGATGGTGTATCCATTTAGCAGAATGCAACAACTTATGTCCTGTTAATGCAATCAAAGCAGCTCCCTGTGACTAGAAGGAAGTGATTGTGTAATACACAGTGGAAGGGTTATTTTGACTCAGCTGAGTGCCACTTCATCATAAAGCAGACAAGTTTTCTGGTGTGATCGAACCTCCAAACTTATGACTTGCAATGCTGATTCAAACAAGTGTTTGAAAAAATTTAACAAGATTGCTATCCAAACACCAGATATAATATGGACAAGGAAGCCATTAGCTAAAATTATCTGTCCCAAAAAGGTCCATACATGTATAGCCCACCTTAATTAGAACTCTGTGGAGTTTTTAGATATATTTGCTAGGTTCGATACAGGCAACAGGTAACTTTATACAATTGTTACTGTGAGAACGTATAATTTAACTTCATAATTTAACTTCACCTATACATGTGTTCCTCTCACAGTCTCACTATATTTCCTCTTTTAAAACGGGTCTTCAGTTTGGGACTTCTTTGTAAGTTTATTTTGTATTCACTAGGGAGGGAGACAACAAAAGGATTCCTAAACTTTCTCAGCTCACGGCCATTAACATATCCAGCTTCCGACTGGCTCCACAACTTTCTATTTCACACATAATGTTACCTGTTTGAAGACGAGCCCCTGGAACTACCTGGAACACAGGGTCATGTAACTTTGTTCTATCTTATCGAATTTTTACAACCGTTTATTCAAGATGAACAGAACCTAGGCAAGTATCTTTAAGTGAACATCATCCTCTGCATGTGTTACTACAGATTTAGCAGAACATAAGTGGCACGCCAGAATGTCGTGCAAATAAGCAAGGATATAATATGTATGCAAGAATACATTTTGTGTTTGCTCTAAAGTCTGGAACAATGCAATGTCCGGATATTGTTCTTACATGCACCCAGGCTGTTTAGACTGACAGTGTATTGCGAGGGAGTTCCACAGTCGAACAATACTGGGGGAAAATAATATCTAGGTGATATTTATAGCATGAGGGATATGGTAGCCTAAGGAATGTTATCGTCTAGTGATAATGTTTATGGGAACAAGGTACTGATTTACTGGTATATCCCCACTTGGCCATTAACTAATTTTATGTATCTTGCAGAGCTGCTTGTGCCCTGTGGACTGCAAGGGTCCTTTGCCCACGTTTATTGCATGTGGATGGTGTATACCTTGAGCCACAATAAATACAGCCCATTGCAATAGAGGAATGCAGATAAACATGAGGGTCAATATACATCTTCACTTCACTTCACTTTCCCATAACCCGTAAGGATCGTTGGGGCACCATTGATGACTTTCTAACCAGCTCTCTCCACGTTTCCCTGTTCTCTACAGCCCTCTGGGAGTCAGCGAACTCCATTCCTGTCCACTCTTTGATGTTGTCTTCCCACCTCTTCTTCTGTCTACCTCTTCGTCTCCCCCCTCTTACGGTACCTTGCAAGATAGTCTTTGCAAGGCCAGATGATCGTGATACGTGACCGTACCACTTCAGTTTACGCTTAACTGTTGTAAGAAGGTCGTCATATGGTCCGATGGCTTGTTTGATCTTGTTACGGACAGCATCGTTAGTAACATGGTCTTTGTATGATATGTGCAAGATCTTCCGGAAGCATCTCATTTCCATGGCTTGTATCCTCTTCTGTAGATCTGCTGAAAGGGTCCATGTTTCACACGCGTACAGAAAGATGGACATGACAAGGGAGCGCATCAGCCTTATTTTCGAACTGACCGTGATGTTTCTGTCGTTCCATAAGGGTTTCAACCTTGTTAGTGCTGCTGTTGTCTGTGCAATCCTGGCAAGTATCTCTGGTTTGGAACCCTCATCTGTGATAATTGATCCCAAGTACCTGAAGCTTGTTACTGCCTCAAGTCTCTGTCCATTAACTTTGACCTCTGTGCTGATGCCTTGTGTGCTGTTTGTCATCAGTTTGGTCTTTTCGGCACTGATCTCCATGCCGTACGATGAAGATGTTTTCTCAAGGCGCTCCACTAAATTGACTAGTTCTTGTTCATCTCCTGCTAGGCCGTCGATGTCGTCAGCAAAACGAAGGTTGGTGATTGTCCTGCCTCCAATGCTGACAGTGCCTTGGTGGTTTTCTAAAGCATCAGTCATTATCCTTTCCAGAAAAATGTTGAACAGCGTTGGTGATAGTAGGCATCCTTGTCGAACTCCAACAGTTGTTTGAAACCAGTCTCCTATGCTGCTGTTGAAGGTTACTGCACTGGTGGCATTGTCATATAGGTGTTCAATGGTTCGGACAAGCTTGGAGCCAATGTTGTACTTCCTCATGGTTGCCCATAGGGCCGCATGCCATACCTTATCAAAGGCCTTCTTGAAATCTATAAAGACATGATACAGGCTTTGCTGATGTTGAAGGTGTTTCTCGCAAAGGATTCTAAGGTTGAAGATCTGTTCAATGGTGCTCCGTCCTGCTCGAAAACCCGCTTGTTCTTCAGCGATAATCTCTTCTGCCTGGGGTTTGAGTCTGTTGAGTAGTATCTTCAACATGACTTTGCTCGGGTGGCTGATGAGGCTGATTGTTCTGTAGTTTTGGCACATCTGTAGGTTGCCTTTCTTGGGAAGTGTGATGATCAGTGACTGAGTCCATGGGGTGGGCCATTCTCCTGTCTGCCAGATCTTGTTGCAGATTGTTGTAAGTGTGGTAATCAAGGCTTCTCCCCCAGCTTGAACCAGTTCTGCTGGTATGTTATCAATTCCAGCTGACTTTCCTTTTTTCAGAGACTTTACTGCAGCCTCTACTTCCTCACGAAGAATGGGGTAGTCGTCCTCTTCAGTAGTCTGTGGACAGTTTAGTACTACTGGGTCTCCGTTGGTGTTGTGGCTGTACAGTTCTGAGCAGTATTCTGTCCATCGATTGAGGATCTGCTGTTCTTCTGTCAGGCATTTCCCTGATTTGTCTTGGATAGTAGTAGTTATCCCTTTTTTTACTGATGTCAGGTCTTTCACTATTTGATAAGCCTTCTTGCTGTTGTTCTTGCTCAAGCTGTCTTCCATTTCACAGCACTATTCTGCTATCCAGTTATCTTTTGCTCTTCTCATATCTTGTTTGATCTTCTTGTTGACTTCTCTGTATTTTGCTGCACCTTCAGGATCACATTTTCTCCTTTTCAATTCCCTTCTTTTGTCACAAAGATCTAGGATGTCTTCTGTGACCCATGGTTTCTTTGTCCGACGGTGTTTTCCAAGGATCTCGCTGGCTGTGTCGGTCACTATTTTGTTGAAGGTGTTGGTCAGCAAGTTCACGTCGGTATATTTGTCATCCAGTATGATAAGTGGTGCAAATTTCCCACCTATCATTGCTTTGAATGCTTCTGCTACATCAGGATGCTTAAGTTTCTCGATGTCAAATTTTATTCTTGTTGGCTTTGGTTTGCTGATCCTCTTCAGGCGAATGTGGAAGGTTGTCATCAGCAAGTCGTGATCACTTCCGATATCTGCTCCTGGAAAGCTTCGTGTCCTGGCAATGTTCACTCCTGTGTGAAAGCGCCGTTTCACCAAGATGTAGTCGATCTGATTGTGATGTTTTCCATCTGGGCTGTGCCAGGTCCATCTTCTAGATGTTTTGTGTGGGCCAAATGTGTTAGCCAGCATCAGCTCATTGTACATTGCAAATTCGAGGAGCCTGTGACCTCTGTCATTTGTTTCCGCGTTGCAGAAAGGTCCGCAAGTGTCTTGCCAGTTGGTCTGCGCATCCTTTCCCACTTTTGCATTCCAGTCTCCTAGTACAATAAGATTGTCTTTCTTTGGCGTTTCCTCTATGACTTCTTGCAGCTGGCCATAGAAATCTTCCACCTCACTGTCGTCATAATCAGACGTTGGGGCATAAACTTGTACGACTGTCATGTTGAAGGGAGTTGCCTTCAGGCGAATGGTGATGAGCCTGCTGGAGATAGGGCGACAACCCATGACAGTGTTCACAATGTCTTTGTGAACAAGAAACCCAACGCCTTGTTCGTGTTTGTCATTCTTGCCACTGATGTAGACCTTGTGTCCTTCTTCGGTCGATGTTTCACCAAAGCTTTTCCATCGCATCTCGGCGAGTCCAAGCAGATTCCACCTGTATCTCTCCATCTCATGTGTGAGTTCTTTCAGTTTTCCTGCAGCTCTCAATGTCCTGACGTTCCATGTGCCGATGGTGATGTCGTTTCTTCCACGTATCTTTTTGGTAGGGGCACCAGTAGCATACTTAACACCCCCGTCCTGATGTACGGCGGGAGGCGCAGTCATTTTTGACCCGGGCTGCGACCGATCCGGTATGTGATTCAAACTGGTTTTCATGATCATGGTGTGTCTAGGGCAGATTTGCAACCTAGCGGAGCCCATCCCTCTCCAGGCTGGTTGACCACAGCCGATATCCACCAAAAAAGTGGCTCGCCTTGGTCCTGAACACGTGGTCGTTGAACTCATCTTGGAGCCCTTCCGTCCTGGCCGTTGACTTCATCGAGGAAGACGTCCGCCCTGTGATGTCATGTTAACATCACCGTATTTTACCCATACGTGGTAGACTCGTGGGGGAGGGAGCGTCTTATTCCATCCCATACAGGTCCATTGGACCTGCCCACTGCCCGTGAACTTCAATATACATAGAGTTCTGTAATTCAACCCTGAATCTGTAAAGGCTTATACACCCCTTGTGCAGCCATATGTACACATTAGGTCTATAACTACTTACACCTGAGGCAGGGTAATTACCTGGGGTCAAGGTGTGAGGGTGGCAGGGTCTACCTTAATCTTATCAACAGATCCCTATCCATGATGCTGCTACATTAAATATAGAATTCCAAGGTGGAGTAAGTTCAAATATAGACATGTTGTTGAACAAACATAGTTGCACTTGTTTCATCAGATTTCAATAAGGTACACACGCAGATAAATTGAATACAAACACTAAGCAGCTTACATAGGTAAGCTGAAATGTAAACAGGGCGGGGTAAACATATTTTGTTAAGCACATTGCAGATGAGAATTATAAAACTGACGCATGTGGAGAATACATTACAGTTTCCTTTGATCGCAAATTAATGGAATGATACGTTTGAACATAATTACAATAAATCATTCCAAGAAAGTGACAAGATAATTGTTGATGACTTGATATTGTAAACTGATTGGAGACTACCTAACCCTTTGGTTTCGACGAGCTGCTGAGTTGTGGTTCTCAAGGATTTCGGCTCAAAAGAAGTTTTTCTTATTGTATTGTAACTTGCACGAATTTAAAGACACCTGGGTGTAAACTATGTGGCATGTTAACATAATAACAAGTGTGTCGGGTGATTGGTCAGTTGAACCAGGTCTGTCTGCTCAAGTGGTACATTTCTAAAAAAGAAGATGCTTTTATGATGAGAAATTATGTGTTGTCAATCTATGATGACAGCTTTTGCCACCATACCAATCCTTTCTAATTACATGTTAGTTATATCAGACGATATTCTAAATTGATAATGGTTTCTGAGAAAAAATCTGTTCCTTTCCAATAACCTTCTACCATGTCTCAAAAAGCCGCTCCCAAAATGACTCAGCAATTGTTAATCGATATGAGTAGGAATACTCAATGAACTAGCCACCATGGTGGAAGGGTAACCATCAACTACACCCTAACATACCAAATGGGGCGTTAACATGAACAGGGTGCAAGGTGTGGTAATAATTCCTGGTGATACTAGGGCGGGGTCTTCTGGTTATTATCTTTTTATTACAGGGTACAAAGTAAATAATTGCCTTTAACAAAAGCCACTACCAGCATGTTGCTAACATGATTTAATCATTAATTCACTTCAAAGGTAACTACTATTTCACATTCCAGACACTGACAAATGCAGCAAGTCATACCCTTTTCAGTGTGTACAACATGTTTATCAAGTCATCAAATATAGTGATCCAACATGCTGGCAGACTTGGGTCAATTACATTGTAATTGAAATTCCGGAATTGTAATTTTCAATTACTTTCAATAACTTTTTCAATTACTGTTTTAGTCACTTTCAACTGAAATTATTCACCACAGATAATCAATAAAATATAATATGTTTTGTATATCATATTTGTTTGCCATAATATACCATAACATGCAGAAATGAAATAAAGCTGCTCCAAAACTGGCGTTGAGTGTGTCTGTGGTTGTTCTGTTCATACTTATTTCGATACAGAACCATTGTTTTTTATTTTGGAATTGAGGTATTTTTAAGGTATAATTGTAACTTGTACTTGGTGTATATTTGGAATTGGAATTGATATAATGTTGACCCCCAATTCCGCATACTAGCGATTGATGTAATTTTTCTAACTTTTGTTTAGCCAACTTCAAGAGCACCAAGAACCTACATTGTTGACAGTAACAATGTTTAAAAAATAACAAAGTGTAGATATTTACCAACTATTGCCATATTGTATCATTTAATGTGTTATATAATATCAGACTTGTTGACTTGAATCAGCCTCTATGACAAGAGTCAACAAGTCTGATATTATACAACATTATATAAATAACAATATGGCACAAGTAGGTAAATATCTACACATAGTTATTTTTAAACATTGTAGATATCAACAATGCAGATTCCTGACAGATAAACACTTGTTGACTCTAGTCACATTGGGGGTCACCCATTTTCACGACTTTCGACTTGTCTTAATAGAAAAGACATGGACTGGAGGTCATTGACATGAGACTTGCCAGTTTATCATTTACCAATAGGTGGTTATTCAAAACATGCACAAAATGAGACCTTGTTGTTGTGACAGGCCGCACCAAATACAATAATTATTAAGTATATATTATGATTGGCTAATGTTTTGGTGGGGCAGCATCCACATCAATTTCCCGCTCCAAATACAAACCATAACTATCATGGCGATTGGTGAAGACTGGTGATTTGGAATTCAAAGAAGCGGCCCGAGACTGGTCAACAACTTGAGACTTGACTTGCTAGATTGTGACTTGCCAACAAGTCCGTATAATATTAAATTAAAATTTAAGTTTTAATCATACAAAACTAGTATTGTATTTCTTTTTATACACATTGATCAAACAGACACAACTTTGTTTTATTTGCTGAGAACTCTCACAAATCAACATTCTGTGTGCAAATGTCCCTTCATCTGATAAACTGACCATTTTGTTAAATAAATCAGCGAAGATGGATATCCAGGTAGCAGAAACTAGCACGCTATTATCATCTTACAGTGATGGAGTCAAGGTTTCTTATTCAGATAATTATAATGCCACTTCCTAAAGTATGAGAGCTTTCTCTACTTCAATGCAATAACATCATAACACTTCTGCTACTATAACCACTACTGGTAAATTCCATAATTCACATTCAGGTATTTCCATGTTACTTGTGTCAATGTAGGTATCAGCTATACAACAGATACCCCTGGTATGTCTACAGCTTTTCTTTTGACCCTCACTACCCCTATTGATAGCAGATAAGGGTGTCTCATTACAGCAATAATCATCACCTGATAGACTACAACAGCAACTCTTACCTACTTCAGTACATAGATAAACACAAATCTTCCCAGGCATTTATCAATTTACTGAAGCCATTGGGAGTGTCCTTCATCCAGGGCCCAGGAATGATCTGTCAGTAGTTTAAGAGATGAGCAGACCCAGAAAACAAAGACACAGGATCTAGACAGAATGGCTGAAGACACAGTTGGATGACGTTGATGGCTCTCTGCCTTATGTTGGATGGCGTTGATGGCTCTCTCTCTCTCTCTCTCTCTCTCTCTCTCTCTCTCTCTCTCTCTCTCTCTCTCTCTCTCTCTCTCTCTCTCTCTCTCTCTCTCTCTCTCTCTCTCTCTCTCTCTCTCTCTCTCTCTCTCTCTCTCTCTCTCTCTCTCTCTCTCTCTCTCTCTCTCTCTCTCTCTCTCTCTCTCTCTCTCTCTCTCTCTCTCTCTCTCTCTCTCTCTCTCTCTCTCTCTCTCTCTCTCTCTCTCTCTCTCTCTCTCTCTCTCTCTCTCTCTCTCTCTCTCTCTCTCTCTCTCTCTCTCTCTCTCTCTCTCTCTCTCTCTCTCTCTCTCTCTCTCTCTCTCTCTCTCTCTCTCTCTGCCTTGTGTGCTTAATGAAAGCAGAATTATACCATTTTTTAGAGAAACCTCAAAATATAGTCTCTCTTAAGAACATACCGATTATTAGGTACAAAATGTGATCATGTTATCATAACATTTGTTACACAACAATGTCAATAAAAACATAAACACAAATCTTCCCAGGCACTTTTATGAGTTTGTTAGAAGCATTGAGAGTGACCTTTACCCAGGGTACATGAATGACCTCAATGACAGAGCAGTGTAAATATGTTTAAAAGGCAGAATAATAACTAATACGTCCTTTTAAAGAAACAATTTAAAACTAAAAAAATATGTCTTTTTAAGAACATTTTGAATGTCATATCTATAAAGTCTTACTGTTTTTATCATAAAAATCATATTATACAGAATAAACAACTGTTCTTGCACACATACACAGGTAAAGGCAAATATTCCCAGGAATTTAAGGCATGAAGGCATTCGGAGTGACCTTTCTCCATGCCTCAGCAATTACCTATCAGTAACACAACAACAATGTGTAATGACAGCAGATTGACAGTTCCTTTTAGAGAAACCTTTTAAATGTACATTAATGTCTAATGTAAGAATTAACATGTTAACAATCAGGTCTGATCATTTGTATCGTAAAATTACGTTAAATTATTTGTATCATAAAATCATGTTAAATAATTTTTATCATAAAATCATGTTAAATAATTTTTATTGTAAAATTATGTTAAATAATTTTTATCGTAAAATCATGTTAAATAATTTCTATCGTAAAATCATGTTAAACAGTAAAAACTGCTACCCATGTCAGTACTATGTCACTGCCACCACAACTATAATTCAAAAACAGCTATCTAAAGAAAATGTAAAAAAATAAACCTTTCCATTCAGGTCTATCTATGAACAAGGTCGAAAAAGTTAAAGAACACAGCACACAAAATTACTAGTAAGACCAAAATTAACATTTTAATACAACATGCCTTATTTCCTTCTCAACTTCTGTGCCAACAACAAGTTGACTGGTTGTTGTCAGCTTTGATGTCTCTGTTGCATCAATCACACTGAGTAAATACCGAGCACAAAGCAATCATCCTAGAGACTGTGGGTGGTCAGGTAAAGATGTGTCTCTATGTACACAGGTGCAGAGGCTCCTGCTTGTGTCCACACAGACCTGAAACAATTACTGGCTGAAGACTCTTTACAGAGGGTGTAACTCAGGCAGCCACTTAGAGCCCCCTGCAGTGTAGAGTATAGATATCTAATTATTTCTCTTGTTCCATTTCCAGGCAACACGCCAAGGTAAAGATGTTCTTTTACTGTCTTATGATATGTATTCTAAACAGCCCTTTTCCAGGGGTAACGCAGTAGTTTTGCTAGCAAGTTTTACAGACAGAGATCAGTGGGTCTTTGAGTTAACAAAAGGTTATACATTTACTTCCTGTGCGGAACCTTTTACTTCCCTGGCATAGAGAGCTAGAAGAAACCCACAGCCTTCAGTATCTTTTCTGAAAGACACATGCAAAGTGGGGTGAACAAAGTGGGGTGAACAAAATTGCCCAATATTTCAAGACGCCAGCAGATGGACTCAAACTGCGGTCCTCTTGATTAAGGTGCTCTAACCAACGAGCTACACCCAAATAATTAAAGATACTGTTACAAGTTCATTTCACGTGATGCAGACTTGAGTGGACACTGCCTTTGTCTTGTTTTGTTGTCGTGGCCAAAGAATAAATAATCCAAAGAATGAACAATACTGCGTATGCTAGGAGATTCTCACATTGGCCAGCTCAATTCAGCATCTCTAACTCAGCTTAATCTTACAGCTGCAGGAATCATGTGTGGATTGTTTGTATACATATTTCAGCGACTTTGTGTACACATTTCAGCAACTTTGTGTACACATTTCAGCACTTTTGTTTTACACATTTTAGCAAATTTGTGTACACATTTCAGCACTTTTGTATATAAATTTCAACGTTTTTTGTGTACACATTTCAGCAATTTTTTAAAGGTATGTTTTGTGTTTGATGCCCAATATATGCCCAGACAAAAAATATGTATACATTCCTTTTCAATATCTACTTAATCATCCGGTCTAGTGGACTATAAATATGCAAACAACAAATGTAAAATCGTCTGGGTTTCGAATTTTGCTAGATAGATTCAATATAAAGATGGACTTCAGAAAGAGAGGTCTACACCAGTACAAGCCAGTATCATGACAAAGGAGGGTGACCACTGAAGTCATGACAAGAGAGCGTGGCCATTGAGATGTCATGGAAGTAGAAGCAAACAATAACTGATTCACCCCATAAGTCTGGCAATGCACAACTACCTGAAATAATTACAAATGTTTGTTGACATCCTTGTCTGATGGAACCCTTCTGATGGCTTCACTAATTATAGGGGTGTCTTAATGGTCATGTTGAAACAGTCACAATAATGTGCAGTGAAGGTTAGGGTTGGTGGTGCTGTACCCCTTTGCACTCATGGGGTATAGACCCCCCATTGATGAGGAAGTGTTGTGGTCATGATGAGCTGATAACAGACACAGGGGTTCTTTGACAATCACAGAAGGTAGCAACAATCAGCAGAAGATAAAAGGTGAACTCTTCCTTGTTTGTTAAGCTGTATAATGAAGACAAAGACACTGTTGTCATTGTTTGCCGGTCACATAAACTTGTTTACGTATGAAACATGGTAAAGTAGCACGTAAACGCTTCATGACAAAGAGGTGAAATTTTAAATTGTTCCCGAAAGGTGAGTCAGAGAAACAGTACACCTGTGTCAACGTGACTCATTTATCCAAGGACTTGTTCCCATCTTAACAAATGTAAACTATCATCTAATTAACTGTAAAGTACGTCGAAACTTGTTTGTTTCACCGACTTGTTCACATCATATCAAGCATGTGTCCTGGCATGTGTGTGCGTGTGTTAAACATGTAGAAACAAATGTCATGTCAAATTACAACAATGAGTATTGTTTTGCAACATGTTTGTATTGCAATATTATGCCGACCAAATAAATTATAAGAAAAGAATACAGTGTTAACGTCAAGCTTAACTTTTTTTATCCAAGATCCAAGTAAATTTTCACACACAAAAAGTCACAAGTATTTATTTTCGTGCACTTGTGATAATTACTAGTAATAATTACATGTATCTGTTACGTAGCAAAATAGGTAGTCCTTTGTAGCTAACATTGGTAATTCTTATATTACATTGCTTTTCGCAGAATCTAAAATCCAACTGTACCCCTAACATTAAACGCTAACAATTCAGAGCCAGTGAACATGTCACCCCAACAAGTAGGGTGAGTAAGAGACAATCAGCTGTTTATTTGTCTACTGGTGAATATGACAGGTGTTACACATGGCAAGTCAAAAAGGAACAAGGGAATGACTGATCATTTTTCTTCTTGCATCTGACATCACACTTGATGAAATATCATGGATGGTTTGTTCAAGCCAGGTGCAGGTGTCTGACTGTCTGTATATAATTGTTACGATGCATACCAACTCATTTAGTTGTTCTCCTGTTTATCCGTCAAGTCCAGGGTGAGGTCATCACCGATACCGGTCAATGGTTTTTGTTTACCTTCTTTCTCCTTCACTGTTCTCATTTCACAGCCGTCTCCACCACAGGTCTCCACCCCCCCCCTCCGCTCCTGCCAAATCTTGCATCGAAGTCCTCCCATCTCAGTCTCTGTCTTCTTGTTCTCTCTCTCTCTTCTCTCTTTATTCTCTGCTCTCTACTTCAACCGTTCCCATGCCGTTGATTCAAAATGTCCAGTCCACTTTAAAGCTTAACTGATCCTCAACTGATTTAGTCTATCGCCAGTCTGGTTCGTTGATGTCCGTGTAGTGTAGTGTGTGAATAGTTTATGTAACATAAACAGTCAATTTACAAAAAAACCTATTTTTTTTCAAATCATCGACAGAATTGAATTTAGTCATTAGATCTGGTAAAGTTTAAAACAGTGGATATCCAAAATGGTAAACACTGAGCAGGTCAATGCCGATCATTGGCATCACTTTCATCCTCTCGCTGATCACTTGACGAAGTTAAAAAATGTCATGAGTTTACAGCATTTCCATTTTCACTTCAATAATTAATGTTTGGCCAAACATTGAATAATTTAATGGTCTGTCTGATGATTTCACAAAAACTACATGCAACAGTTGCCCAAATGAGTTAGCATGTTGCAGTGGATACTTAAAAGGTAGGGAAGGTTTGATTTTTCACAAAATTAATTTAAATGATACTAGCAAAAAACTTGAATTGAGGAGGGACCTTTAATTGAAGAACCTATAATTGAGGGACCTTTAATTGAGGGACCTATAATTGAGGAGGGACCTTTAATTGAGGGACCTATAATTGAGGAGGGACCTTTAATTGAGGGACCTTTAATTGAAGAACCTATAATTGAGGAGGGACCTTTAATTGAGGAACCTATAATTGAGGAGGGACCTTTAATTGAGGGACCTATAATTGAGGAGGGGCCTTTAATTGAAGAACCTATAATTGAGGAGGGACCTTTAATTGAGGAACCTATAATTGAGGAGGGACCTATAATTGAGGAATCTACAATTGAGGAGGGACCTTTAATTGAGGAACCTATAATTGAGGAAGGACCTTTAATTGAGGGACCTATAATTGAGGAGGGACCTTTAAGGGGCTCCTCATCAGCTGTATGTTGCTTGTGACTTCTGCCATATTTTCATGTCATAATTGAATTATGTGTTTGCTGTACCAACAATCTCATATAATGTTCATTGTGAAATTTCACTACGAGGCTTTAGAAAGAAAAATTGAATAAATTTGACCCCACCCTATTAAAAAAATTGGAGGTACTGCACATGCATTGCCAATGCAGTTAATGGAAAACAATTATTGCACGATTCCTATGGGGAAAACCTAAATAATGTACTTTCCAAATGATACAATTTCTCTATATTTACAAAGCTCCTAAACAGGATAACTTTAGGATCACTTGCATTTAGGTGGGCAACATTTGTCACATCAACCGTAACAATGAAACAGGTTGACATCTACCAGGGACTACAGTCCACAATGAGAGACGAATGCATGCGTGACCAAAAGTAGTTTAGTAGAATAAGACTGGAGACGCTCTACGACAAGCCGAGAGCAATGAAACACAGCTATAGTCGTATCTCTCTTTCAAATAGCACCTACATAAAGCCGCCTGACAGACTCAATGGCTCCGCCTTGATGCACTTTCATTAGCATTTCATCAGCATATGATTAAAGTGGCATTTCAATTACTTTCTGCAAACAGCATTCACAAGTAAACATCAACACCCTCGCATGGAGTTCTATTGCTGTTTCTGTTTGGCAATTTAGGCACAACGGCATCAGCTATATGCTCGATTAGCGTCAGTGAAATGTGAAAGCTGATAATTACAGTCAAAGTGACGCTGGCGCTGTTGTTGCGAAATCTACTATTGCTGCACCAAGAGGCAACATTTAATAGAGGCAACTGTGACCCATTAGGCTTTGTTGGAATGATAACATCCCTCAACGTAAACAACACGCAACTACTGCACGTACCAATTCCTATAGTTATGGTGGTGATGCAGGTGTAGTGGTGATGCAGGTGTAGTGGTGATGCAGGTATAGTGGTGGATGCAAGTGCAGGGATGATGCAGGTGTAGAGGTTATGCAGGTGTAGTGGTGGTGAAGGTGTAGTGGTGGTGCATGTATAATGGTGACGCACTTGTAGTGGTGGTGCAGGTGTAGTGGTTGTGCAGATATAATGGTGATGCCGGTGTAGAGGTGGTACAGGTGTAGTGGTGGTGCAGGTGTAGTGGTGGTGCAGGTGTAGTGGTGATGCAGGTGCAGTAGTGATGCAGGTGTAGTGGTGATGCAGGTGTAGAGGTGGTGCAGGTGTAGTGGTGATGCAGATGTAGAGGTGGTTCAGGTGTAGCGGTGATGCAGACATATATTTTGTCAAGTATTTTCTGTTAAACGTTGTTTATTCCAATAATTCCATAGCTAACTATCCAATTAACCACATACACAGCATCAGTGAAAACAGCTGTACTATTAAAATTCAAGACGTACAAAAAGTTGCTTGATATCTCAGCAATGGATCAGTTAGTTTTTAAAGGGCTGGTACCTGGTTATCTTGTGCAGATTACTTTTGCTACCGTGGCGACAGCAAAGTTGTGTCAAAATTTATTTACCAACATCTTATTTCCAAATATCAATCAACACAATTATATCAAACTCTGGAGTGTGCTTCATTATACTTATTTATAGCTGCTTTCATACTACCATGTTGCCTCACTAATTCCTGTCTACCCCATAACTGATATAAACCCCACACTCACACCCCTCCGTCCCTTACCTCCTTGTAGTGTACGGCTCATGTCCTAGACGCACAACAAATATACATACATTTAAGGTCCTCAACTTTATGCCGAACCTTTACTATTAAAATAATAAACCAACTGATCAAAACAATGATAAAAACATTAAGGCAATTCACCTCTTTTATATTTCAATGAATTTTAAACATGCATTTGAAATTAAAAGTACTAAAACATCTTTGCATTGTGCGTGTACTTTGTCACTTACATGGAAAACATTATTTTGATAAATGAAACATTTACAACACAATGAAGGTTTGAACACATAAGTATATACCACATTACAGAAGTGCTTCTAGAATGCTAGATAAAATAAGGAATAAAATAAGCCCAAACAACAATAGGCTATGATCCAGCTGTCAAGAATATCTAAGTTATATTATAATTTGTTCTTGATATCTCCATAGAGAAACAGCCAAAGTGCAAAGAGCACACACAACAAACGGTGAAATCTGCTGCCTAAAAAATTACCAGACTGCATGTCTGGCAATGTGCTGCAGTGGCGGGCTAAAATAATCTAATGCTTAATAATTTATATAGCACCAAATGTATACAGTGATGTACTATCACGTTGTGCAAAATTAAAAACAACTGACATGACAAGATGATTATGATAAGATAAAATAATTAATGAAAATGAGTGGAAATAGCATAAAAAATGTAACCTTTTGCAAATGTGATGTCTGTTATTTCCCTAGAGATTTTAATTTTAAATAAAAAAATCTGTGTGGGTTAAGCTTTTATGTACAACTTTTTGGCAGATGCTAGATTCCCCACAAAAAATGCCACTTATGTTGCTGTATTGTGTGAATATGTAGTTCTTCCGAGCATCCTCACTGCCAGTAGCTTCTGACTACATCAGATCAACCAGTTGAAACACTTCTCACTACATCAGATCAAATAGTTGAAACACTTCTCACTACATCAGGTCAACCAGTTGAAACACTCCTCACTACATCAGATCAACCAGTTGAAACACTTCTCACTACATCAGATCAACCAGTTGAAACACTCCTCACTATATCAGATCAACCAGTTGAAACACTTCTCACTACATCAGATCAACCAGTTGAAACACTTCTCACTACATCAGATCAACCAGTTGACACACTTCTCACTACATCAAATCAACCAGTTGAAACACTTCTCACTACATCAGATCAACCAGTTGAAACACTTCTCACTACATCAGATGAACCAGTTGAAACACTCACTACATCAGATCAACCAGTTGAAACACTTCTCACTACATCAGATCAACCAGTTGAAACACTCCTCACTACATCAGATCAACCAGTTGAAACATTTCTCACTACATCAGATCAACCAGTTGACACACTTCTCACTACATCAGATCAACCAGTTGAAACACTTCTCACTACATCAGATCAACCATTTGATACACTCCTAACTACATCAGATCAACCAGTTGAAACACTCCTCACTACATCAGATCAACCAGTTGAAACACTTCTCACTACATCAAATCAACCAGTTGAAACACTTCTCACTACATCAGATCAACCAGTTGAAACACTTCTCACTACATCAGATCAACCATTTGATACACTCCTAACTACATCAGATCAACCAGTTGAAACACTCCTCACTACATCAGATCAACCAGTTGATACACTCCTAACTACATCAGATCAACCAGTTGAAACACTCCTCACTACATCAGATCAACCATTTGATACACTCCTAACTACATCAGATCAACCAGTTGAAACACTCCTCACTACATCAGATCAACCAGTTGAAACACTTCTCACTACATCAGATCAACCAGTTGAAACACCTCTCACTACATCAGATCAACCAGTCGAAACAGTTGTGTTAATCAATGAGATTGCAAGCTTGAATTTACGATGTAAAAATATGGGAACTTAACTTTAACTGGTTGTGGGCCATCATTGCTGGTTGGACAGATAATGAGACATTGCCTTGAAATGTCATCGAAGTTAGGGCATGGGAAACACCAGAAACACATCGACAAAGACAGAAAGTGGGAAGGTGGGACGAAGTACAAATGAGTTATTATACATCCATTCATGACGTGGGATAAACTGACAAATCCATGTTTCAACAGGTCAATCTGCCAGGGAGTAGTGCAGTACTGCTACCCCCCCCGGCCAGGGGTAGTGCAGCACTACTAGTACCCCAGTGGTAGTGCAGTACTACTACCACCCCTGGCCAGGGGTTGTAGCGAGGCTGTATCAAGGTAAGGAAATAATAATACTGTTGTAATTTATATCACTCACACTTCATTATACAGGTCAAGACAGCTGGAAGGTGTCAGTTGTCCCCAAAGGCACTAACAGTTGTAGATACTTTGTCTCTGCTTCACACCTTACTTTACAGTTTACCTACTTCTCATTCCAGCTGCCTCCTCTTTACAGAGATGGTAATGTTTCTGTGCTTAATTGATTGCTATGTTCCAGCCCTTCTTCTTTGACAAGTGTCGCAAAACAAATTGAAAACTTCTACTGTGCCTAAATCCTCCAAAATCTGAATCTCGAGGTGCATCAAGACTAACAAGTTAGACATTTCTGCAATTGGTATACAATGTTATCCAAAATGCTAAAGTTGTTAATAGATGAAGAAATACTCTTGGGAACTAAGGATGGCAAGTTAAAAGTGTAAGCCTTCAGATGACAATAGATGAAGAAATACTCTTGGGAACTAAGGATGGCAAGTTAAAAGTGTAAGCCTTCAGATGACAATAGATGAAGAAATACTCTTGGGAACTAAGGATGGCAAGTTAAAAGTGTAAGCCTCTAGATGACAACAGATGAAGAAATACTCTTGGGAACTAAGGATGGCAAGTTAAAAGTGTAAGCCTCCAGATGACAATAGATGAAGAAATACTCTTGGGAACTAAGGATGGCAAGTTAAAAGTGTAAGCCTTCAGACGACAATAGATGAAGAAATACTCTTGGGAACTAAGGATGGCAAGTTAAAAGTGTAAGCCTCCAGATGACAATAGATGAAGAAATACTCTTGGGAACTAAGGATGGCAAGTTAAAAGTGTAAGCCTCCAGACGACAACAGATGAAGAAATACTCTTGGGAACTAAGGATGGCAAGTTAAAAGTGTAAGCCTCCAGATGACAATAGATGAAGAAATACTCTTGGGAACTAAGGATGGCAAGTTAAAAGTGTAAGCCTTCAGACGACAATAGATGAAGAAATACTCTTGGGAACTAAGGATGGCAAGTTAAAAGTGTAAGCCTTCAGATGACCGCAAACTCAAAGTTGCATTATAAACGTAAAAATTTTCACTCAATAAAAATGCAAATCTTCATTTGTCCGGAATATTAACTCTTTCATTTAATAGAAATGCTTAATTTCTTCAGAAATTGTTTTTTGGTATGTCAAACCAACATATTCAGACATTAAATACCTCGCTTCATGAAAAATGAACAAGCAAGTACAAAATGTTGTCATCTCACAGCAGGAGAGTTCAGTTCACTTCACAGCTATGAACAACAGCCTCAGTGATTCTCCTTCAGAAAGGGATAATATTGCAATCACGTCTCCACTTTCACACCTGGTGCTATGAGTGGCGATGTACAATGACTCCTGACAGGGGTGAAATGGCAGAAGAAAAAAATGGTCGTGAATGAATCTGATCTAACTTAAAGGTAAAGGTATGTTCTTATAAAGCGCATTCAGCCATGCTACAATTACTCACATACTATTCATTCAAATATCCACCACTGTCTGTAGCCACTCATTTATAGCTGAGTAAACTGTGGCAATGTGGTTTGAACAAAACTGACAAAGCTTCGAAACTGTACCAAGAGGATTTGAACATGGGTTTTCTCAATAGAGAGAAGTTACATTGTAACTTCTACACTCTACCGTGTCCCAGAAACTTACTGAGACAAGCCAAGCTGTGGCCTAGATGGAGGTATTTATGTGTATCTCTTATAGCTGTTCACACACTTTAAAGGTCCTCTGAAGTGAACTTGATACCTCAATGGTGGTTCACCTCACTGCCTGCAAGGTGTGGATCCGCACAGATCAAAGTAAAAACAGCAAATCACTTTCTTTATGGGCCATAATAGCAGTGACTGCAACCTGGGTGTTTTTATGGTGAAACTTGTGATTACAATGGAATGAATGATACATAGAACTTACTATAGGTGATGTCACCATCAGTGAACAATGTGACACACAATAACCGTCTTTTGTTGGCACAGTTCTGCATCAATACCAACAACTGTTTCTTCCTTACTCTCAGCTCATCAAACAAACAAGATTTAAGATCGCCATCCAAAGAAAAAGATTTAAGAAGATCGCCATCCAAAGAAAAAAATTTAAGAAGATCGCCATACAAAGAAAAAGATTTAAGAAGATCGCCATCCAAAGAAAAAAATTTAAGAAGATCGCCATACAAAGAAAAAGATTTAAGAAGATCGCCATCCAAAGAAAACAATTTAAGAAGATCGCCATCCAAAGAAAAAGATTTCAGAAGATCGCCATCCAAAGAAAAAGATTTCAGAAGATCGCCATCCAAAGAAAAGGTTCAGATGGTGTGTTTTAACAAATATATTCACAATTTCACACTGGTGGCATTTACAGCAAAGACTGTACCGTATGACCAAGAAATCATAGATGCCGATTTACTGATTATTGATCTGATTCAGTTACCAAGAAACAAAACCAGTTTAGAAAAGAAGTGAACTGTTTAAGAACATGATATGAACGGTTAAAAACAAACTGCGTCTAACTATTTCTTGCTAAAACTTAGTGATTTCCTTCCTTACATTAATTGTTCAAAGCAGTGATGACGGCAGCAGCAGCAATAAATCAAATCACGCATTAAACGACACTTGGAAAGTTAAATTTTACAACTTCTCCAGCATACCCTAGACCAACAGTCTAACTGTGTGGTCACAATGATGAGATGACAATTACTCTACATGCTGGCATGTCAGTGCCCCCTTGCATGTATCCATAGTGCAATCATCGAATGTTTGCAATCAACTGGCCATCGGCTGCAGCGTTTACTGCTCATGGTGAACATACAGCTGTAAGTAAAATTGGAATTTCTTTCAACTGATTCTGCTGCTCTTTTCAAGCTGTGTTTATGGCGGAATAAATGTGGCATTAGAGTGCCATTCTATTCAACCCGGCACGGTCGCATTGCTGAAGACACTGCACAGTTAGAATAGTGGCGCCAACGTTAATTACATGTTCTCACACAAATGTCCCTGGTTACACCAACACGTCATGGGCTTATGTGTGTGTTTTATCACTTTTTTCATGTCATTAAGTGTGTAAACACGTTGTAAAGTGAAACTGTAATCATGCCTTCACCATCTAGGTGATGTTGCATAAGACTGCTATTCAACGGGCTAAAAAATTTGCTTTTCAATATTTTATTAGCGCAAAATAACACACATCAATTAGCGGAACAATCTATTAAATTAATATAAAAAACTTCAAAATCAGATGTTTTACTATGTCATGTTGCATAAGATTGTCATGTAAAAGGCTTCAATCACATGCTTTTCAAGATTTTATTAGCATGGTGCAACAGAGAATTAGGCATGTTTTAACATGGCAGTAAAATAAAAAAACATAAATCATTCCAATTACACGAATGTATTACTATGCGATGTGACATGCTTTACTGGGTGATGTTGCCTAAGTCATTAAAAGTGCTTCAACATGTCTTTCAAGATTTTACCTCTGCGATGTCACCCAGGGTTAAGTGTTTTTATACAGTGGAAAATCTATCAAATAGATGTAAAGCATTTCACAATCGGAGAAATGTTTGTTACGTGTCATTACACGCTTTACTACCCGTAGGTGACATAACATAACATCTGCATTCAAAATGTGCTTTTGCAGATTTTATGACTGCAAGATTACACAGAGTTAGGTGTTTTTAAATGGCGGTAAATCTATAAAACTGATTTAAAGCATTTCACAAGAAGACTTAAGAAGTTATATTCCTTTAGCAGTCATCACCAGAACTTGTTGACTATCCCACGGTACCATTTTGTGGTCACTGTTTCTTCTCTGTGGCTGTCCCGAATTTATATAACATTTAAACTTATTTTAACCTTATTTTAGATTTACTTTAGACTAATTTTAAACTTATTTTAGACCTACTTAAATCTAATTTTAGAATTATTTTATACACATTTTAGAAATATTTAAGTTATTTAAACATAATTTTAAGCTTACTAAAAAATTTATTTTAAACTTATTTTTAACTTATTTTAAGTCATCTTACTTATATTAACCATGTTAATGCCTTTGAACAGGTTTTTACCCAGATACACGGTGCATTACAAATGTCACAATTTATTCATTATTATTATCACCGTTTTAATATACCATTATACCAGTTGCAGTTGACTGAGAGAAATGTAGGGAAGCAGAGGTTCTAGAACAGTAATGTATGGAACATAAACTGGCAACAGGAACGAAATATTGAACACAACAGATGACTGGGCACAGTAGACTACATACTGAGTTTGTGCACAGTACACTATTGAGTCTGGGCACAGTAGACTATTGAGTCTGGTCACAGTAGACAATTAAGTCTTGGCACAGTACATTATTGAATCTGGGCACAGTAGACTACATATTAAGTCTTGGCACAGTAGACTATTGAGTCTGGGCACAGTAGACTACATATTAAGTCTTGGCACAGTACACTATTGAGTGTGGGCACAGTAGACTGCCAAGTCTGGGCACAGTAGACGATTGAGTCTGGGCACAGTAGACTATTGAGTATGGGCACAGTAGACTATTGAGTCTGGGCACAGTAGACTATTGAGTCTGGGCACAGTAGACTACTGAGTCTTGGCACAGTAGACTACTGAGCCTGGGCACAGTAGACTACTGAGCCTGGGCACAGTAGACTACTGAGCCTGGGCACAGTAGACTATTGAGTGTGGGCACAGTAGACTATTGAGTCTGTGCAGAGTAGACTATTGAGTCTGGGCACAGTAGACTACTGAATCTGGGCACAGTACACCATTGAGTCTAGGCACAGTAGACTACTGAGTCTGGGCACAGTAAACTACTGAATTTGGGCGCAGTAGACTATTGATTGTTCCCGTTGAAGTCAAAGCTCAACTTGAGTCATGCAATTCCACTGAGGGCAAAAGAGTGGTTAGCTTTTTACAGAAAACTATGCTTTTAGTCTGGATTCTGTCTTGCTACATGGATAATCTAATACAATCTAATAACTGCATAATGTGCTGCAAATCAGCAGCTAGAAATTTAAGCTTGCGAGCAGCAGATGTCCCGTTTCTGTGTATATAATACATCTTTTTCAGAGTGCAAGAAATTCTTGAAGGGGCACCATCTCAAAAACATTGACACTATTCATCTACCTGGAACCTGGAAGTGATATACTGCTGCATCCCCACCAATCAAACAGACTCAGATCAATTTCAAGTTGCACTTAAGCAAACTCAAGCAAGTGGTGCCACCTTGTGTATATTGTGAAACTGAATCTAGGTAAATACATGCATGTGTTTATCGGTAAACGGACATAACCACTGGACAAAACCCCACTGGACAAAACCCCACTGGACATAACCCCACTCGGACCAAACCCCACTCGGACATAACCCCACTCAGACAAAACCCCTTTTGGCCTACTGCATATAGATTCAAAGACAACAATATTTGTTATTTTCTGTTTTATTAATGTCAATGTATCACCATACAACATTGAAAAATATGGAACTATGAAAACTACATTAAACTACTACTCGGGAACTGACTTGGTGCCATCACGACGGGCAGTACACAGATTGTGAAGCTTCGTCTGGAGCTGAACTGTGTGGCGCCGCGTTCGCTTGACTGGTGGTTCACCATGCTGGTCATGTAGCATTATTACCCCCCTTGAACCATTTAGCTCTGATGTAGCAGTTAGAAGAAGCCAATTCTACTGACTTCCCTTAACTGCTATCAAGGATGATCCCATTATGTACATCACCAAGTACAACAGAGAAACATCCACTTAATTTATGGCTATATTAAACATCTAATAGGACCAAATTTACATTTGAAAACAATTCCTTTTGAAGTGCAAGCAGAAATATAGTTACTTCATTTCAAAATATTATTTATTTTTACCTAATTTTTTTAATTTTCATTACTTCTAAAAAAATAAAAGTGGGGTTTTGTCTTAGTGGGGTTTTGTCTGAGTGGGGTTATGTCCGAGTGGGGTTTCGTCCAGTGGGGTTATGTCCGAGTGGGGTTTTGTCCTGGATTCGTGTTTATCACCTTATCAAATGAATACAGGCTTTAAACAAACCACCAGACTTCATTAGATCTGCCAGACAGGTAAATAATTGCTTAATTCATTCACAGGATGTCTAAATCTTGTTTCTTACATTAACTAAACTGGCAAAATGTTTTGCCTCGGTCAACACATTCGTGTAAATCTACAATAAAAAGACCATTAACTATCTTAGCAGCGAACTGCTCATGTTTTATTGCTATTTGGTGTACATTCCTGTAGATGTAGCAGAACCCAGGTTTAAGTTGTGAGGTTCAGCACAGATGTTCCACATAAGCAGTCTGTTTCTTATTCAGCACAAACACGATATAACAAACCAATGAACTGACAACTGTTTTCGTGACATTTATATATTCATTGACAGTCCTGCTCGGACGCTCTACATGGAGGTGGCATTAGAAAGCCACATGGGATTCAGTAACAAGTTAGTTGTTATCCATTATCAGAGTTACTCATCAGTGACTGAAACATGGGTCACTAACAAGACAGAAACTAAAATTAATCAGGGTGAGTTAGTTGGTGAATTAAGCCCCTGAGAGTGGTATGAACAGAGTACAGGAGACATCTATATTATCAAATGTATATCCATGTTTTTGGACCAATAAAGGTATCAGGGCTGGGTCCAATTATGTAATTGTAATTGATTACAGCAAAATCATGCAATTGTAATTGATTATAGTTTCAAAATGTTGCTGTAATTGTAATTGTTATATTTTGTATAATTGAAATTTTTGTTTCAATTACAATCAATTACAGTACATTTCATATCACAAACTACCTGAACGAATTGTCAATAAAAATATAATTTAAGTCTCACATGAGTTGAAAATCAAGACTAATAATAACACCTGCTTATATATTTACATTTAAGTCTCAGTATTCACTGTCCGGTGGGTACTGGTCAGTGGTGCTAGTATTGGGTAGCCTTAGCAATTAGCCTTTTCAGTAAGTTAATAACAGCCAGGAAGCAATAAACAATGCACAGACATTCAGTGAAACATTGCAGAGTTAGCAAGCCAATTACACCCCTTGTGTTGTGGTGGGTTGGAGACAGGTCAGGTGGCAAGGACCATTTATATGGCCTCTCTTCCCATTCCCAACTCACACAAAGCAAAGGGCAGACCAATTAAGAATGTCAGCTTAGAGCAGGAGCTACAACCTCAAAGTAAACACATCAAACCCTATTATTAGTATTTTCCAAAGAAAAATTTAAGAAATGCGCACGGATAAATGTCTGCATTGGAATATGTCCTGTAGGATTATGTCTGGATATTGCATTGTATTTTTATATAATAAAAATATGTTTTAAACAGCTATCTTTTTATTTAGTATAATTCAAAGTCACAATTCAACAAAATGTACAAACATTACCGTTATATTTGTTTATCAGTTGTGTACAAAATATTGAAATTCAGCAAAAATACATAATTAACAAATGCTGAATATATTTGGTTCCGCATAATGTAATTGTAATTGAAATTGAAACAGTGTAATTGTAATTGATTTGGAAAATTATGACTGTAATTGTAATTGAAATAAAAAATTTAATGTAATTGTAATTGATATAATTTTGTGTAATTGGACCCAGCCCTGAAAGGTATTATTATTATTGGTGATCTTTGATAGGAGTGACATTCCAGTTTCTTGAAATGTGAATTTTAACAGTTTTGTCCTCTCAAGAAACTGTGGTTCTGTCTTTGAATATTTTGACCGAATCTTCATCTTCAGACTGACTGCCCTGAACCAAGACGTCGGCCAAGAACTCCACCCCCACTGTGGCTTCTTAAGACCGAGAGAATCATTCAAAATTTTCAAAGACAGAACTGCAGTTTTTTGAGAGGTAAACTGTCTCTCAAAATACATATTTGCCTTGTACTACAAAACAGCCAGTGCATCTCAAAGGGAAAGTTGGCAAAAGTGACCGAAATTTGTGCTTTTAATGTGCTTTTATTATATGCTTTTATGATTTGTATTTTTATTATATGCTTTTATGATTTGTATTTTTATTATATGTGCTTTTAATGTTCTCAGCCAACAAGGATGAGGCTTTGAAAATGTCAACTAATTAATCTGATTTGTGGTTAAACCTAGTCTAGCAAGTTTCTTGAGAGGTAATTACTATGTCAAATGTTACATTCACAGAAACCCCTGAAATGTTACTGAATAATTTTTTCCCAGGGACATACCTGATTGAAATAACTTGTCTAAAGATGCAGTAAACTCTGTAAACATGTTTGAACATTAAACAGACTAACTTTTAACAACATAGAAATATGATCGTTCAGCCGTGTATTGATGCTGGTACGTTGATTACTTTTCCAAGTCAAGACCCATAAATTATACTTTATTTATTCTGAATAAATTGATCAATGAATATGTTTTTCTTCTACTTCAGAAATCTACCTCTTTGTTCAGGTGAAGGTAGGTGACAGTTGCCGAAATGTCACAACAAAACTAAAGGTAAATGTACTGTGAAAAACAATACAAATATCTAACGGATACAATCACCAGTCTGTAATGAACCTCTTCAGGAAATAACTCAACACACCTGATGAATTAAACTACAGCTACAAATGCAGTCAGAGAGAATACAGGTGGACTGAGATGAACTTCTGCAGCATATACTGATGCTTTGTCACCCCTCTGACAACAAATGGACCATTCCAGTGAATAATACATAGACTGGTCCATTCCACAGGAGGGGCAATGAGGCAGCAATTGGACTGGGATTTGTGTATTCAGCTTATCTCTGCACTTGATGAAACAGAAAAAATCAGCAAAAAGCAATTATTGCAAATGATACATGGAATTGAATTACAGACTGAGGACTAGGTTTCCCAGCTACTGACAATGCCAGTCATTCAATGCAATTCTTTCTAATCTATTAATGACTGAAGAATATAATTTATAGAGTATATTTACTATAAAAAACTGATTAACTGTTGTACTGATTTCAAGTACAGTTACAGTCTATGGAGTACGAGAAACATCTCATCCTTGTGATAGTGTTACCCTGGTGGATCCACCCGAACAAATATGGAATCAGATTGTGTCTAGTAGACGTATCTACCAATCAGCTGCACTGCTATGGATTCTATGGTGACTTCAGGGAGGAACTGACAGCACAGGCTGATGTCATCTTCAGAGGTGAAAAGGTGGTGATACCAGAACCACTGCATAGTGAAATGAAACAGAAAGTATATATTGGACATTGTGGCGTCAATTCATGTCTTCGCAGTACAAGACGGTTAATGTTCTGGCCAGAAATGTTGACATTCTGGTGTCAATTTATATGTCTTCGCAGTACAAGAGAGTTAATCTTCTGGCCAGAAATGCCAGTGATATATGTGAACCTCGCAAGGTTTTCACTGCATTGAAATAGTTACAATTTGCTGAATCAGGGACAACGCTAAAAAGTGGGGGGTGCATAATTTACATTGTAATATAGACATTCTATCAAATTAAAAAACCTCCGCTGATGCATCATACATAGACAATTACAGTACATCATATCAATAACCATGACAGTGAACTTAGGTGGTTATATATAAATACACTGGCTTTTAAAATGGCACCAAAATCGTGCTATTAAATTAGTAGGTTCACTTTAAAATCAACCATGGCAAATATTGGACAATGTCCTAAATTTGGTTCAACCAATCCCAAAGAAGATACCTTAAGGTGCCATCCCCATCTGCTGTGAATTCACTCAGTCTGACACGATCTGTCAGCACTGGACCAAAGCAGGCCGCACGGTCAGATTTCACATAGAACTCACAACGCAGCATGGCTGTGCATCCTGTGAAATGGAGGAAATGCGAACAACTGTTTCAACCAACTCAATTTGCGATAGAGGATCAAGTTATTAACTCTTTGCACCATAGAACAGCTGGAGACCTTGATAACTGACAGACAGAACGAGAGACAACACAAAGGAGAGAAGATGGAGATTAACTAAGGAAGATAGTGCCATGGAAAAAAGGTTTTTGCCAACCAAAAATGACAGAAACTGGTATCAACACATTTTTATCAATTTCTACTGACTATTACAGCAAAAACTGGTTTTTGCTGGTAAAAACCCACCCCAGCTGAACTATTTCTGACTGGATAATAAACAGTAGAACAAGTTATCATTGTTTTTTTAGTGAGTTAATACTATTACCATTGGGTTTATGACAGTTTTGTCAGCACTCTCCATTTTTGTTGAGTTTGCCCAGTTTTTTTTTTATATTGTTACTTGTTTTACTGACTGTCTCAGCTACACAAGCACTGACAAAACCCTACCATGGACAGAAACAATGACTATGCTGCTATGTGGCTCATTGTACGACTATCAAGCTAGATTCCTGCACTGTGCTGACTCCTGTCATTAATGCAGCTGATGCCCCATTACAGTGTTAATACAAATACTTAATAGCACAGGTCTGTCACTACTTACTACCTGGATATAATCAAACCAAGCAAAAGATTCAACACTAATCTAAACCATGAGTTGACGATGGCTGTATACCTTATCCACTTATGGTTTGTTTGATTCTGATACGTTTAAAATTTATCTGGTAAAATAATTTGTCAAATCATCTCATGTTGAATGAAATTAGTTTCACAGTGTCATAAATGTTTTAAGATCGTCCCTTAGCATGTCATATCCCCAGACCTTTTTTTAGTTTTTTCAAGATCCGAACTACCCAAATCCACGGAGCATGTCTGGAGAACACATTCAATGTTATGTTATGTTATGTTATGTTATGGCTACATTTTAGATTCAAATCTCGTCAGGTGACATGAGGTCCAACCTGATATAAAAAGGAAGTATCTCCAGACAGAAGGCTTTTGTGCAGTGTGAGTAGCAAGGGCTCTCGATGATGGTAGGAGTCAACAGTTAGACCTACACTTGTTTGAATTTGTAATAATTTTACTTTGGGATCTATTCTAAAGAGTATTTAACTCTTTGGAGATTTTATTAGCGTGTTATTCATTATGCACAGGTGAATAACTACATGGAAATATTTTATTTGGATTTGATAATTCTTTGTTTGTGTCAAATAAGTGTAGCAACTTTAATTGTAATATAATCACCCATCCTGTTGGCTACTTAAAATACAAATAAGCAGCGGTAAAACACTTTGCATGAAGTTTTCGCTATAAATATATTATATCCCAATTTACACTGAGCACATGCACACACAGCCCAGGTGGAAATGTATTTACACTGAGCACATGCACACATAAACCAGGTGGAAATGTATTTACACTGCGCACATGCACATATAGACCAGGTGGAAATGTATTTACACTGAGCACATGCACACACAGCCCAGGTGGAAATGTATTCACACTGAGCACATGCACACATAGACCAGGTGGAAATGTATTTACACTGAGCACATGCACACATAGACCAGGTGGAAATGTATTTACACTGAGCACATGCACACAGTCCAGGTGGAAATGTATTTACACTGAGCACATGCATACACAGTCCAAGTGGAAATGTATTTACACTGAGCACATGCACACATAGACCAGGTGGAAATGTATTTACACTGCGCACATGCACACATAGACCAGGTGGAAATGTATTTACACTGAGCACAGGCACACATAGACCAGGTGGAAATGTATTTACACTGAGCACATGCACACATAGACCAGGTGGAAATGTATTTACACTGAGCACATGCACACACAGCCCAGGTGGAAATGTATTCACACTGAGCACATGCACACATAGACCAGGTGGAAATGTATTTACACTGAGCACATGCACACATAGACCAGGTGGAAATGTATTTACACTGAGCACATGTACACACAGTCCAGGTGGAAATGTATTTACACTGAGCACATGCACACACAGTCCAGGTGGAAATGTATTTACACTGAGCACATGCACACACAGCCCAGGTGGAAATGTATTTACACTGAGCACAGGCACACATAGACCAGGTGGAAATGAATTTACACTGAGCACATGTATACATAGACCAGGTCTATACACTGAGCACATGCACACATAGACCAGGTGGAAATGTATTTACACTGATCACATGTATACATAGACCAGGTCTATACACTGAGCACATGCACACATAGACTAGGTGGAACTGTATTTACACTGAGGCACACACTATTGATAATCTAGTGACAGTTTCTCCTAACCAGATGCATCAGATCAAGTAGTATAGTGATTCTATGAATAGCTGGATCTGCCCTGAACCCTATCAACAGGATCACTATTAAGGTCTGTATTGGGAGTCATAACCTGGTTATAACTCAACACAACTGCTGGTAATCAATTGGCAGACTCAGATCTATTATTCATAAAACTTGCCTCAATCATACTTCTCTGACTGACCTCAGGTGTTTCCATGGTTACATGCCTGTTTTTGTCTGTTAGTGGGGCATGCAGTTAAATATTGGTTTCATAACTGTACTTTGTAGGGAACGTTACCAAAGACATGTCTGCCTAGAGTAAGTCTTGTCCTCACATGCTAGAAAGATAGGGAGGAGTTTTACACATTCTACAAGTGCCAATTTTAATAACCTTGTTATTTTAATTTCTTGCACGATATACTGAATAAAAAATAAATGGTCATGGTGATTCCTCTAGTTTTGTCAGTCAGCCTCTACATACGATATTATTATTTTCAGCCGACCCGAATGACGCTCTTTGTGTGGCATTTTCAAGATGATGATGGAAGCATTTATGAAGCACTTCCTATATTGAACCAGTATTACCAGTTTTGGTTGTCTCAGCCATAGCAATTTGTCCACATGTTGCAACCATTAATCTTAGCAATTATCCAGCACCATTGGCAATGCTGTTTGGGTGTACTGTGTCTCATGGGGTTGACTGGGGTTTTATTCTGACAAACAGGTAACTTGTATGTAGATGTACACCATGGATGTACACCATGGAATGTACACCATGGATGTACACCATGGAATGAAACAGCTGCTCCCAATGATACCAATCTTGCTGTGCATCACATTTTGAGATCTCCCGCAACTAATGTTTACATGTTGAATGTATCCCACTCACTATCTGCTCTGACACTGCAGCTAAGCTAAGTCATACACATAATTTATACTTCATTTGTCAGCCTGTCCGTCCGTCCGTCCATTGGTCCATTTGTCCAGTTCTTTCTGCAGTCCACCAGGCCCAGTGTCCATCCACGTTCTTCAATCTGTCTATAAGACAACAGGATTCCAACGGTCCTCCTGCTACGCTATACTACGCCTGGCAGCATTCCTGATAAACAAGTCAGTAATTGGGAGGCTTTTCTTAATTCACTAAATAATGGTTCTGTCATTACCTTTGGAAGTCCAGGCTGATTATCCATAATATGATATAATTGTTAAGTTTACGCTGCGGTCAAACCAGTACATTATTACTATCTACCAAGCGAAGTAAAATCTTAACACGGTATTGCTACAACTAATGGTTGTCATGGTAACATTAACCAGTTGAATAACTGATTAAAGATGTCCGAAAACTAGATGTGAAAAACTGGAAATTGTTGTTTTAGTGGAAAAGAAAAAAATGTGCCTTAATTTCTGACCTGCTCAAATATATTCAATAATTATCTTATGATGTTTGTGTGTCTGCATGCGGGTGTTCATGTGTGCATGCATACAGGCGGGTGTGCATGCGCGTGTCTATTGAAGCATTCTGAAATAACGACTAAACTCAAACGAAAACTTGGTACAAGGAGCTATTTCGAAACATCAATACATATATCTCTACACTGACATAATCAAACCTTAAACTTCCCTCTCCCCCTCCCCCTCCCCCCCTCCGTAGGATGCTAAACAAAACAGCTGCTAACCACCACCGAATGAAAAAATTTTTGCTTAGTATAAACACTGATATCTTGAGACCGTCCCTAAGTGAACACGCAGTGATCTGGGGTAGAACCGAGTCTCTACTAGATACTGTAGATAGACTGAAAGAACATGCAGAAATTAAGAATTGGGCAGAATGTAGACGAGGGCAAGTCATGTGGCTGCCACATGCAAGAAAATTGTAATTAGTGATCAATAAAAACTACGATGCTAATTGCAAAAAGAAATGATTCACCTTAACAACAGGTGGTTCACCATTACAATTCACTGAGGGAGGCTATGAACAGCAGCAGATGAAACCATTGAACCAAGCATAGCAGACATGTTTGTTGAGTGACCCCATCGAGAGGCGACACTTGCTCGCCATAAATAAGTCACATTACATGCACAGTGCATGCGTAGGCGCCAGGAGTAAGATCACGTCACCACTGTCTTGCCGACACATCCTACGTTCTCACTCTCAGAGCGTCCCCGAATCATAAATGAGCCGAACAGTATATTGCCCCACTCACTGACAGCTTTATAGGAATGGCATTAATACACTGCGCACTGGTACACAGGCTCAAGTGTGTCACGCTCTGTATGATTATCATATGTAAATGGTGACAAGTTGGTTTAATACAAGTAGTTTGGTTTTATTTTATATAATGAACTAATATCTGGACTGCCTTATGGATTTACGAAATGCTTTGAAAACACATTATAATATATATTCCAGTACACACAATCCAATCCAAAGTGGCAAGCCCTGAAAAAAGGCACCGACATACATGACAACAAATCCTGCCAAAACTAACATAACAACGTCTTACCTCTGATCAACCATTCCCGTGCTATGGCACTAGCTGGAGATGATCTCAAGCAGACAGTGGAAAAAGGAGCAAGGTTAGACTGCAGGGATTGTCGATGTGGCATTGAACCAACTGGGACTGAAGCACCACACACATACACCTCACACGCACTGTATTGATTATCCAGGTCTGTGGTGAATTGAATATGAAGATGTGGACGGGGCCACTGCTGGAGGCTGAGGGGGATGCGTGGCAGCAACAACGGTTCTCCTGATTGATTCCGTGCGTGTTTGTTCAGTCATGCAGTGACATGCATGCATAGTGACACGCGTGACATCTTTTGTGCACATCTGATAATTAATGAGACGGACTCAGATCTAGGGTCACACTGGATTTAGTTTACCAGCTTCCATTCAGAACCAGCAAGGTACTGGACTATAATGCAGCAGTGATGCATACAGAACTGCGATTAGGACATGAGTGGTGTTTTACATAATACAGATCATGCAGATGATTACAATTCCTTGGCATTTAACTGACCAAAATCTACTCTTCGTTGGCCTAAATAATTAAGTATCCAGTGATTCTTGTCATCAATGATACCACACCTCAGTGAGTCTCCTTGTACTGTTTTGCCAATGTACCACTGTAACCAAGCATTCTTATTTTATGATAATTTTAGTTCCAAGGAACCATGCATTCAGTCCATGTTTTTAAGACTATCTGCTCATATATATATAGGGTTATTAGTTCGTACTCAAGGAACAATACATTTAGTCCCTGACTTGTACGAGTATTTGTTCAAGAACCCATAGAAGCATGCATTAATTAATTACCAAGTAGTTCCTTTATTCCTTTCCTACCTCCTTAGATCTAACCTGACTAAAGGGATAGTCATAAAGATACCTCCTACTACCCACACTTCTAAAGCCACCACATTCTATATATAAATGTTACTCATGAATTAACATTTCATATTTTAATTGCTACTTTTCATGTTATTTTCACATGATGCAGTTACAACATTCATTATCCTCTGTAAAAAATTCAAAACTAAACTTCTCCGTGATGTTATGAACAGATATTTTATCTGAATCTTCACAAATGGGAAATTATAATTGCAGCCATGCATCACGTACCACTGTCGGTTTCATGAAGTGTTTGTGTCGTAGACATTTGATCATTAGATCACATGTAACTCAGAACAATCATAGAAACACGCATCTGTACATAACTACAAACTACTCTTGTTCCGAGTTGCTTCCACATAAGTTCCTTTGTAAGATCCCCACCCGTGGGAATAAAATTTTTGATGTACAGACCATCCCCATGGTTTCCCGAGCACGCCTGTAACATTTTAGCCCTGTACAGTGAATTGTAACACCATACAGTGGCGTATTTATGGGGGTCCATGACCCCCTTTGGCTTAAATTTTATTTATTTAACACTGCCTTCCTCTACTTACCTTGGACTTGAAGACCGGCAGTTTTGACGTCATTATATGTCTCTTGTCATGCAACACTGTGTGGCTGTAACACAACTTTATTAACACAACTGCACAGCTGCAGCCAATCTTGTACAGATATTATCTGCAATCTGCAGTCTGTTTTCTGTTTCGCTGAGTGTTTGCAAAACATTGCTTCCATACTGCGCCGTTCTGTTCACTATGGAAATTATCATCCTTACATTTCTCCAAAACACATTTTACCTGTTTGTAATTGTGCTTTGCTGATTCACGTTCTGCAGGTCTAACTAGATTTCTACTTGCCCAACTGGTACATGGTCTAAGCCACGTGGTCATACATTTTACTTGCCCAGGCAATCAGGTAGTCAATATTGTCAAAAAAGACAAATATAATAATTTTTTTCTTGTTTCCCTGAATTTCTTAATAAATACAATTTGATAATCATCATAATGTATTTTAGTGATATGTAAAACTGGAAGTGTAATAAGCAAATTTATTATTAAGCAAAAAATTAATCTTGTCTAGAAAATCATGGCGTAATATTTGCATAGTTATTATTTCCAAGTGTAGGAGGAATGAGGAGGTTGGTCCTAAACAAATAATAAAAGTTGGTGGGAGGTGGGATTAGTGGGAGGTGAACTCTCAAAATTGGTGGGAGATTGTCCCTAAAACAGGCGGGAGATGCCAGATGGACAATCTTCTACTTTATCCCCTCCCCACATATATACTGGTCGGTGACGGCGTAGTTTTCAACCTACTTAATAGAATATGCAGTTTTAAAAAAAAGTTAAGAAATATTTTGTGCAAGATATCCGTATTCCAAATCATTAACAGCTACTTCATCTATACGTTGCAAGCAAATTATTAAAAAAGTTGTTTTGAGTGAAAAACGAATATTGAATCATGTCGCGCGAGACGATGAAACCAGCTGAATTCAACCTATATCTATGACTATGTCTATGCCATTGACTATGGCAAGCCATACGATCTTTTTTAATGTTGCCACTTTATTCCAATTATTTAAACTTTTCATAACTATCAGGCTTGTCATACCACTTTATAAAACACATACACACATACTTGTATTGAATATATAACGTTAATGTAGTAAAATTTGTCTCGTATATTTAACACATTTTAATGGTTCGTATTATGACAACACTGGCTTGCCAAGATTCATCTACCACAAAAAGGGAGATTATTATCACGTGACCTAGAACGAGACATACTAATGTTTAGTAAGTGCAAAGTCGTTTTTTTATCAAGGTATGTATATCATAAAAGTGTCATAAACAGACGCTGTGGCGTCTCTAACAAGATACCAAGCGATATTTCAATGGGTTAAAAACAGGATTGGCTTTAAAATCTAGACTATTGTAAAATTTGACTATAATCCCTGTTATTTTAGTTCTAATAATAAAGCAACATCCCATTTCACGTTCTTTTCATGAGCATTGTTGCACCAACATTAAAAATCGCTTAACTGTCAAGAACATACGCTTTGTATGGCAGCGAAGAGAAGGATCGACACCCGTCTGCTACCACGCCGGGTGTTCGCAAGAAATGCCGCCAAACTGTGGTCGCTAGATGTCACTGTAGTTCTTCGTGGCATACTCACTAGGTGGCCAACTAGTTTAAGGAGTCCCTGCAACTCTTTCTATCCCGTAGTTTATTTGTACTTTGTAGTGTGTGTGCGTGTGCGTTAATTCCATATCGGTTCGGTCGCTTTATCAACGCGTCCAATGAGACTGACGGTTGGTTATCGACCTACCATATGTCGCCACTAGTCGGACTAGAGCGCATACCCTGGCTTTGTATAGTTCCCGGCTCACTATGTGGCGCCACTAGTCAGGCTACAAACGCATACTTTTGCCTTATTTGGGTTCTCTACGTGGCGCCAATTTTATGGCCTCATATATGAATGCACCTAGAGTTCACCGAGGCAGTACCCAGATTAGTTTCACGCTTTGTAAAATATACATTCAACTGGGAGAAAGGGTTGTGACTGTTCTCCTGAGTGAACTAAGGTGGACCCCCCTTGGCTCTAGCCACACCTAGGTGTATGATATAGTATACCATTGCAAATCATTGTGAAGTTCACATGTTTTATTCGACATGAACTGTGAATTGTTCACGGGAAAGTAAATAATTAATCACACATAAAAACGAACCATCTAAAAACACAAACAAGGTTCCAGTTCAAAGTTCAAACCAAGACGGCTTTTCTTGCTTTGACTACAGCAAATTGATAAAGATGGTGAGTCACCACCTTGTCCGTTGCCAAGTCGTCGCTCAAACCACGATGCTGTCTTTGAACGTCCGCCTCTCCACGTGTTTCCGCGCCCCCGTCTGTGTGTGTGTGTGTGTGTGTGTGTGTGTTTGTGTGTGTGTGTGTGTGTGTGTGTGTGTGTGTGTGTGTGTGTGTGTGTGTGTGTGTGTGTGTGTGTGTGTGTGTGTGTGTGTGTGTGTGTGTGTGTGTGTGTGTGTGTGTGTGTGTGTGTGTGTGTGTGTGTGTGTGTGTGTGTGTGTGTGTGTGTGTGTGTGTGTGTGTGTGTGTGTGTGTGTGTGTGTGTCCATTATCCATCTGGGGATTACAAGTTTTCCTATTGATGCAATAAACCACGTTTGCGTAATAAACTACGAGTAGTTGTCTACCATAACCTACATACTTACACACTTCCTTCACAAATAACACGCTGTTCTCGAACCGAATATCGTTGACATCAGTTGACATCATCACACAGCCGCAGGACATAAAATTATGACCCAGCATAATTGGGCGGGCGGGCGGGCGGGCGGGCGGGCGGGCGGGCGGGCGGGCGGGCGGGCGGGCGGGCGGGCGGGCGGGCGGGCGGGCGGGCGGGCGGGCGGGCGGGCGGGCGGGCGGGCGGGCGGGCGGGCGGGCGGGCGGGCGGGCGGGCGGGCGGGCGGGCGGGCGGGCGGGCGGGCGGGCGGGCGGGCGGGCGGGCGGGCGGGCGGGCGGGCGGGCGGGCGGGCGGGCGGGCGGGCGGGCGGGCGGGCGGGCGGGCGGGCGGGGCGGGCGGGCGGGCGGGCGGGCGGGCGGGCGGGCGGGCGGGCGGGCGGGCGGGCGGGCGGGCGGGCGGGCGGGCGGGCGGGCGGGCGGGCGGGCGGGCGGGCGGGCGGGCGGGCGGGCGGGCGGGCGGGCGGGCGGGCGGGCGGGCGGGCGGGCGGGCGGGCGGGCGGGCGGGCGGGCGGGCGGGCGGGCGGGCGGGCGGGCGGGCGGGCGGGCGGGCGGGCGGGCGGGCGGGCGGGCGGGCGGGCGGGCGGGCGGGCGGGCGGGCGGGCGGGCGGGCGGGCGGGCGGGCGGGCGGGCGGGCGGGCGGGCGGGCGGGCGGGTCGGTCTGCCCTATGCGTGGACTTTGTCGTACGAACGACCCTGTCAACAACGCAGATACAATATCAAAACACCTGTTGTATTTTGGCCTGGGTTGAAGTGTACATAAACATACTTAAGTATAATTTCGCCGAAAAAAATATTCTAGCGTGTATTTACATGGCTGTTGGCCTTCTTATATTCAAAATTAGGTCGACCTGACCCGCACGAAAAACCTAAATAATATTTATTATATAATTTATATACGCCGCATTATACTATTATTAGGGAGAATGCGGATAAAATCGCGCACGTAACGTTCAGCCGTGTCATGTCAGCCGTCTAAGAGCACGCATGAGCCAGTCTAGGAACACGCATGAGCCAGTCTATGAGCGCGCACGTTCTATACGGTCCGCAATGTGTTTTGTTGCTACAAACACTGGATAATCGTGAGAATTGTTAAACATGCAGTCTATGCGTATAATTTGGAACCACGAAGAACTCAATAATTGAAATGGTAAATTAAAATAAACGTGTTCTGCATGATTGTTCATCTACGCCTCAAATATATAAATTGCCAATATGGAATGCTAGGGAACTTAAATGATCAGGATGGACAATTATTGCGTACGAATTCGGTCCAACTTTATTTTTTTATTGTATGCAAAAGCACGCCTGCGGTAATACAGCACAAGACCGCGCGTTCTTGGTCGGTTGTGTCGCGCGCTCTCTTATCCTACATATAGACCAGCGTCATAAACAGATTGGATGTCCCTTTTTATATCAATTGTTTAGCTTACAGATAAGCAACAAGTTTACCTAGTCTGATTTAGTATCCACGTAAGCGGCATCAACAGCCAACTACAGCAAATTTGTCGAAAACCTTCGTATACTTCTCGAAGTCCCAAAATCATCCGCACGCCATTCGAATTTCTGGTGCGCGGGATGTCAGCATTACCACACAATATAATGATACTTTGATGGCGCTAACTGCTGTGTAACATATCGAAATATGCTCTGCACGCTCTTATCGGTTGCATGCTCTTATCGGTTGCACGCTCTTATCGGTTGCACGCTCTTATCCGCACTTACCCTATATTTTGTATAATAATGTTTATACAACACTGTTTCGTATCTTTAGTCGATCGCTCGTGAAGCCAATGGCCAAAGGATCTCCGCATCTATTATATCGTACGATGCGCAATTGTCATAATTACATGTGTTATTAACAAGGCCATTACTGAATGATTAGCCTACTGTAATGATTGCCATACTGCAGTAACAACTAGGGGTGGTCCGTTACGTCATGTACGGGTTGACCCTACCGCTGTTCCTTGGTGGGAGGTAAAGTTGTCCCAGGTGTAGTTCGGGGTGTTGGTATATAGACTTCAGTGTGCGACACAGGGGCCTAATATAGATCCCGGACAGCTACGCGAACGAGTAACTTAGCTCAAGCATTGAATCCAAGGGCTTCTACTTTGCGGATATTTCGTCATGAATTGATTTAAGGTGTCGGTAATCAGTTTAATGGTACGTACATCGTGTAACGGAGTTCGCGTTTACGTGTGATGATTCATGACGCTCATATACACGCACGCATGCACGCACGCACGCACGCACGCACGCACACATGCACGCACGCACGCACACACACACACACACACACACACACACACACACACACACACACACACACACACACACACATACACACACACACAACGTGATGTTCTCCGGATGAGAATATGTTTGAATGTTGACAATACGATCTAGTGGAAGGCACGACAAACGGATGTAACTACCCAGGCACGTAATGACGTTATCGACCCATTCACCTTCAAATTCCCTTTAATCGACCCCGTCAGCTGAAAGAAGGATCATTTAAAGCCCGGCAGGCACAGACCGATTATTCAGTGGCCAACATGTTGGTGACTACTTTTTCAGTTGGCAACTCAAATGTAGTCGTTATGTGTATGTTCTCCACCAACAGTTGACGACACTTCTTGTGGACTGAAAAATCGGCAAACTGTTGGCGACAAAAAGTCGGTATGTGTTTGGCAGGCTTTCGTGGCACACTGCCACGTCACACCCCCTTCCGCCCAGTGCACGGAGGTGTCATTCGCGTGTCTCGTGGGGTTTCATAAATACAGTCATTGCTCTTTTTTATTTTTAGTTACCGCATTACATAATGTCTACATGTGGCTGCTTGACCCAAACACGCGCCGCGTGGGATCGACTGGTTGAAACTGGTGCTGCCGTTGGAAGAGGTTATATAACGGCAGGTAGGAACATACATCGGCAGTCAGGCGGAGACGGTTGAGCAGCATTGATGGGAACAGGTCAACCTGACCCGTTCGCGGTGACTCGATACAAGACTCGCCGTTGTTCTTAGTGAGGCCCGTTCTGTTTGCGGTAAAGAATGCCTCCCGTACGAGCCGAAACGTTTGGCAGAATCAGGTAAGTTGTTGGTCAGAAAATCAAATCCTATTGGGCTGTTCACGAACAGAGCATGTTAACGATGCTATTGCACCGCGTAATATGGATAAATGTTAGATTTCTTTCGGTTATGACCCTCAGGAATAAACCATTAAGCAGACGATGTCTACACCAGACGATGTCTAGACCAGACGATGTCTAGACCAGACGATGTCTAGACCAGACGTTCAGGTGTTTGGTCGTTGACATATTGTTAACTAAGCGTGGTGACATATTGGTGTTTGGTCGTTGACATGTTGTTAACTAAGCGTGGTGACATATTGGTGTTTGGTCGTTGACATGTTGTTAACTAAGCGTGGTGACATATTGGTGTTTGGTCGTTGACATGTTGTTAACTAAGCGTGGTGACATATTGGTGTTTGGTCGTTGACATGTTGTTAACTAAGCGTGGTGACATATTGGTGTTTGGTCGTTGACATGTTGGTAACTAAGCGTGGTGACATATTGGTGTTTGGTCGTTGAGTACCGCTCGTTGGGCATATAGACGAACTTAGCTTTCCCTGTAGGGGCGGGTGCAAAAGTTATAGGGGCCATTGTTTTGTGTTGATGTCGGGGCTGAGGCTGAGGCTGAGGCTGTGTCTGAGGCTGAGGCTGTGCCTGAGGCTGAGGCTGAGGCTGAGGCTGAGGCTGAGGCTGAGGCTGAGGCTGAGGCTGAGGCTGCAGCAATCGCTCGAGAATGGGCACCTTGTACCACAAGTTCCTAGGCGCGTATGTAGGGTGTGGGAGTGGGAAACCTTCCCCCTCCTGTTGGAGTTGAGAAACTTATATATCTCAGAAGTGCGTTCATAATGCACTTCTGAAGTCTATGTTTAAATTTCTGGGCTAGTGCAAGGGGCTCACCATCAATTGCACGGGGCCCCAAAGCTGCGAGGGTCTTGACCCCCCTTCCTAAATCCGCCCATGGTTGGACGGAGTTAGCCCGATCTATCCGAATGAACGCACCGCAGAAATCGGGACCCGGCCTCACGCCTGCAAGATAGGCGTCATCTGGTACAATTCTGCGAGCGATCTTTTTTAATTCGGTTAGACGTCCCGTTGATAAACATCGACGGCGAGAGGTAACTACAGCAGGTCAACATACGTCGGTTTGTAACATTGGTTTGTGTGTCAAGTAGTTTTAACACGTGAACTTCTCGAAGATCGTGTGCCTAGATCCCCATAAATAAAACAGTCAGAAAATAGCCTTGTGAACCTTCGGGCACGTTTCTTTACCAGTTTCTCACTTTCCGCGATAAATGTTTGTAGATGCGGGCTTAACATGGGTAACCAAAGTCACACACATCATCTTCAAGTGCGTTGGACGCAGCAATTTGCCAAAAATGGTAATTAGCGTAGACTAATTATAATTGTAAACATCGAAACCGTGAGACGACTTTCTCTTATTCTTTCAAGTTCAGCTGGTATATTCTGATGACATATTCGCATCGGTACATGAATTTTGGTACCATTATATATATATATTTAATAACAGCACTAAGCTAACAGTGGACGTAACATTTAGGATGCAGACATAAAGGTCTCTCAATGGAGCGCAGCACCTCGTCACGATCTGACTGTTCCCCTGAACGGCGCGGTTGTTCGTCGGAGCACTCGGTGACCCGAGCTTACACAACATGTATCAGCGGCTGTCTGCCAAGTCCGGGTTTAAAGCTGCGTCCACAATTACATTTTTCGCTTGCCTCATTTTAGAATCATTTTGCCAAAAAAATCAAACCAATCTTGTATCCAATGCACTGACATCTAATGATGTTTTGATCGATTTTTTTCACAGTCAATTTAACTTTGTTCGTTGTGACGTTTCGACAGCTTTCAACTGCCGGCCACCGCTAGATGGCGGCACGGTAGTCATCGGTCGCAGGTTCTGTCACTGGTGTGGCCCCCTCCGGCCGCGACCTCGGGCAGGGTGACTCCCCGGGAGGTCGTCACAGACGGTGGAGACGATGCCAGCCTTCGTCCCGGATCATGTATTGTTTCGTTTTGCCGATCCAGATCACTTCTTGGGGCGCCGGGCGCCGGAGGGGGGAGCGGGGGCGGGGGAGCGTGGTCGTTAGAACGGACTCTCAATCATGAGAGAGTCCGGGTTCGAACCCTCTTGCTGCCGATTCGAGACTTTGGCAATTTTTTTCACTCCATATTGCCTCAGATCATTCAGCTGTATGAATGAGTGGATTTGTGAACGAATAGTTTTCGCGCAGTAACTGCAGCGTGGCTGAATGATTCCCACAGAAGTTCAGTTGGTGATGGAACGAATAGGTCTACCAGGGGGTGAAGTGTAAAGGAATAGGTCTACCAGGGGGTGAAGTGTAAAGGAACATGTCTATCAGGGGGTGAAGTGTAAAGGGACAGGTCTACCAGGGGTGAAGTGTAAAGGAACAGGTTTACCAGGGGATGAAGTGTAAAGGAACAGGTCTACCAGGGGGTGAAGTGTAAAGGAACATGTCTACCAGGGGATGAAGTGTAAAGGAACAGGTCTACCAGGGGGTGAATTGTAAAGGAACAGGTCTACCAGGGGGTGAAGTGTAAAGGAACATGTATACCAGGGGGTGAAGTGTAAAGGGACAGGTCTACCAGGGGTGAAGTGTAAAGGAACAGGTTTATCAGGGGATGAAGTGTAAAGGAACAGGTCTACCAGTGGGTGAAGTGTAAAGGGACAGGTCTACCAGGGGTGAAGTGTAAAGGAACAGGTTTATCAGGGGATGAAGTGTAAAGGAACATGTCTACCAGGGGGTGAAGTGTAAAGGGACAGGTCTACCAGGGGTGAAGTGTAAAGGAACAGGTTTATCAGGGGATGAAGTGTAAAGGAACAGGTCTACCAGGGGGTGAACTGTAAAGCGCATTGAACAGTCCCAGTGATTGGATCCCGCGCTAAGAACGCACCTGTACCTTTGTTTTATTCCTCGTGTTCGCCAGTCTGACTCCTTCTATAGGCTCCCTAAATGGGTGCAACAGCTGCATGGGCTTGTGTAAGTTACTCGTGACTTGATAAGATGTTATATGTTATAACTGTATCATCGATAGTTTCTGCATCGACGTCTTTACGAGTGACGAGTAGATGGTAACACCGGCCACGAAAGTAGGCGTGCGCAAGTTAGAGTGACTTCGTCTAGAAACACATACGGTCGATAGCTTGTATTAATTTCTTGAGAGTCACTTTTATACACGTACTACTAACATATCAACCGTGTTTTGCGACGTTTTCTGTCCACGTGCTGCAGAGTTCGACATCGGGAATATCGCAGATAACTATTTGACCGCTGCAAAGGTGAAGGAACTGGCACAGCGGCTGGACTAAGATTTATGTTAGGACTTACTTGCTGCCATCTGTAAATATAGCTGAGGTAGGCTGTGCACGTTTCCTCACTTCCGCTTCCGACGTATATCAAGCTACTGGTGTATGTATAAATGCGAAGTTGCTTTATGTTTCATACATAGACTGGATTTATATAACGAGCTATGATTGCGGTCGTGAACATCCACATAAATCAAATCCATCTGCGACGTGTTGTGTGGCTGGGCATGCATGCATGTGCGCGTACGTACGTACGTGTGTGCATGCGTGCGTGCGTGCGCGCGTGCGGCGTGAGTGCGTGCGTGTGTATACACACATGTACAACCGCTTTGTGTGTACGCAGTGTGTCTTGTATGTCTGGAAAAATACCCGGAGCCATAAATACAAAGTTTTCTACGTTATTTACGACAAGAAGTCGAGCGGCAAAACAAAAAACAACGGGCCGTTGTCCAAAAAGCAACATATAGACAGACTTGACACGATTGCGATCTAAAGCAATACGCTCCAGATGACATTTTGATAAAGAGATATGTAGCTTATCTTAGAGTGCATGGGTATATGTGTGTGTGTGTGTGTGTGTGTGTGTGTGTGCGTGTGCGTGTGCGTGTGCGTGTGCGTGTGCGTGTGCGTGTGCGTGTGCGTGTGCGTGTGCGTGTGCGTGTGTGTTATTTAGTTTTTGTAGGTTTAATTGCCTCTTGAGAACGCCTGATTCCAAGCTGTTGTCGCTCGTATTATTTAAGTCATACTTTACGGACCATTAGGTTCATTGTCCGAGTTTTGTTACAGTTTAAGATGTTCAGAGATGCGTGATCATTCGTCGGCGAGTCTGCCATCTTAGTAACGGTTCTGATAATGCACCCAGTGCCTCTGACGTGTGATGGGTCCTGTATAGGCCACCTTAAACCAGATCTCTGGGCGTTTCCCCCCGAGTGTCTCTGTCACGCAGGTGTGTTTTTGTAAAAGTCACTTTACATAAATTATATACTCCGCAGCTGTCACACTACAGCAACATCATCGTGACAAGTTGCTATTTGTGGAATATCTTTTGTCCAGAAAGAAGCGATCCGTCTTTTATGAAAAGACCCGTCAGTCCTCGGAATTGGTGTCGATGAATGTGACCGCGGCGCATTCTAGGTGGAGATAATGATGTAGGACTAGTTCGTGTTAGGTCGTACATGTTCGTGTTAGGTCGTCATCCTTAGATCATCGAACCATTTTGAACAAACGAATATCCCCATTACGCATTAGCCCGTTTAGCTTGCAATTCCTATTATAGTGTCACTATTGCCCTTAATATAATTTGCATACATTCAATTTCTGAGAGTGTAGCACCAACTGTACCGATTATAGCAGTCTTTACTGATTTCAGTGTGTCTGAAAAAAGCACGTAGGAGTTTAAATGTATGAAGTGCATATTTTCTGCGGCAAGTTATTGGTTTCGGTGGAAGAGGCCGCGCGGCCGAGCGGCAAAAAGCGACGATAATTGCTCCACGCAGTGTCAAAAACAATTTATGTCAAGTTTGTTTTATGCACTCGTGTTATGTCAGCACGGTCTGGTATGTAAGTCTCGTCACACACCCCAACTGGTTAACTTCACGAGAGTTGCTACACAATCCTGCCGAGTTCAACGCGGGTGTTTTTCATAGATGCGACGCCATTCTTTGGCGACCCCATCGAATGCCAAACGGTTCTACAATAAACCCTACGTCACTGCCCGCTCATGATACCTGAAAGTAATTCAGCGTCGGGTGTCAGATTTATGGGCGTTCCTCTGCGCGACGTCTCTGTCGGATGTCCTTTTGTACAAGACAATTTACGCTGCTATCGAATCACCAGCAACTCCTGTTGAAGGTGCCATTTGAAAATTCTATTTCTTTCGCCCCAAAGTAAATGATCCAACTTTCGTGAAAGGAAGGAAATCTACCGCGTAGGAAGGGACGAGGAACACGCGCACTGTATGAAATTGATAAATGTTGCCCTCCTCCCTGTCCCTGAAGTCCGACTGAGGCTGGCGTCCTTGCTGGTTCTCAATGTTTCCCTCTCCGTCCATCACGTTTCACTGCCGTCTCCAACACCAATCCCCGTCTCTCCCTCTAGTCCTTCTCCACTCCCCCACATTCCCATCAACTCTCTCTTCACGCAGTCCCCCCATCTCAGTCTCGGTGTTCCTGTTCTCCTTCTACCCTCCACCTTAAGCGCTTCCACTCTCTTCGTCAACCGTTCCCTTTCATGCTGTCCACATGCACAGCTCACTTTAGCCGATGCCTCGTCAGCTCCCCCTGGAAAATTCTTTCACACCAACCTCCTCCCTCAGCTCCTCCATTAGTTGCTTGTCTACTCTTCTCCCCTTGTACGTCCCCTTGTAGTCCCCTTGTACGTCCCCTTGTAGTCCCCTTGTACGTCCCCTTGTACGTCCCCTTATAGTCCCCTTGTACGTCCCCTTGTAGTCCCCTTGTATTCCCCTTGTAGTCCCCTTGCACGTCCCCTTGTAGTCCCCTTGCACGTCCCCTTGTAGTCCCCTTGTACGTCCCCTTGTACGTCCCCTTGTAGTCCCCTTGTACGTCCCCTTGTAGTTCCCTTGTAGTCCCCTTGCACGTCCCCTTGTAGTCCCCTTGTAGTCCCCTTGTACGTCCCCTTGTACGTCCCCTTGTAGTCCCCTTGTACGTCCCTTGTAGTTCCCTTGTACGTCCCCTTGTAGTCCCCTTGTACGTCCCCTTGTAGTCCCCTTGCACGTCCCCTTGTACGTCCCCTTGTAGTCCCCTTGTACGTCTCCTTGTAGTCCCCTTGTAGTCCCCTTGTACATCCCCTTGTAGTCCCCTTGTACGTCCCCTTGTACGTCCCCTTGAACGTCCCCTTGTACGTCCCCTTGTACGTCCCCTTTAGTCCCCTTGTACGTCCCCTTGTAGTCCCCTTGTACGTCCCCTTGTACGTCCCCTTGTAGTCCCCTTGTACGTCCCCTAGTAAGTCCCCTTGTACGTCCCCTTGTAGTCCCTTGTATGTCCCTTGTATGTCCCCTTGGACGTCCCCTTGTACGTCCCTTGTCCACAATTAAGCCCTGATTTTTCCAACTCCAACGGCGTGCGTGCGTGCGTATGTTCGTGGGAATGGATGTTTCTGCGCATGTGTTCGTGCGTGGGAGTGGACTGTCTGTGTGTGTGTGTTCGTGCGTGTTCGTCTGCATTTTTCGCGCGAACGGTAACAAAACTATGCGCGCGCGCGTGTGCGTGTGCGTGTGCGTGTGTTTGTGCGTGTCTGTGTATGTGTGTCTGTATATGTATGTGTGTGTGTGACACTGTGTGACACTGTGCGTGACACTGTGCGTGAAACTGTGCGTGAAACTGTGTGTGACACTTTGTGTGACACTTTGTGTGACACTGTGTGTGACACTGTGTGTGACACAGTGTGTGACACTGTGTGTGACACTGTGTGTGTGACACTGTGTATGTGACACTGTGTGTGTGACACTGTGTGTGTGTGACACTGTGTGTGTGTGTGACACTGTGTGTGTGTGTGTGTGTGTGTGTGTGTGTGTGTGTGTGTGTGTGTGTGTGTGTGTGTGTGTGTGTGTGTGTGTGTGTGTGTGTGTTCGTGCGTGGAAGTGGATGTGTCCGTGTGTATGTGTGTTGCACTGTGTTCGTGCGTGGGAGTGGATGTGTCCGTGTGTTTGTTCGTGCGGGGAGTGGATGTGTAGCATATCTTTTTTATGCAAGAGTGCGTTAACTGAGGAAAAACACAAAGGTACATAGATCCAACGCGTCAGTTTTTATTTGTATGGTGCCTCGGTACAGAATGCCAAACGACAACATACCAGGGTAATTGGCCAACTTAAACAACAACGCACTTGGAGTTTGTTTTTGTAGACTCCATTGTCTGCCAGCAGAGCGCGCTCCAAAGCCGATGTTCCTGTGTTATATAAGCAACGCTATTCACGACATGTGGTTTCCTATACGAGCGATACACTTTCTTACTGGCTTGGGTTTTTCAAAGATGCGCGGCTGTTATCTGTGGTCATATCGTCTTTCAAACGGGATACGTCTATTTATAAACATTGTTGCTGGTGGCACGTGATTCCTACACTCAATTCATCAACGGTGTTGATGAATTGTGCCAGTTACGTTTCTGTCAGGTGTCTTTTATGTACACAAGACACTTTACATATAGACTCGCCAAGCTATTACTGTAGCAGCGACACCTACCTAACGAGTTGCAATTTGTGGACCTTCCCTTATCCGGAAAGAAACGATCCACCTTTTTGTGAAATGTCTTCGTCAATTGGCACGTGCAGGAGACGTGAACGTAAAAAATAGGTACGCAGGTTGGCAGACGTGTTAGTATTAGGAAAAAAGAAACATTAGTTAATTCTTAAACGAGCTGCCAACATCATTGGGCGCAGACCACAATTGTACGTACTGGTTCCGCTTCATACGACTGCAGAACGTGAACGGTCCAGTATACGCATTGCGTAATCAATACCGTATGCACGGAAGTATGAATTAATTATTATTACTTTTTGTATTGATTAACCACAGCTGTCATTTTATTATAAAAAGTGGTGAGTTGTCTTGTCAGGTTAGAACATGATATTTGCGATATAAAACGGAATAATGTGCACAGACAGGTTTAGCTCAAACTGTTGCTAAGTAAAAATAGTATGCTGTGTAGAGGGGATTAGGTGCAGTCAAATCGCAACGTAGGAATATTTGGGAGTTCGCTCCTTTGACTTGACAGTATAACGTGATAGGGATCTAAGAGTGACTATTTGCTGTGATATGTCCGACGCACGTGCGCCGGCATGAGGACGAGCCAGTGACAAGTTTAAACGAAAGTTGCACGTATCGCCTTTGCCTTGACACTAACATGAACCAGATATGGCGCGGTCATAACAACCTAACTCTGACTATTTGCGGTGATAATTTTTCTCGAGGCATGTGCGTACGCATATTCAACTGTGATCCACACCAGTCCACACATTTCTCCCGTACTCCCACGCCAGGTTAATGGACACATCTGCTGTTGGCGTTCGATCGAAGAGATACCTGTTTCCTACTACCTTGCCACAGCATATTACCAGGCTAGTCTCTGAGGTGAAACGGTGCCTAGCTAAAAACGAACAGGACTGAGTTAGAACAAGCCTGTTTACCGAGCTATGCAGCGCCGCTCGCGTAGACTGGTAATAGACCTATATATACGTAGACTCGTACTATATAGGCCCGTGTATTGCACCCGTTCACCCGTTAACTGGCCAACATTTCCGCCGGTAAGATTGAATTGTTTGATAAGAAACGAGTCTAAAATAGGCTTTTCGCACAGCAACGAACATTTGGCGCGAGATGCCACCGTTGTTTCTATTAGACGTGCATTGTGTTGACAGAGTTGTTACACGGTTGTTACGTCAAGCGTGTCGGTGCTCTACGTAGCACGCCAGCAACGAGCCAATTGTTTTACGGGTCATACAAACTCGCATAACGCGACAATAAGCTGGCCAATAATTAACGATACTTATTTTTTTGTGGCCTACATCCGTTAGGTCAAACAATTATGTTTTTAGCCTGTGGCTCCGCGCATTATCTACAACCACCTCTACTATTTGACGAAGTTTCCCTGACCAATTTCGTCCGATAACAATAAAACAAAGTATCAGTATAAAACAGAAATATAGAAAAAGGCCCAGTTTATCGTTTTCACTGCGTTCGTTATTGGTTAGGTAGGATTTTTTTATTATTTACAATTTATATAACAAATTGAGCCTTTGTCTAAATTAAGGTTGCGCTATTTCAATTGTTACAACGACCGCATATATACGGAGAAAGCAAATACGGTGATGAAGCAGGTAACATTACTCGGATAACCAATTGGGTCAGACAAACTGCTCATTAATCTACACGTGGCATCAAGTATAGTTGGAGTCATTTGGCTTGCTGTACTGCGAGGTCTCGTCAGATGTTTCGAGGTAGACGAACACGCCCATGTAATTATCGATGATTGTCCGTGCCTCGTATTATAAATAGGATATAAATAACACACACTTGTTGTACTTTATGGTCTACAGCACTTAAACCTAAATGACTTGTACTTTAATAGCAATCGAAATACGTGCACGTGCAAAATGTTGGCTAAACACGTCCACGTGTTCTCGTTGAATAGTCGTGGAAAACAAAACTAGCCAATCAGAAGGAAGTAGGGAGGAATCCCATTTCCCAAAGCTAACTACTAACAACCTTCAGGTCCACCCAGTTACCCTCCACACCGCCCCGTCTCGCACTTCCACGCGTCTGTTGCATTCTGGCCGCCGCAACAGACTTCGCGCGCATACACAGGCCTATAACACCCACGGTTTTACCCAGATCGCCTATAGGGGCATGTAAAAAGAATGTGTGTGTTGGTTCCATGTGTACAGTTTGACATTGAGGACACAGTATATGTGAACGCACACGTTTTCGTAAATGGGGCGTTGTTATCGAACAACAACGAGGCAAATTGTGACGTAATCATAACTACCGGAACCGGATCCTTGTGCGGTGTGTTTCGGGAAATGTCCAGACGGTGAGTGGCAACGCGCAGGAGCAGTTCCCCTTGTCGCACAGAGACTTGGATAATTCTAATAACGTATGGTCACGTTTTTACAAATAACACGTATTTTTAACATACATTTCTCTTTTACTTCCAAAACAAGCGGCTTAGCATTGTTTATAATTTCGCTATTTACGGATAAAGGGTTCTTGTTAAGACTGATATACATGTCTTCAGCTTAGGGCGAAATGCATTCTGGATGTGTTTACTGTTTTCACAAGGAATCCTTACAACTGCTTGGTAACTAGACGTGAGCTGTAACTTGTACCGATTTAATTGTATGTACGCAGTATAACATCAACTTGAAGTTTAACAAGTTGCATTCATAAATGTGTGCGTACGGCTGCATTTTCCTCGTAAATATTCTCGTCAAAGTTCGGATGTTTACACCTGTTACTATGACACTCGTAGTGTCGTAATCAAGACTGACCTTTCCTGTAGCCGAGTAGTCGTGACTTCTCGTGTCAAGGACTACGTGACGCACGAAATGGACTTCGGAGAAAAGCTATCAAGGACGACCATTTGTGTTTGTCGACAAAACGCCATTGAGTAAATACTCGCTACTTACAGCACGCGTCAACGTGTCAACCCCGTGTTCGACGTTCACGCGTATGATACGTATTCGCTTTGCACTTTTGAACCAGTGTCGTTCAATACAAAACAATACAATAAAACACTTATATTGCTCTAATATCCTCGGGAAACCCAATCTCTGCAGCGCACCAAATCAAAAGTGTCAGACAGTATCTAGTCGGTTTAACAATTCCAATCGTAAAAAGCTGGATCGGTTCGCTGAGGAGCTATGGTGAATAAGCGAATTTAGAAAGGTGGGTTTTTAGTTGGCAGCGAAAAGTTAGTATATTTCCAGCCGAGTTAACGCTATTGGGGAGTGAGTCCCATAGAGTTGTCTTAACACTGGGAACGGAAAGTGGATTAGAACTAGATGAACGAATCTGTCTGGGCTTTTTTGAAGGTGTGAACAGTGAATGTAAATGTGCTCGTTGCTTGGACAGTGCGTGATAAGATAATTGTATAAATCTTAAACATGAAACGTAACGTATTGATAATCTCTTAAAAATGTACACATACACATACGCACACACACGCACACGCACACGCATACGTACACACAGTGTCACACACACACACAGTGTCTCACACACACAGTGTCACACACACAGTGTCACACACACAGTGTCACACACACAGTGTCACACACACACACACACACACACACACACACACACACACACACACACACACACACACACACACACACACACACACACACGCACACACGCACACACGCACACACGCACACACCCACACACGCACACACGCACACACACAGTGTCACACACACACACACACACACACACACACACACACACACACACACACACACACACACACACACACACACACACACACACACACACACACACACACACACACACACACACACACACACACACACACACACACACACACACACACACAGTGTCACACACTGTGTCACACACAGTGTCACACAAAGTGTCACGCACAGTGTCACGCACAGTGTCACACAGTGTCACACACACATACATATACAGACACACATACACAGACACGCACAAACACACACACACACACACACACACACACACACACACACACACACACACACACACACACACACACACACACACACACACACACACGCACACACACACACAGTGTCACACACACACAGTGTCACACACACAGTGTCACACACACAGTGTCACACACACAGTGTCACACACAGTGTCACACACTGTGTCACACACAGTGTCACACACAGTGTCACACAAAGTGTCACACAAAGTGTCACGCACAGTTTCACGCACAGTGTCACGCACAGTGTCACACAGTGTCACACACACATACATATACAGACACACATACACAGACACGCACAAACACACGCACACGCGCGCGCGCATGGTTTTGTTACCGTTCGCGCGAAAGGGTCGAAGGGTCAGAGAACGGGCACAGACACGTCCACTTAGGCGCTGCACTGGGAAGATTGAAGTACCATTTATCTGGCGATCTCCTTATCGTTATCGTCAAGGTCCCGACAGGTCCGCGATAAAGACTCGATACTCTAAACCTTTGGAGAATTACATAATGGAGACAACGTCAAGTTGAAATGTTATCAAGCATGTTATTACTAATACAGATAAACACTAAGGGTTCATACGGAGGCCACACAATTACGTGTTACCTCCCAAGTACTTGCAGACACGTTCAGTACGGGACTCGACTTGTACGTTGCGTCCAGGTACGATCATTGTGTAATCCGGGTACCGGACAGACAGGATGTTATATTTGACTAGTATATCAATTTCAAAGTTAAGTTTACGGAATGTTGATGCTACAGCTGTTGCATTGAACGCAGATCTATAAACGCCGTACTTTGTAGCCATCTGCACCCGAGTCACGTCCACAAACGACCCAATTTCAATCGCATCGCGTCCGCACAAAGCTCTCTTTATCTCGCCGCCGCAAACAAAAACGGCCTGTGTGTAAATATTATCACACTTACGTTCTGACGCGTCTGTCGAGGCGTGTGTTCGTCGGATTTGTTTTGTCACGAGCTCTCGCAGGCTGTCACATGCCATACACTAGTCACATGTCTGTTTTGATTTGGTGCACAAAGGTGCTCTGACAATGTGCCACTGACGGTGGGAACGGATTAAATCATGTCAGCGTTATGCGGTTTAAATATAAATTCGACATGCAAGTGGTATCCAGTCAACGCAACAACGCCATATCGACGCCGTTGTTTA